>VWZS01001669.1:158865-226854 GCA_013397075.1 Rhabdornis inornatus | reverse complement strand
GAATGGGAGTCCCAGGGATGAGGTTGCTGGGGGAATGGGAGGGTCTTGGGAGAATCAAGAAAGGGGGGCTGTAGGGGATGGAATTTGAGGGAGAGGGTTCATTGGGAATGGGGGACCTGGGCCATGGAGATCCTGGGGAATGGCAGTCCTGGGATGGGGGTCCCAAAGAGGGTGGACATAAGGAATGGGGGTCTCATGGTTGGGTTCCCAGGGGAATGGGGTTGCCAGGGATGGGCAGTGACTGGACAGGTCTGTGGGTCACAGTTCCTTCCCTGAGTGCCTCAGATTTTGGGATGACCCAGGGCCCAGCACAGCCCACCCAATGTGTTGGTGGCCTGGGGGTCACCCCAGGCAGATTCTGAGAGGCTCTGGGTCTGTGTCCCCTACAGTGGGGAGGCTCTGGGGATCCCCGGGCTGGAGTATCAGACAGGATTCGCTTCGCACCCCCCCACCCAGGACGTGTCACCCCAAGAACATGGACAACCCAGAACAGGGACAGGACCCCCTGGCTGTGCCCCCCAGGACACAACCCGCCCCCCTGTGACACTCAGCACAAACGGCCTCTTCCTCAGGAGGAAACCACCTTTCATTCACTGAACCCGCTGCTGCCCACAGGAGATCTCAACCTTTGGAAGGATTGTGGGGGAAGAGAGAAGCTGATGGCAGCAGCCTGGCGGGGTCTTGGCCCCTCCAGGCCACCCCCCCTCCAGGATTCTACCCCAAGACCTTGCCCAGCCCTCAGGCAGAGCTCTTCCATTACATCCCCCTACTCTGGGAGATTAAACACAGAAAGAGCCTGAAACAATGTATTTATTTTGAGGCAAAGAGAATTTTCAATCTGGAACCCGTCCCCCAGTGGAGGGACACCAACAGCCACTTCCTTTTCCCCATGTCCAGGGTATTTTCCATCCCTACCAGACTTTAAACAAACTTTTCCGGGCTCAGCCTTGAGACCAGGTGACTGCAGTGAGCTCTTCCCCATGTCAAGGTCAAGGCAGCTGGCTTCTCCCCTGCCAAGACTCAACATCTCACTCCTGGGCTGTCTCTGGTGCTGCAGATTGCTTGCTTTGGTTCTCACCCTTCTTTTTGTGCCCTGAAACGATGTCATCAATGCGGAGGAGGAGAACTGCAGTCTGCAGAGAAACCCCACATGCAGGGCTCATCAGGAGCTCATCACAAAAGACGAAACCCAACCCGCCCAGCTTTCACACCACACAACCATCAGCCTGGGTTGAAATGGTTCAGCACAGAAGGGACTGGTGCCTCACAGGCTTGTGGGAGCAGCAAGGGGCTGCTTTCCCACCACCATGGAAACAAGGACACCCTTGTTGACTGACATAAAAGGGACACAGTATCCCTTCGAGGAACAGCCTTTGATCCAACACCAGCAGCGTAATGGCATGATCTGTAAGAAGGGCAGCTGAGACATGGCAGGCCAAGCCAGCCAAAGTGATAAAGCTCCCACGACCACTGATGATTCCAGCATGTTGCTGGCACAGGATTGCTCAGGCACAACTCCGTCTGGTATTGGAAGCAGTGAAAATACTCTGCAACAGTTGCAGGAAAAGGCGGGATGAAACACAATGAAATTTAGCAGCAGGATCAAAAACCCTGGGAAAGCCTGAGTCTGGATTCCCACATCTCTCATCACCCCACCTCCAGCAACAAGCTCAGACACCTGCATGCCCTGCACTGGGTGTGTAATGCCCACCCAAAAACCTCAGCACAAAGGGAAGGATGTCCTCCTCTCCCAAATAATAACCCACAGAGGTTCTGAAGTTTCCCCACTTCTCCTTACCTCCACGGCTGTTTTGTAGGTCTGAAGCTTGACAGCCAAGGGCTCCCAGATCCCCAGCTCCTTCATGTCAACCAGGGCTCCAGTCTCCCCATTCACCCCCCATGTCTGGCTCCCTTCCTCAGTGTGCTTGGCCTGGAAGCAGAAAGACAGATCACCACCAGTGGGGTGAGATGGCAAATTCCCCTCTGGAGTCTCAAACTGACCATAGGCTCAGGAATATTCATCAGAATATTCTCGATTTTGGAGTTTATACAAGAACATGTTACTGATAGCACGACAAGGGCACTGTTCTGAACAGTGACTGATCCAAGGAGCTGGGTGAACTAGGAAAGGCCTGCCTCTCTCCTGGAGCCCCTGCCACACGCCTTACCCTGAGTGAAGTCAGAACACGGATTGTACTAGCGCCACAATTCTGGATCAGCGTCCGGGGAATGACTTCCAGAGCCTGGGCAACTGCACGGTAGGGCCACTGCTCCACGCCTGTCATGCCCTTGGACCTCTCTGTCAGTGCATGGGAAACAGCCATTTCAGTGGCTCCCCCGCCTGGCACGAGCTGTGGGTCCATGAGGACATTGCGGCACACCTGCATGGCATCCTGCAGGTTGCGCTCCACCTCCTGCAATAGATACAGAATTACAAAATTGTTGAGGCTGGGAAGCCCTCTAACATCATCAAGTCCAAAAATTCCCCCAGCACTGCCAAGGCCACCACTAACCCAAGTCCTAAAGTGTCACATCCATGCATCTGATAAATCCCTCCGGGGATGGTAACTCCACTACTGCCCTGGGTACCTTGTGCCAGTGCCTGACCACATTTTCCATGAAGAAATTTCCCCTAATATCCAACCTAAACCTCACCGCTGCAACTTGAGGCCACTTCCTCTTGCCCTGTCACTTGTTACTAGGGTGAAGAGCCTGACTCCCAGTGAGCTAGACCCTTCTGTCAGGTAAATATGGAGCAGTAAGGTCGTCACTGAGCCCCCCCAGCTCCCTCAGGTGCTTCTTGTGCTCCAGACCCTTCCTCAGCTCCACTGCCCTCCTCATTATTAACTGGAGCACCACACCAGCTGAAAGCCCAGCCCACAGTCTGCTGGCCATGACTCACCACAAAGGTGGCTGGCACCGGAGATGAAGCAGCCCATGCTCTCACTTACCGCAAGGATTTCCTTGCTGGCTCCCCGCAGGATGATGGTGCAAGCCTTAGGATCTTTGCAATCAGTGATGAAAGCAAAATACTCATCTCCTATTTTTTTCACTTCAAAGAGCCTAGCACCAGTTCCCACATCCTCCTCCCGGAGCTCATCTGTGCGACTGACGATGCGAGCTCCACAGGCCCTGGCACACCAAAGCATGACATCAGACACTCACAAATCAGAACTGAGAAAGAGTGATATCAGAACAATTCCATGTCAGGCACAGTAGGAATGGGCTCCAGACAGGAGCCAACACCTACCTGGCAATCCGGTTGTTGTCAGTCTTCCGCACTCTGCGGATGGCGGTGATGTTGGCTCTCATCAGGTAGTGCTGGGCCAGGTCTGAAACCAGGTTTGTGCAACTTCAGTAATGACTCAGCAATATCATGTTAAACTTCATCTGTTTATCAGTTATCAATCCAGCTATTTTAATTCCAGTCTCTGAATCAAAAGGGATTACAGGAAAAAAGCACCTAAAATGTAGCTTTTTAAACCAGGCTGCAAGGGAAAATGGTAGCACAGCTCTCCAGGGGTTACGACTCAGCTTCACTTGTTTTGGTATCTTTCCCAAATGCTGGAAAAGCAAAGTATTATTGTAAGGGTCTACTTTCACAAAGCAACACCAAGGACGAATTTCAATGCCTGCACCTCTTCACTAGAAAGCTAAATAAAACCCAAACTAGGCTGAGCACCAGGTTTGGGAGGAGTTGTATTAGTTTGCTGTTGTGATTTTTTTTAGTTTTGGTTGGGCTTTTTCCAGGTTCCTGAGCAGTGCATTTAACACCATTAACCTCACTGAGATGAATTCAACACAAAGGATGACATGTGCTATTACCAGAAACTCCTTTTTCCGTGATGACCAGATCTGGCTTTACTCTTATCAGATCCTCACACATCTGCTGAATGTACTCTTCCTCCATCTGCAGGATACGGGCAAAGTCTTCCTCCCGAGTAATTTCAATGTCAGTCTGTACAAAAGAGGTGTAAACAGCTCAGGGTGCTCATCCCAACCTTCACAGTATTAGACACACCTCCCTCACCTTCAAGCAGCTCAACTCCTCCAGTACAACCAGGGAAAGAGTCAGGGACGAAAACCACTGATCAAATAAACTGCGACACTGTGTCAGTTGAGCATTAGCCTTAGTTCAAGCTCAGAAATATTTCTTTTGCTCTTGACCAGCACTTAGATACACTAATCAATGCAGCTGCTTCCATGAGTCAAAACGCTGTAGCCTGACTCCTATTTTTCTGGACCCCACAGCAGAATTAAGCCCCACATTCAACAGGCCTCTGAAAGGTAGAACCCAGAAAGCCTTTCACCACTTGCACTTTTAACAAGACATCTGCATTTGTTCATTTTATTCACTCTAAATCAAGACTTGCAGATGTCTCCAACAGCACTCACTTTACCTGGCTCTCTCCTTTCTTGTACTCCAGTGAACAATCCAGAAGGACAATGCGTGGATTCTTAATAAGGCGACGCATTCTGGGATGGGTTACGTCTTTATTCACCATGATTCCACGCAAAACACATGAGTCTTCACTAAAACCACCTGGAATCTGACACAAGGAAGGGAGAAAATGAAGTGAGTCCATTTAGACTACAAAAATTTGTGTATCTGAAAGTACCTCCTGAAGCTGTCTCACATATAGAAAAGGAAAAACATCTCCCAAGTAACCATGGTGCATCCAGACCACTATACAAGTCTAATTTTAAGCACACACTGACTTAGATTTTAAGTGGGAAGCCATGAAAGAACTTAAGAAACTTCTAACATTCTATTGTGTGGCAATGTTTCATTTTCCATCTTCCAAATCCAACTGAAATTATCTTTTTGACAGCTACTCTAAAAGAGCTGAAATAGCAGCCCCTGCTGGCATTGTAAATGAGCATGGCTGACACCACTAACTGAAATATCTTCAAGGATTATGTCTGTGGACTGCAGAGAAGTAACACAAAATTCCTCCCAATGCACTCTGCAATAACTAGGTCAGAACAAGAAAGGGCTACAAGGATAAGAAACAGTTCAGGACAAACTCACCTTTTCTACTTTTGCGTATTTTTTAATATCGATTTCCTTTCTACCATTTTCCTCAAACTCCACAGTCTTAACAGCTTCAAGAGCGATGCTACAGGCCAAGTCAGACCAGCGGTTTATTGCCTTGGTGTTTATAGCACTCTTAATTATTTTAAGCATCATCTCTTTATTGTTCACATCCACTGGAGTGCTGAGATAAAGGAAAAACCAAAGAGCAAACTGAGTGTTAATTCTAAGCAACAACAATCTAATCCTTCTGACTCCTTCTCCCTCCAATTTTGCTAAGTTGTATTTGATTAACACAACTGCCTGAAGGAGCAGCTTGAAGCAGTACAGAAAGTCCCCATCCCTCCTCTCTAACTTCAGCCCATACTTACCCAATCTTCTTTAGAATACTGATCATGTCATCAAGAGCCTTACGATAAGCCCAGATGATCACAGTTGGGTGCATCTGCTGTTCAAGAAAGTGTTCAGCAACAGAGAGCATCTCTCCAGCTAAAAAAAAATTAAAAATAAATCAAAATCCCCCAAGTAAGTTAGTAGGATAATCAACAGTCAAGAAAGGAGAGCATATAGCAGAAAAAATATATCTTCTATCCACACAGAGAGCTCTAACATCACCTATCTTTACACTTAACAGTGGTTATCATGGGGAAAGAACAACTTCCCAAAGTGTGGAGCTGATCACGTCAGGGTCTCATGAACCTAGCATGCTCTTACACAGTAAAAAAAACCCTGTCCATCTCAAGGTTAGTAAACAACTAAGATGTGTCTCATCATGAGCTCCTCTTAGAAACAAGAGTGAACTTCAGCCTTTATGCAAAGTGTCAGAGTCAGTCTCCTTACCAAGTATAATGACAGATGTGGTCCCATCTCCAACTTCTTCATCCTGAGTGCGGCTGATCTCTATCATTGATTTTGCAGCTGGATGCTGCACTTGAATCTATGTAGGAGCAAGGGGTATGGATTTGTCCCAGAATATCAAAGCAGAAACGTCTTGTGTCACTCAATGGAACAAATATCACATCTTTAATACAATCAAAGGCATTCTGTCCAACCACAGCAAGGCTTTTTCTTCCCTTCTGAGACCAAAACCAAGCCCTTGTAATTGGCAGTATTGTGTCTCTTCACTGTTTTTCAGGCATTATGGGTTTTAGGATATTCTTTTAACAGCTCTTGCACCAGACAGACTACAATGATTTCTAGGTCTCATCATGTGGCATTGTGAACACCACCCTCTACTCAAAAGGTCTCAATGCAGTTGATAATAGCTCCAATTACCAAAAAATTTGCATCACTCTTGTAAACATTCCATGAAAACTTCCCACTCTAGGATCAAACCTACATTTCTGCAGAGCAAGAACACTTGCTGGATATGTTTCATTTCTCCTCAGTAAGAACGTTTCTTGGTGCAGCTGCTTAGCACTTGGTGGCTCTCAGGAGAGGTGAGGAGATCACACAGCTCCACTGTCACCCAAGATTCAGACACATACTGACTTAATGCTAAGCAAGACAATCCTTTAGGAGAAACTTACTTCTCTAAGAATAGCATTGCCATCGTTGGTCATCACAATCCCACCCATGGGATCCAAAAGCATCTGCAAGCACAAAGAGAACCAACACTTGACTGCTCTGTCCCATGTGTGTCTCACTTCTAGTAAGCTGCAGCACAAATTCTTACCTTCATCATTGCTCTCGGTCCTAAACATGTTCGGATAATGTCAGCAATAGTCTAGAAGGAATCAAATAAACGAGGTAATACAGGAGGGCATCAAAAAGTCTAAAAAAACCCCACAGTGAAATCAGCAGCCCCTGCAAAATTTAAGTGATCCAACAACTCTGCTGTGGTTGAGATGCAGCCAAGGTTAAAAATTGTGTGGAAATGAGAATATGGGGATTAACAAGACACTGGAACCACACTAAATTATTATCTTAATCAGATGTCAAAACTGAGACACTTTCAGACTTTGCAGAGAAAGGGAGTCTGGTTGGTTAAATCCCTCCATGGTTATTTATAGGGTACCCATTACATGAACAATACAGATATTTTATTTTTATATAGAATTTTTATGTAATACTATAAAAATCTTCTGCTAACATAGAAAATTATTTTCTATGTCACTTCTTCTTCTACTCTATATTCATATAGAATAGAGAAAACATGCTTCACATCCAGTTTTCCCTCTGAAATATATAAATACACACACACACACACAGAGAAAAAAAAAACGGGACAGAACAGCCTGAGAATTTGGTACCTTTGCAGCAGTGATGTTTCCTGTCTGGACTTTTCTTCCAGACTCACGTTTTGTATTCTGACCTAAAGCATACAGAAAGAATAAAATTAATCAAGTACAAAACAATAAGGATGCAGTCACCTCTCAATCACACATTCAACATGCAATCAGTTTGAAATTCAGAGTTTACAATACAAATACTGCAGTGATGATGAGAAACACATTGACATATTGTCAGTGAAAAACATTCCCTACTATAACAGAACTCCTCGTTACCATCTTGAGACAAAGCTTTGCAACCCTGAAACAGGACCTATTACCCCAGAAAATCAAACTGCAGTGACTCACTAGGATCTGACAGATCTCACAAAGCCAAGGAGCTGCTATTGTACAGTAGTGTTCAGTAAAAAAAAAGTTACAGAGGCTCATGTACAGTAAGCAGAACTGGGTGAACATAAAGTTAATCCATCAATGTTGCTTTGGCACACGAAGGTGACTAACTGCTGTCAATAAACTCAGCCCTAGAGCATATTTGGGCTCAGGGATGCTTTTCTAGTATTAAAAGTGAGGCCTGAGCATGCCCAGATTTACTCAGGAGCAGATGCATGCACACACGAAGGTGTAAGACAGAACAAAAGAAAGCAACAGTAAAAGCAGCACCAAGTCTCAGGCAAGCAGGCTTATAGAAAAGGGGCAATGGGCTACAACAGTCTGCCTATTGGGTTAATAGAGCACAGAATGGAGGGCGGAAAGAGAATGAGATATCCAAACAGAAAAAAATCCCTGGGAACACCTCATGTTGGTAGATGGTGATAGAATCATAGAATGGTTTGGGTTGGAGGGGGCCTTAAAGACTACCTCATTCCAAAGCTCTCTCATGGGCAGGGACACCTATCCCATCACTAAGCCCTTGTCCAAAGTCCCTCTTCCTCTTTTGGAGCCCCTTTTGGAACTCGAAGGAGCTCTAAGGTCCCCCTGGAGCCTTTACTTCTCCAGGCTCAACACCCCCAGCTCTCCCAGCCTGTCTCCAGAGCAGAAGGGCTTCAGCCCTTGGAGCATCACTGTGGACTCCTTTAGACTCGCTCCAGTACCTCCACGTCCTTAACATATTAGAGGCCCAAGACTTGGGGTTCAAATGGGGCAGTACAAAGCAACATGCTGAGAAAGACGCGAAAACAGCTGAGAGCACGGAAGGCTGCCAGAAAAAGGTCTGAGCACAGTGGGGCTCCAAGATGTCCCGAGGAGGGCACGGCAGAGGCTGTGGGTATGGAGCTGAGAGGGGAGCAGAGGCTGTGGGCACAGAGCTGCGAGGGGGAGCAGAGGCTGTGGATGGAGCTGAGAAGGGGAGCAGAGGCTGTGGGTATGGAGCTGCGACGGGGAGCAGAGGCTGTGGGTCGGGAGCTGTGAAGGGGAGTAGAGGCTGAGAGTATGGAGCTGTGGGTCGGGAGGTGTGAGGGGGAGCTCGGGCCGCGCCGATCCCCAGTGGATGCCCGGCAGGACAGGGAGCCGCGGCCGGAACGGGCAGTGAAAAGCCGCCCGGCCATGAGGAGACCCAACATGGCGGCGAGTCAAGCGAGAGGCAAAGCAGGGCGGGGGTCCGAACCGTTAATACCCTCGCCCTCCGCCCCGGGAATCCGGGCCGGGCCGGCAGAACTTACTGAGAACCAGGACGGGGCGTGGGCCCATCATCGCGGCGGAACCTTCTGGAGCCTCGGCACTGTCACCGCACAAAGCCGCGACACCGCGCCCCGCCTCTCACCGCCGCGGAGTATCGCGAGTGAGCGCCGCGCCCAATCAGAGGGAACGCCCGGCGGGTTCCGGCCGGGAAGTGACGGCGGGCACGCGGGGCGGGACCCACAGGGGCTCCGCACGAGCGGGGTGCGCGGTGGCCGTGGGCAGGAGAGGCCGTAGGGCCCGCCGGCCGGCGCGGAGTGCACGTCTTGCTGCCGCCTCCCCGTTCCATCCGGAAGGCATCGGGTCCGAGATGCCACCTCGGCTCCGAAACGCAGATCTTACTGTCCCGCCCCCCCCCTCGGTCAGCACGGTGGTCTCGCCCAGCCCGCGCTACAGGCCACTCGCCACCGCCGCGCTCCAGGACGCCAGGAAAGGACGGATGTTGGGGAAGCACCGCTTGTCCGATAGGGCAGGCCGTGCCCGGCTCCTGCAGCAGCAGCTCCTGCTGCTAGAACGAACTGAGCCCGTGCCCCAGGCTCCGATGTCCGCTCCAAGCAAGGCCCTTACCCTCTTCAGCCGCCAGCGGCCATTTTGTGCTCCAGGCCGTTCAGTGTCACCCGGAGGGACCGAGGGTCACATAATGGCATGAGGAAAGACCTGGTATCATGGGACACGACCTGATCCGCTGTCAGCAGAAAGCTGGACCATGTCTAGGTGTGGGTGCATGTAGTTAAGCAGAGGATCCCCAGTGCAGGAAGGGAGAGTTTCCCAGCCTCTGCACCGGATTCTTGAGGAATTTAACTCCGATCCTCCTCCCTGCACTCCACCCTCATTGCTTTACAAACCCACCATGGACCTGGGCAGGCTGGTGGGCCAGAGAACAGCATCAACAGGGCAAAGTAGCAGCTCTGACATGCTCTATCAAATCAGGTCTGTGGTGTGACCAGAGTAAACTCCATCCCACAGGGCAGGCAGCACCTGGAGGGGACCCCAAGACATGACACTCTGCAGAAACCTGCAGCAGGCAAATGAGAGGTGGAGGCAGCACAGGGGGCAAAGCCCCACAGACGGGCACTAACACACTCCTCCTACGTATGTATTGCTGCAGTTGCAGAGGAAAGAGGGGCTCTTTCTCCAAAGGGGCTGGACAAGGCAGTTTGGGACTTTTGGTTGTTCTTTTTTCTGTTTTCTTGTTTCTCCATTAGAACACAGAGGACACCTCATTGCTGCTGCTGCAGCCACCGAATCCTTTGCCCAGAGGGCTGAAAGCGCAGCACAGGCAGCACCTCTCAGGGGACGGTGCCACCCCAACCCAGCGCCTGTCCTTGGCAGTTCAGGGTTGTCCTTTCCCAAGCTCTGGGGTGCTGGTGGCATTTGACTCTGCTCAGTTCTTTTTGGTCTTGGGGGTGTCGTACTTCCTCTTGCTTGAGTACCAGAGCAGCAAGGGGATCCCGATGGACGGCAGGGTCATCACACCAAATGCTGCCCAGTCCAGCTAGAGGGAGAAATTGTTAGAGAAAAGTCAAAATAATCCAGGCCACAGGAGTCTTAGAGCAGTAAGGTCAGAGGAGAGTGAGGGGAGACGTCACACTGTCTGCAGCTTCCTCACATGGGGAAGCGCAGGGGCAGGCGCTGACCTCTGCCCTCTGTGACCAGTGGGCTGCAGCTGCCGTGGTACTTTTCCATTATCAATTGACAGGTACTTACAAAGTGAGGGGAGAACCTCCTGTCGAAGTCGCGCTGAGCCAGGATTCCTCCCTGCCCGGGAGCACTAGTGAAGCCAACCTGGAAAAGGCAGGGAAGAGACAGGCTTTGCCACCTTTCCTCCTGGCTCCAAAACTGGGCAGGGTGAGAGCACACGGACACACATCATCCCTAACCACACAGCTCCAGGAGCATCTGCAGGGTTCCCATAAATCAGCCACTTACCACAACCTGTGCACCCTCCTGGGCCAGGTACGTGATGGTGGCAGAGGTGAAGTTGAAGTACCCAGCTTTGAGAGGCCGTAGAACCACGGTGTGGGACACGTTGCTCGCTCTGGGAGCCGGACGTTAAGGAAGACGGTTGTATTTCATCACAGCGAGAAAAGTGAGGAGATGGGAAAGACCAGCCTAGAGCCAGGTGCAAAAGTCAGTGCTGCTGACAAATCTGAGTGCTTGTGGTCACAGCCAGCCAGACCCACCCGAGGCTGACCCAGCTGCTCCTCCGCAGGCAGAGCAACTGCCCCAGGACCTGGTCCTGTCTGCAAGGAACTTTAATTTTACACTGCACCATCCAGAAGAGCAGGGGTTTGGATTTGGCACTCTGGCCAGGCTCTGGAAGGAATTTCAGAGACAGCAGATGAAGATATGACAAAGCTGCAGGATGCTCAGGGGCAAGAAAGAGAGTTGGGAGAAATTTCAAAACATTAAAAGATACGGAGCAATCCTGTCCCACTTGACGTTGAGCATGCCAGAGACAATGCCAAAATCTTCTGGGGGGAAGGAATCATCCGACAGCTCCACATCTAGGGCAGCGCTAAACACAACAAAGTGAGGAGTGAGACGGGAATCTTAAGATTTGCCATCGGCTCACAGGCTCTGCAGCAAAGTGCACTGACAGTTCCATCCTGACCAAATGGAAGAACTGGTTTTTGAAAGATGAAATGTCACCAGTAGAAGATGGGGAGGAGACCTGAGGCATCTTACAGGGAGACTGCGCAGAGAGGAAGGCAAAGCTGAGAGAAACAACCACAAGGACAGGAAAACCACCGCTTTTTCCACAACAGGGTTTGACAGTTTGCTGAACTCCTGATATCATCCCATAGATACACATGTTGACCTAAATAATAACAAAATCCCACATATAAAATCACAGCATCTCATTAATGTTGTATGAATCCAACATTACAACACCATATATTCTTCTCTTAGCAGTACTGTACTCAGCATGCATTATCCTGCCTTTAAAAAAAAAATTTAAAGAACAAAACTGCAAAGCCCATTAATAGTGTCCTGCATTTTGTCCAATCAACTTTTCATTCTGCGAATGAAACTTTTTACCAGCATCGTAGAAGTTCTGTTTTATCTTTGTCAGGTCCTTAGTTAAGTCCTGATAGCAAAAAGGAATTTTCATTAAAAAGAATAAACATGAAAAAGAGCTCACAAAGCCAAGAAAGGGAGCTGCATGCATGGGGAGCAGAGTGCCACCAGGACACCACAGGAGCTACACCATACTGGACTGCCATCTTGAGCAGCCACAAGGTGAAAACAGGGACAACAGAAGAGGAAGAAAAAGGCAAATTTCAGGGTTAATCCTTCAGGCACTGCTGGAAAGCTCAGAGTTAGAGGGAGCAAAAGCAACAGCACATCATGGAGCTCAGAAATCTCCTTGTAGCCTGCAGCCAGACAGAGAACATTTGCTTGTGGTCAGTACTGAAGCCTGGACAGGGCTTACCTGGAGCCAACGTTGTAGATGTTGTACTGCAAAGTCAAGTCCTTGCCCTCCACTGCATATCTGTTTAACAGGGATTTGGAGGCCAGGAGCCTGGCGCCATCCTCGCAGTGAGCCACAGACACCAGGGCAAACACGGCCAGAAGTGCAAGCTTCATCTATAAACACAAGGAAATTGAATGACACTGATCATTTGAAATCTATGAACACTTGCCTGTGGGGATTTAAGAATTGGCACAGCAGTGTCCCAGATCTGCAGCCATGGAAAAAAGTCGATGGTCTTCTCCCCTTTCAAAGCCCTAGCCGATATCACTCCCCTTTACAGAATCATGGAACATGCTGAGTTGAAAGGGACCCACAAGGATCACTGAGTCCAACCCCTGGCCCTGCACATCTCAGGAATGGGCAAAGCTTTCCGATTACTAAGCCTCTTCTAGTAAACTTCCAGAGCAAAAGCTTTTGCAATTAACAATTTCATCACTTTTAGCAACTAACAGTTAATTGTCCTTGCAAAGCCTGGCAACTTTCCAGCACTGTCTTACACACTAGAGTTAGTTCTTTTCAGAAAGCACCAGCTCCTCACTTCCAACATTTATTCTCTCCTATTTCCAGCCACTGAGGAAACACCAACTCCCTCCAGTGGCTTTTATGATTCCCTGCACAAATCCCTGCTTCAGGCCACGTGGCCTGACTTACCCAAACACAGTGCCTCTGAAGCCACCGTGGTGAGAGGATAAGGAAACAGGAAAACTACAGATGTAACCACTGAGGACACTTGATGAGGTATTTAAATGCAACATCTGCTTCAATATCAGGGCCTCTCCCCTCCACAGTCACAGGGTGGTTGGGGTTGGACAGGACTGTAAAGACCATCCAATTGCACCCCCCTGTCATGGGCAGGGACACCTTCCACTAGACCAGGTCGCTCCAAGCCCCATCCAAACTGGCCTTTGACACTTCCAAGGATGGGGCAGCCACAGCTTCTCTGGACAACCTGTGCCAGTGACTCACCTTCCTCACAGGGAACAATTTCTTCCCAATATTCCATCTAACTCTGCTCTCTGGCAGTGGGAAGCCTTGTTCTGCCACTCCAGACCTTCATCCAAAGTCCCTCACCAGCTCTCTTGGAGCTCTTTTAGGCAGTAGAAGGAGCTCTGAGGTCTCCCTGTGTTGTAATTCACTATCCTAGATGTATTGAAAATGGTAATGACCCCCGTAATGTCCTGTAGTCTGATCCCTCTCCCCTCTGGTCGCGCTTAGCTGGCCAAGATCCAATTTCCCCCCACCCCCTTCCAGACCCTAGAAAAGACCTATGTCCCCTGACCTCGCCCTCTTTCGCTCCTGGAAGCTCACAAGAAAATAAAACTCAAATCCTCCCCAGGGGGGAAAGAGCCTCTTTTGTTATCTTTTACTCTGTCCATGCCGGGGACAGAGGCTTCTTCCTAGTATCTGAGCTAGTCTGGGGCTAGGGGGAAGTCTCGAAAACCCCTGCATCCCTGGAGCCCTTACTTCTCTGAGCTGAGCACTCCCAGCTCTCCCAGCCTGTCTCCAGAGCAGAGGATCTAGATCATCTAGAGCAGCCCCTGGATCATCTCCACGGCCTCCTCTGGACTCACTCCAGCTGCTCCACGTCCTTCCTGTGCTAGGGGCCCAGAGCTGTAGGCAGCTCTGCAGGGCAGGGTCTTAGTAGCGCTCTCCTGAGGGGCAGAATCCCCTCCTTCACGTGCTGCCCAAGCTGTTGGGGATGTGCCCAGGACAGTGTTGGCTTTCTGAGCCCCCGGTGCACGTTAACTCAGCCACGGCATGCTGAGCTTCTTGTCAACCCATCCCCCCCAAATTCTTCTCAGGGCTGCTCTCCCGTTCTCCCCCAGTCTGGTTGTGTTTCGGCGCAGGTGCAGCACGTGCCTTTGGCCTCGCTGAACCTCGTGGGCCTGGCATGGACCCGCCTGCCCAGCCCGTCCCAGTACGGCTGCCAGAAGCCTCTTCCTTCCCCCTAGTCCTGCCCTGCTGCAGCCGCACACCAGCGCATGCAGCCCAGGCTGCTCCTGCCCACTCATGGAGCGCAGGGGCCCAGAGGGGCTCAGGGACACCTCTCAGGAGGGAACCGCCCGGTTTCACCCACCGCTGCCCGCGGAAGACCCCGACTCTGACGCTCCAGCGTCAGAAACCGGCCGGTCCTTCCCGGCCCCTCAGAGCCCACGACCGATCCTCTCCTACAGACCCTTCCCAGCGCCCCCTACTCCGTCCAGAACCCGAGGACACAACCTCGAAATGCTCCGGCCCTCCCGCCCCTCACCGTCTCTCCCGCCGCCAACACCGCAACGACGAGTCAGCGCAGCCGCGGCGGAAATGACGCACTTGAACCACGCCTCAGTGTTACCCTTTGCCCCCTGGGAAATGGAGTCCAGAGCAGCACACACGCTGGGACTCCGCGCCTGCGCAGGGCGCGCTTCCTGCGCTGCCGCATCGCCCGCTGGTGGCAGAGTGAGGGGAAGGAGGCGGAAGGAGGCGGAAGGAGGCGGAAGGAGGCGGAGGGAGCGGCGGGGGGGCGGGTCCTGGTGTGCCCGGTCTCTAATGAGGCACTGGAGAACGGTAGCGGGTGTGTCTCGGCACGACAAGTTGCTCTGCCGTGGCCAGCGGCCCTGCCCGGTGCCTGGTGGATGTGTAAAGCGGTGACGGAGGAGTGAAGGAGAAGGAGCAGGGCTAAATTCTTCGAGAATCACAGAACCCCAGAGTGTCCCTTGCTGCTTGACTCACTCCCCCAGACAGGCTGCGGCCTTTTGCTGCCCGCGGAACAGGACGTGTTCCGACCTTGCTAGTGCAAAGCCAGGAACGTAACAAAACTCTTGGCGTTTCCAGCACTGCAGGAAGCCCCCAGAGCTCCCCTGTGCCAGCGTCTCTCAGGCAGATGCTTCTGGTGGGAGAAGGGCCTCAGGACCCTCCTCTGTACAAATACTGCTCCTCACACACACGTGTTCCTTTCATTGGAGGTTCCCACTCCCAGCCCGTGCCAGCACCTCTTCCTACCGCTGCTTTCTTCTTTCCCTGCTGCTTCAGGCAGAAGCTCTCCAAGCTGCAGAGAATGAAAAGCAAGACACAGGTCCAATTCGTGTTGGCCACTGAGCCCACTTAACTATTCTCTCTCCCACCCCACCTCTCTGCGTGGTTTGCTGCAGCCAGGGCAGGCTGTTCGCAGTCTTGAAACACTGATACAACACCTATCCTGGCTCTTAGAACCTCAGACCTTTTTCTGTGAAGCAAGAGCATTTTTGGGAAATGTTTCATTCCTCCCCAATAAGCACCTATCTTGGTGTGATGGCTTTCAGGCCGGAAGAGGAGATCACACAGCTCCATTGCCACCCACATAACTGTATTCTGTAAGATTCTAACTTGGGTTAAGGAGGGTTGAAGCCACACACTTTTAGAAGGGGTTCCAGGAAGGTGATGTGGTTGTTGGCTGGGTCAGTGTCTAAGAGCAGAGAAATGTGTGGCATCTGTGTTAAGTATTTACCTTTGGCTTTGTGGGTGCTGTGTGGGCAGCATTTTCAATTGGATGAGTATTTGAGCTGAGCTGGGCCATAGCAAGGAGGAGCTCAGGGCTGGTGATTTCTCACAAGTGTGGTGGTAGTTTTGTCTTTTGGTAACTTTGGTACCATGAGCTATGATGGCTGCAGCGTCCTGTCAGAGCAGGAGAGCAGAAGGCTGTGGAGCTTTTGAGGGCAGGGTTGTTGTGGAAGACCTCTGTGGTGTCCAGTGTGATTCTGACTAGGGAGTTTTCTTGCACATGATGGAGAAGGACCTGCCAGCTGCAGGAATGATGCAGTTAGCTGATGGGGCTTCTGCTGAAGATGACCCTCTGCCCTCTGAAAGCTCCATTGAGGGGTCAAAGACCTCTGGCCTCCAGTATGTAGTTTTAACTTTGGTTGGAAAGAGATCCCAGCGTAGCACATCTTCCAAAAACTTGCTGGCATTGCTTCTGCATTAATGGTCTCACTTCCAATGGTGTGTGTCCCAGCAGCATCTCCCTTGGACAGTGCAGCTGGCCAGATATCCCTCCTAACTCTGTAACACAAAACCTCCCAGTCAGGGTAAAACTGTGTGTTTTGGGGATGGAAAAATTTATTGGTACCAGTTTACAGCTGTGCAAATTCAGTTAATGTGAAAGGACAGTCAAAGATTTCTGTCATAGAAGTATTTTACGGGATGTGTATAACCACACACACCCCTCTTCAGGATAAAGTGAATTACTGAGATTTCTTCTTTATTTTACTCTTTAAAATTTTACACTTCAGTTCCAGTTTTATTGGCCAAGCAAGTGTGATCTGCAGCAGCAGTGCAATAACTCGAGCTGTTGGGGGGATGATACCTCCCATTCTTTTGCAGGGGGGGAATTTTCCCATTTTGAATGGCATTGTTGAAAAGAATGATCTGCTGGTCAGAGCTCTTTCCCTTGTTTTGTGCCTCTTTGGGACGTTGGGGTGAGATGATGTCTATTGGGACATCCAATGTCAGAGTGGGGGGTGGGCAATGATGCAGCAGAAGAGCAGGTGTGAGGAGGATGAGGGGGTCACAGGGGATTTCCACCCCCAAAAGGTGTCTGTGTTGGTTTCAACAGCCAACGAGGAGCTAAACTCCAAACAAGCCACTGTCCTTCCCCTCCTGCCGTCAAGGGAGGGACAATAAATCAGAGATGATGACTTAAAAATAACACTTTATTAAAAAAGAAAATCACAAAGCAATGGAATGAGACATACAGGATGGAAAGAAATTTGTACAAAATAAAGGAAAATGTTTTAACCAGCAAAAAACAAGGTGTTAAGTAGCTGCCTTGTTACAAAGATAAAATGGCTGCTGCTTCTCTTAGCAGCTCATGTGGCCCAGGAGGATAAAGACAATATGTTGGTGAGTTTCTCTTGGCTCACCTCTTCCCTCCTGGAACTAAAAATCCCCGGGATGTCAGGAGCTTATGGAGTAATTCTGCTGGCAGGTGGGGGTGTGCTGGCATTGTCTAGTGGGCTCCAGACCTCCACTATCAGTTCCCTGCTCCCTCCCAGTGACAGCAGCAGTGTCTATAGGTCAGTTTTGGCACTTCACTGCCTCTTTTCGCATCAGCTGGGCTCTCGCTTGGCTTGGTTGGACTCAGCTGGTCTTGACTCTGCTGCTCTTGGTCTCTTCTGCACTCGGGGGAGGAAGGAACGCCCAGTGGGGGAAGCCAGGCACTGAAAACTGCACCCCTGGCTCCACAGGAAGATCTTTCTGTCCTTACTCCTCGTGTCTGGGAGTAATTCTTGGAGATAAGGAATTTTGGAGGTGGAATCAAAATTTCAGGGGTGGTTACCTCACAGAAGATGAATCTGGCTTTTGTCTGGGAGCAATCCTTGGATGTATAGTATTTTTGGAGGTGGAATCCAATTTTGGCTATGGGCTCCTGAATGATAATGACACCATAGAAAGGCTTCCTCTGACAAGTGGAAGCTTCAGACAAGCCCTGCCTTAGCCTCAGATTTTGGCAACAGTTTAAATTTAAGAGATCACTCTGGACTGCAAGTTCTAATGATGGCAAATCAGATCTATTTATAAAAATTAGTTTTTATTAAACAGACAACAAATGGAAGATCCTAATCAGAATTACTTACTACACAACAGAAAACTAAAGACCTACTAGTAGATTATAGCATAAGACAGTGCACTATATCAAGGTAATGATATTAAAGCTAGCAAAATAAATAGTATTGATTAGGAGGCAAATGTAACTTACCACCAAAATGTACAATAATGTACACAGATTCCTTCACTTAACCCCTGGGGAGTAACTGTGAAGCAGGTGTCCCTACTCACAAGAGAAACTCCACACATTTCCATAGAAATGTATAGAAGATTTCTGCCTTGTGAAAGTTTGGTGTGACTTTTAGAGTTTGTAGATTGAGGTATCTGTCAGTTAAAAATCTGTCTTACGTTGCCAGTTCTCACTTCAACACTAAGATGTTTATTGGCAGCTGGGAGATGCCAGGCCAGTGTTGAACCCATGGTGCCAGAATAACTGCCTACAAGAGAGCTTGTCCTTGTTTGAGTCACCAGACTGGTTAACAAACAATAGATAAGCCTTTGTGGAAGGGTGAGATGCTCTGCTATGGAAGGAAATCACACAGGCCCAAAGATTCAGGTGTTGGTGACAAGCTGCCCAGGGAAGACCAAGGCCACCAGTCATCTGTCCCTGGCAGCTTTCATCTGGGAGCAGCCCTTGGATTTCATTTTGGAGGTGGAATCCAAATTTTGGCCATGAGCTCCTGGACAAGAATGACAGTTCTTTTCCATAGGAAGTAAAGCACATAGCCCCAGTGTTTCAGGTGCAGATGAGAGGAAGCCCAGAAGAGATCAATGCCAGGCAGACCAGTCTGTCCTGGCAGCTTGTGTCTGGAAGCAATCCTTGGACATACTTCTTGCTTGCTTTGCCTTGTAAACCCAACCCCTTACTTGCCTTGCACTACCTTGCATACCCAAACCTCCCCTTCACCTGTCAACTGCTTTCATTCCTGGCCTTCTTTTGCAAGGCTTACCCTTCCTTTGATTTGCCTACCTCAACCTTGCATTTCTTTATGGACCCCTCTGTGTTCTTCCCTTGCCCTTCCTCCACTCCATTGCCTTGCACTGCCTTGCTCACCCATCTCCCAAGCTTGACAAGAAAAGGGTTCTTCCAGGTTTTACTCTCGTCCCTGTTTCACATTGGTTGTTTATTTTGGGGGGAAGAGGGAGTTCTGTAAACCTGGAAGGTCTTTAGCTGTGTTGTTTTTCCTTTCTTCCTCTTTTCCACTACATTGTCAGGAGTGGACTTCTCCTCCATTCTTGCCTTTGTCCCCTGGGCTACATGGTCTTTTACTGGGATAAAGGTATTACTTTTCCCATACTGGGGGATGGGGCCTTCCCTGTCTCATTGTCTTTGCTCTTGGGCCATGCAGTCGGGTACTGCAGCCCCATGTTGTTGGAGGGGCTTCTCTGACATTTTGTTTTCCTTGTTTCTGTGGGACTGATTCAGTCTTTGCTTTAGAGCCTTTGTATTTTTGGTTACTGCTGTTTCCTTATTAATCGATGTTTTGTTTTTTTAGTAAGCTGCTATTTTTTCATTTTTCTCTTCTCACATTTGTCTCTCCTCCTGTTGAAAGGGGAGTGCTTAAAACTAAAGGAGAGGTAGCTTGTTCCCCAGGCTCCACCCTGTAACTAGTCTTGAACTAAGACAAATTTGGCACACAACTAAAGGGGCTTGAAAGAGAAAGTGACAAAATAACAATATTGTCTGAAACATTTATATATTGGGTACAGAACTCCCTGGTCAGATGCTTCTGGGTCTAGTCATGTGGGTGTTGCACCTTTATGCCTGTATATGTGGAGCCATTTGCCCATCATGATGGATGTCCTTTTTCAGATCAGGGAGAGAGAGAAACCAAGATTGCTTTGTGGATACACTTTGTGATATCAGTTTATGGAAAGTTAACATCAGCGGTAACGAATATCATTTTGGATGTGTTTGCATGTCCAGGTCTGGGATGCTACTTCTGGGGGTTTATTAATGATTACACCCAGCCTACTGGGAGAATGGGAGAGGATGATTTTTCCCAGTCTTTCACCTCCTTCTCCCCCTTCAGGTCTGGCACATCACTTTTTGAGAATGTTGAATTCCCTCAGGATGTTAAAAGACGCCATAATTTGTTGCCTCTTGTGGAGCTAATACAAGTTTCCACACATAAGGGGCAAGGTCCAAGAAAGCTTCTTTTCCTGGCACACATTTATCTGTGAGAGATGCAGCTGAGAACATTTTGGTTTAGACTCGGACTACAGTAGTGACAGAATGTGATTGTACATAGATCTGAGAAGGAAAGTGCATGGCACTGGCATGTTTTGACAGAAGCAGTGTGCTCAATGTCTCCTGTGCTGGCTCATTGTTCTGTGTGAGGAGTAGATGGACAATTCACCCTCTGGGAGAATGAAAATGTGTGATGCTGTATAAGGTGAAGAAGGAACCTGCAGAGCACCGTGGCTGTGTGTGCAGGGTACTTGTACAAGCTGCAAGAGGAGCGTGGCTGCCTGCCAAATTCAAGTTATCAGTTGTAAGGGGGAAGGTCTGCCACAGCTACCTGTGCTGATACATATTCCTAACTCAGCCCTATGTGAAAACAATTCAATTTAGCTTTAGACTCTGGGATCCAGAGAACCTGACAGTTGATGTAGCCAAGAAGGAAAGTACAGAGTACACGAGGATGTCCACAACAGGTGCTCCCTGCCTGAGTCCAGGAGCAGCAGGGATGTGCAGGCCCTGGTATGGAAGTTAGAGTCAGAATTGTCAAGCAGAAGGAGCCAAAGAGCTTATCACACCTTTTTCAGCAGCAAAGCATATTTTTCTGAGTAAGCCTAACAATGCATAGTCTAAAAATTAATGTCACTGACAGTCACATATTGTAAAAGTCCAGTCCCACATTTTCACAGTGAGGACTTCTAGCACACTCCCCTAAAGTGTGTGTGAAGATCTTTCTCATGAGTGGGGATGCCCCTCAAGGTTACACCTCGAGGCTCAGCAAAAGAGATTTGCCCACAGCTGCTGATAGAGGCGAGGAACATCAATCTCTGCTTAAAAATTGGGTTTTTTCTAGCTTTAATGAAATTGCTTCAATATTGTTTCAAAAATAGAACATTATGATACAGCTACCTATCCTGTGTACTAGATAATTCTGACTAAGGTATTTTTGTCCAAGCATTATCACTATTGTAATGGAATTGAAGAAATAATTTCTTTTATTTATATAAATATATTTGGTTAGCCATCCAAGACAAAGTTGTATAAAGGTAGGGTTACACCTATATGATCTTTTAGACATAAACCTTTGACCACATCTGGGATTTGATTTAGCCACACCCAGACTCCTCTATGAGAAGGAATTTAGAAAGCCAGGGCATTCTTTCTGCACCTTCTGACACAAGGTGAGGGCTTCTCTAATAAATTTTGCCTGAAGCTCCCATCCTGCCTGTGACAAAGCGGCAGGTAGTTCATCAGTAATCAGTGTTATAAAGTTACTCAGAGCAGTTACTCTCAAATTTAAGACAAGCTGCCCTGGATGTCCAAGTTAAACCTTGAAGGTGCATGCTAGCTGTTCCATAGTCGCTACGCTGAAAGAATAATAATAATGGGTTAGTTACAGTAAAAACCCACACACAATTTTTTACATACTGTACTTGCAGAAATGTATTCAAGGTATGTGCTGTGTGGCCTACAAAGCACAAGGAACCAGCTTGTGATAAGGGAGGAAAATAGGAGTGTCATCTCTGTCCAGGAATACATACAGTTTTGTCCCAGTTCCTCCAGCTAATATTGTTTGGGAACTAATATGTTCCAGCTAATATGACTCGGGAACTTGATATGGGATAATTGCCAACAAAGATCGAAGGGCTATGAATTGCCTTCTACAGATTGGACTTCAATTTCATGTTTGATTTGTGATACCAATAACAGAGTTCCAGTGCTATCCCCCCTAAATAAGGCACAGAAAATCATCAAATATACCTAAAATACAGGAACTTGAGAATATGATGCTAACAGAGGATGTAGAAGGGGAGAATTCAGAGTACAGAACTATACTGCATTGTCAGGGGTTGTTATATAAATGGTCATTTCTAGGTTAATAGGTTGCAGTCCCAGCACAGAATCCATTGGTGTAAACAACTCCACTTATTCTAACATTTTGGAAGAGACACCATCTGGAAGAATTTCAGTCCTCACCATGTTTTATACTGGAGGTACAGTCACCGTATTTCGGCTTGTAATCCTTTCTGTTTCTTGCAATGCCCAAACTGCAGCTTTAATTCATTTTTCCATTGGATTATAGTGTATAGCGGAGCCTTGTAATGCCTTGGACCAAAATCCTAGTGATTCTTTCTGACTTTTCAGCCCAGTTGTCTGCCACAATTCCCATAAGACTTTATCACCTAGAATTTTTACTTTCAATTCAAAAGGATTTCCTTGAGTGTGTAATTTGGCTTGCTCAATCAAAACATTTTTACAGGTATCAGAGGCTTCTTCTTGTTTCTTTGTCCATTGCCAAACAACTTTCTTCCTGGTCCGTTTCTGCCGTTATAGCATTTGCCAGGTAGTGTCTTGGTGTGAGGTGACCGGAGGGTTGAAAGAGAAGATTTTTTTTGCATTGGCATTGACTTTGTCAATGATGAAAACTTTTTGCTGTTAAGTTCCTATTTATTTCTGATCATGGGACACTGGCTTTCACAAGATCATTCCACATTGTTTCCTTGCCACACATGAGGTAAGTCTTCAGTTTTGCCAGATGATTTTTGTTCACCACCCTCACAGCTGGCTCTGAAATTAGAGCCCAAATTTCCCCTAAGGTATTTGCTAGGACTCCCATATTACTGGTAGCTCTGTAATGGCTGGTGTAGTCAAGGTGTTCAATGAAACAGGCACCCCTCTCAAAAGGTATATTTTTAGTTAGATTTTTAGCAGATACTTTTAGTTACTGCTGCCCCATCCAGACTAGATCCTGTAATTAGAGTGTGAGCCATCCCTACCTGCTGCAGAAAACTAAAACCTTCTGTCTTGAATATCAACTTCTGAGGGATGGCACTAATTCATCAGTGTCTGCATATGCTGTTAAAACTGCTGCACGCAACTCTTGATACAGCACAGGGGGGCAATATCCTGCCAAACAGGACCCCTGATACTTTGTCACTGAGCACATCCCCTGTGTATCTGATTCTGACTGCCTATAGGGCTTAATGGATTTTTTCACCAATTAATAAGTGGGCAGACACAGTCCCACTATTCCAAGCTCACAAAATCCATATCAGTTTGTCTTCTCCTCTCTTCTGCTCATAGATCTCCAGAAATTCCATTTTGGAATATAAGTGCACCCCTCCATCTAACAGATCCATCTGCCCTTCCATTTGTATGAGGCGTTGTGCTTCTACCACCTCCCTTTCTGCTAAATCTGGCTAAAACTCAACCTTGGTGTCTGAGGACTCATTCAAGATATTTCCATCCCATTCCTCAGGATCCTGTGAATATGATTGGGAAATCAAAACCTTGTTTTGCCCATATCTGTATCTTTGTTTGTGAGCAATATCTGCCACCACACATTGGTGTTTTCAGTCATTCTACGCTGCATTGCTGCTCATAGCACCACTGTGCTGGAGTATAATTAGATCTTGTGTGATTGCCTTTGCATCTTGTAAAGTCCTGACTTCCTTTTCCAGCTCTCCCATTGCTCTGCAATGCTATAACTTCATGGTCCAAAGCTGTAAAGAAAGGCAGCTAGCAGCCATCTCTACCTCCCCACTAACTTGCAAGAAGGCTTTGATGCCCTTCCCCAGAAGAAATACTCATGTGCTGGATCTCTAAGAGACGAAGGAAGTTGCAGCCCATGACTACAGATGATCCATAGCTTATCCATAGCTTATCCATAGCTTTATATTTTGGTGTTTATGGGAAATGTGGATCTATTGCTCTTTGAAATGTATCAAAGCAGGTGACTGGCACCTGGGGATTCACTCCCCAGCACCCATCTCCACACAGACATAGAAGAAACAAGCGTCCCAACTCTGGGTGTGGATCAGTTCCTGGCACGCTATGGGAAAGAACCCACTTTGGGGACGTTATGGTGACTCAGATGGGGTGGCCATAAGGCCTTGCCTAGATCATCTTGCTGCCCCTGGCAATGGAGAATCAGAACAGACTCCAGCAGGCACCAGCCAGATGATCAGGGACTCCTCCAAATCTTCTTCAGCATTATGGCAGTGAGCAAATCCAAAATGCTCCAGAGATATTCAAGCAAGGGTGGATGAGTGGATGGAATTCTTGGATTGGCAAGTGCACTGTTGTTCCTTTTTCATATTGCTTTTACAAAAGGTGTAGATTTATCAGTGTAACTAATCAGTGGGATCAATCTCTATGTAAGTCACAAGGAAACACTGGGCAGTGGGCCTTAATCGATCAATGGGATGGGAGCAATGTAACTACTTAAGGGCCAAACTTTTTTACCATAGAAGAAAAAAGAATGATGTTATAGAAGGAGGAAGAAGAGGATGGTCTGGAGGTTTGGGCTCTTGGCGTGAATGTGTTATTTGTTGACAGGAGGGGTCAGTTATAAGAGTTAGATGTTATGATGGTGGAGAATTTTGACAGTGAGGGAAGAGGACCAGGGGAAAATATCAGGGCATGCCTAGTTGATATTCTGGTTCCAGTAAATCTGGGGAATTAAACACTAGATTTTTCTATCTATAGTGGAGCCACACTTTCAGAAGTAACTTGCTGCAAGGGCCTGCTGAGGAAAGTTCCAGTACAGATTTTTGGGACAGCAGGAAAATGAGCTTTGTAGCCGCTACTACCACCCATGGCATGTATAGTTGGTGACACTAAAACAACTCATCCATTTCTATATATGCCATAATACCCTCTTCCCTTTCTGGGATGAGATATACTTTGTAGCTTAAGTGCACAAAACCTTAAACCTTTTCTGAGAATACCATGCAGCTTCACATTCCACCTGAGATAGGCTGGAAAGCTCAGATCTGCCTGTTAATGTGTAAACCATTGGAGGACATTGGAGAAAATATTCTGGATGCCATTTCAAACGCAGTGATCCGCATGGGCCACAGGAAAATGAGGTAAAGCAAAGAATATGTCTCCAGTTAAGAGAAAAAGCTCAGAACAAAAAGTTAAACCATTAAGAATAAATAAATATCCTATAAAGATGCACAAAAAGGTCTGGAACCACTGACATACACATTGTTACAATTTGGTATACTCAGACAATGTCAATCTGACTTTTAGATGCCTTTCTCCAGGTAAAGAAGCCCTGTTCTCGAGAGTGCAGATTAGTACAAGTTTAAGAGCAAGCAATCAAATATGCACAGATATACACCCAGCTGTACAAATCCTTATGGTTTGTTAACCTCAGCGCTAGAAACAAACTTTTATTTTACTGTTTTGGCTTTAAAGGATGCTTTCTCTTATATCCCAATAGACAAGCAGAGCCAAGTCATCTTTGCCTATGAATGAGAGAATCCTGTGGCTGGAAGAAAGATGCAGTTGCACAGTGGTCCCTCAAGGATTCAAAAATAAGCCCACTTTATTTGGGGGTTTTGGCAAAAGAAGTAGAACAATGAAAAAGAGGTAACAGTGTTCTTCTTTTACAGAGTGTAAATGACATCCTAATTAGAGCTGGAAAGGAACAAACCTTCTTGAAAGTGACCATGAGCCTGCAGAACTTTTTGGGACTTGCTGGAATTTCCAGGGAAAAAAGGTAAGACCAATACCTTAGCTTTAAGGTATCAAAAGGACAACGAGCTCTGGGAGAAGGAAAAAAGTAGTGATATTCCAAACTTCAGCTCCTAGGACTAAAAGATAACTAACAGGAGTTTTGTTAGTGGCAGGATTTTTCCCTATACAGGTTCAAAATTTTGGACTAATAGCCAAGCCCCTTTATTTGGCAATTAAAGGCCCTGAAGAACTGCTGGAATGGCCCTGAGATGGTTGAACCAGTTTTAACACCATAAAGGATGCTCATGGAAGCACCTTCCAGATACGACTAAACCCTTTTCATGTTCACAAAAGGCAACAAGTAGCCTCTGTGGGGATGACACAGCTTCTTGGAAGATGGCAAAAGCCAGTGGCATCCTTCTCCAACTGGACCATCAACTGGTCTGCATGCTTATGGGCCATAGCAGCCAGCACCTTAATGATGGAGGAGGCCCAGAAGTTCAGTTTGGGATGATCACTAACTGTGCTAGTCCCATATGCCATTGCTGGCTGTTCGGAATCCAAAGGGACATCACTGGATCTCTCCAAGCTGACTGGCAAAATACCAAGCTGTGCTAATGGACCAGGGAGGGAAGTAGTCATGTGTGTGACATCAACTTTAAATGAAGCCATTTTGCCCCCTACTGAAAGCAAGGACCTTTTCAATATGGCTGGCTGCAAACGGTGGAGCAGTCAAGATGCCAAGATTTAAGGCATGAACCTTTGAAAAAAAACTACATTGATGGCAGCAGGTTTGTGAATACAGGTATGTTACCCGTGGTGGGATAGAAGAGATCAGTGGTATCCCTTAGGGTCTGTGTCAAGGACCCCCAGGATGGCATTGACCCACAGAGCAATCACACTGTGCCCAAAAGTCTCCTGCCTTCACTCACCTCACTCACTTCTTGGGCATCTAGCTGCCTGACCTGAGGAGCAGCTGGGTTTCACTGCCTGCATCACACCTGGCTGCAAAGGTAGGAGCCCCCACAGCTTGGGGACCCCCTCCCCAGAAAATTCCACGTCCTCCCTGACAGCCCCATTTTCTGCAGGGCTGTATTGCAGTGAGTGCTACAGAATCCTGAACAACACCTGCACCGTCTGCATGGCCCCCCTGAGCTTCCCGGACTCTGGGGAGGAGGAGATGTGAGCAGAGGGGTGCTGGGAGCCCACCCGAGCCTGAGGGGCTGCAGCAGATGCGGGGGGCGGGGGTGGGGCTGCAGTTCATCCCTGCCCTCNCAACCAAGAGAAAGCAGCCGGGAGTGCAGGGGCGAGGGGGGCTCGCCGGGGGGGGGCTGCTCAGAGTGGGGAGGTGGGGACAAGCTATGCACAGCGCAGGACAGTGTCCCCCCCCCACTGGGGAGAGGNGCTGCAGCGCATCAAGGACATGATAAAGGGCCGGATACGCCCCTTGAGAATGGCTGCTCAGCTGTGAGCCCAGCTGAAGGAGGAGGAAAAGAGCGAGGAGAGTGATGTGGGCAGCAGTGGGATGGCCAACAAGAACAGATTGCTCTGCAGGTGAGGTCTGGCTGCAGGGGTGGCAATGTCCCCTGTCCCCCACAACACTGGAGATGCTGGATGCCAACACTGCACTCCTCTCTCACAGCAAGACTTCAACTACCAGCAGCAGGCCAAGAACAGTGAAAGTGAGGGCAAGGGCCCAGTGACAGCAGGATAGTGTCATGTGGCAGCAAAAACATGGGTCCAGGTGCTGGGATGTGTCTGGAGCCCCACCAGTGCAGCAGAAGCTGAGAGCCAATGGGTAGGGAAGGGCTGGTGAATAAATCACCTGGTCCTCAAGGCACCAGAGTCCTGGTACTCTGAGTTGGCATCCACCATTCCATGGTGATCCTGACCTTGTGATACCCCAGCTCCACGCTGTCCCTGGCTGCATCCCTGCTGTCACTCCAGCCTCTCAATGCCCCCCGGCTCCCAACTCCACCACCTTGGTGCCACCATCTCCATGCCCACTGTGCCTCCACATCCCTACACATCCCTGTCCCCAGCCTTTACGGTGTCCTCATTCCATCCCTGTGCCCCCAGCCCCATGCTGACCCCTACCCCTCGATGTCCCTCTCCCAATACATGGTGCCCCCTCCCCATCCCTGCAGTGCCCCAGACTCTCAGTGTTTCTGCCCTCAGCCCCAAGTGCCCCCCGTCCCGAGCTGCTCCAGGGTGGGGGTGCAGAATAGACAGACAGCTGGACACGGGGGAAGTCCCTGCTTCTCCGTTTATTACCAAGCAGCCTTCGATTAAAAAAAAAACAAACACAGACATACAGACAGGCAGAGGCGGCCCGGCGGGGCGGGGGCCGCCCGCCCATGGTTTGTTTGGTTCCTGACACCAGAGAGGTTCAAGTAGCCGAAAAGGTTCAAGTTCACCATAAGGCACTTTAAAGCCATGACGGGAGCAGAGCCCCCCCGGCCCCATCACCCCTCCCGGCACCCCATGGCAGATGTGGAGGCCGGGCAGCGCTGGTGGTTGGCAGCGGAGGGGCTGTGGGGGGAGGGGGAATATATTACATCATCTTTTTAAATATAGATAAAACTCTTATTTGTAGACAAATAGTGCCGGTCCCCTACACCCCCGGGGAGGCTGCGCCCTGCGGGGGGCATGTGCAAAGGACAGAGGGGTGACCGTGGGGGCCCGGCCACCCCAGGGAAGGGGGGTCCCACAGGGCCAGGGGATTTTGGAAGGGAGAAGGGTCCGGGGGGGGGCCGGGGCTGCCCCGCACCCGGGTGGGCTCACCCGAATAGTGCAACCAAGAGAAAGCAGCCGGGAGTGCAGGGGCGAGGGGGGNCCCGGGGGGGGGGGGGGGGGGGCCCCCCCCCCCCGGGGGGGGGGGCGGGCCTTGGTCTGTGGGTGTTCCTGCCCAGTCCTGGCATCCACGAAGGGTTGGTGGGGGGACATCCAAGTCCCAATCCCCCCATCACCCACCTGGGCATGACCAGGTGGGCCTGGGCATGGTGGGGGGGTAGTAGGGGCCCCCCACCCCCTTGTGCAAATCGGCCGAGGGGAGTTTCCCCCTTTGCATAACTAGGAATGAACCGTGACGGGAAAAACAGGAACAGAAACCCCAGTGGGCACGGCACAGCTCAGCACGGAATGGCACGACACCTGCCGTAGCATCAGCCCTATGCCATCTCCACCGGCACGGTGCCATCTGGCTGCGGCCCTTCCTCACCCTCCGGCTCCTCATCCTCCTCCTCGGGCTGCCCTGGAGCCCAGTAGCGGGCGATGGAGAGGCGCAGCCCCTCCAGCCGCCCGTTGGAGAGGTCGAGGCCGGGGGGCCCAGCGGGCGGTGGAGGGGGCTCATCACGGCGGCGGCGGCGGGTCCGCACCTCCAGGCAGTTCTGGCCCTTGAGGTGCCGCTGGAGGTGGTCGTCCTTGGCGAAGGCCTTGTGGCAGAGGTAGCACTCATAGGGCCGGGCGCCTGTGTGCAGGTGCATGTGGTTCTTCAGGTCATAGCTGTGCAGGAAGCGGGCACTGCAGTGCTGGCAGGAGTAGGGCCGCTCACCTGTGTGCTTCCGCATGTGGATCTTCAATTTGTCATTCCTGGAGTTGGGACACACAGGGAGATATTGGCATTGAGTAGCCAGCATTCCAATCCAATCACAGCAGGGAGGGCAATGGTGCTGAAAGCCCGATAGCAGGGATGCTCTGCAAGGCACAAGGGTCTGGGTGCTGCATGACACGGCAGGGGACCATGATACAGTTGCATGGCTGAGATGAAGCTGGCTGCTGGCTATGGGGATGCTGCTGGGTACCTGAGCTGGTCTGGCAGCATTAACAGTGTGGAAGACTCCCCTGGACCTGCACCACAACAATGCCGGGGCTGGCAGATGTGTTATGGGTGCCATGAGGTATCAGGCCTTGGTTGATCTGGCAGCACTCAGAGTGCAGAACACCCCACTGACCTGACTTCACCAGCAGCTATGGCAGAGGGGCACTACAAGGGATGCTACTGGGTACCTTAGGTCAGTCCAGCAGCATTCATGAGGTGCAGAAGGCCCCATAACCCCATGCTCCACAACAGAACTTGCATGAAGGATGCCACTGGGTACCCTGTGTTGGTCCAGAGCACTCATGGGGTACAGAAGACCCCCTGAATCTGCACTGCACTGGCAGGACTGGCAGAGGGGTGCTGTGCAGTATGCCATCAGGTACCCGAGTTTGGTCCGGCAGCACTCGGGGGATGCAAAAAGACCCCATGAACCATGCCAGGCCTACAGCTAGATCCCAGTAGGACTGGCAGGGGAGTGCCATAGGGGATGTCATTTAGTACATGTCAGGTGGGGAGAGTCCATGCAGCAGCACTCACCGTGTGAATCGGACTCCACAGACCTGGCAGGCGAAGGGCTTCTCGCCTGTGTGCGTGCGCATGTGGCGGGGCAGCTTGCCGGCGCCATGGATGACCTTGTGGCACACAGGGCACTCCTGGGGCATCTGCGAGCGGCGCTTGCGCACCAGCTTGTCCGGGCTATCCAGCCCAGGCGCCAGCGACTCATGGTGCAGAGAGCTCAGATAGGCCATCAGGTCGGGGTCGATGGCGTCGTCATCAGAAGCAGCCTCCTCAGGGGACAGGGGGGGCTGGTAGGGGAAGGGGAAGGAGTGTGGGGGCAGCTCCTCCTCCTCAGGCAGCTCAAAGCTGTCATAGGGCAGGGGCAGCCCCTCAGGCAGAGGGGGCGAGGGCAGTTGGGAGGGCGGCGGGGGGCTGCCAGAGCCCTCGGCCTCAGTGGGTGGCTCCTCGGCATGGTTGTTGAGACGGGCACCACGGGCTNCGGGCGCGTTCGCAGTCGCCATCATCGGGGCCAGGTGCCTCCAGCCCACTGCCCTGAAGGATCTCCACACAGGCAGCAATGACACAGGGGATCTCCAGCAGCCGGGCAGCACGCAGCACCTCGCCCATGTTGGCACTGCTTATGGTCAGCGTGGCTGTGTAAGCAAACTCCAGCAGTGCACCCAGTGCCTCTGGCCCCACAAAGTCCAGCTCACAGACCTCCTGCCCTGGCCCCGGCCCTGCAAAGAGCTTCTTGAAATAGCGGCTGGAGGCAGCCAGGACAGCACGGTGGGTGCGGTACTCCAGCCCTTGCGTCTTGATGGTGACGTCGCAGAGCAGCCCCAGCTGCCGTTGCTCATTCAGGCAGCTCAGCAGCTCGCTGCTGTGCTCGGGGAAGGGGATGCCGATGAGGTCGTCCTCTGGGCTGGCCATTGTCCTCACCTGCAGGAAGGATAGGATGCTGCCTGACTGATGGAGGAACAGTCTGCGAGAGAGCACTTGGAAGAAACGCTGCAGCTGGAGCATCACTGTCAGGAAGCCAGGGCACAAGGAACCCTCCATGTACATGCTGGTGGCACTGGGGTTTCAGTGGGACACTAAAATGGGGCAGGCTTGGGGCCCGCAGTCTGCCCTCAGATTCCTCCATACTATGTAGAGGTTGGCGGGCACAGGCCCCCCACCACAGGCCCCCCACCACAGGCCCCCACGCTTCCTCCACTACCACCAGCACCCAGCCGTCTGCACCACCACAGCAAAGGGGGAAATCTCAGTGTGGTGCCTTTGAACAGCACTAAGCTGCAGCACTTCCTGTGTCAGCCCACCCAAAATCCCCCCAGCTCACTGTCATGGCCAGGTGCACCCATTGGCTCCCAGCAACCCCATCCTGGGAATGTGGGCCTCACTGGCAGCAGGCACGGGTGGGTGGGCGAGTGCTGGGAAGAGCACCCTGAGGGTTGGGGGCCGCCCCACGGAGCCCAGCTGGGCTGGGAACAGGGGCCACACTTCCTGCCACAGCAGATTAGGATCAGCACCCATGCCACCAGTTCCTGCCCCCGCTCCTGGTTGGGACTGGGCCCCCTCCCTCCCCCTGTGCCCCAGCCCGGGGCCACTCCTTGCCCAGCCAAGCCCAGCCTGTCCCAGCCAGGCCTTTCCCACGCTGCGGCTGGCAGAGCTTGGCCTCAGCCCTAAACCCAGCACTGCTCACACTCCCACTGTTGTCCCCATGGTGCAGTACCAGGGACCCATGCATTCCTGTGGAGTTAGCACAGGTGGGAAGGGGGAGCCCATGACCCTCACAACCTGCAGGCAGGATGCAGGCAGCGGTGGCAGCTCCGGAGCTGCAACCTGCCCTGTGACACCATGCCCAGCTATGGCCCTTGCAGCCAGCCAGGCTGCTGGGTGACACTGGCACTGATGGGTGATTACCAGTTGCAGCCTGGGGGAGGCAGAGGTGGGTACTAGCTCTGGGTTGTGGCTTTTGGTGCTGCCAGAGTAGCGCCGTGCCAAGTCAAATCATGGTGGACGGTGGCATGTGGCACCAGCCATCACCAAGCCATGCCAGGCAATGCTGAGCCATGCCAGGCCCATCCACCCCAAACCCCTCGTGCCGTGCCAAGCCACACTGTGCCGTTGGCAGGCGGGCGTGGGGGACGTGCCCCCTCTTGCCCATGGAGGGGCGGCGCGGCCGACGGCCCCCGGCACAGGGGCCCATCCCCAAGCCGGCCGCTCCCTGCGCTTGGGCAGCTGCCAGCTGGGGCTGCCTCGGCAGGCAGCTGGGAACGGCCCTGGAGCAACCGGCTGCGGAGCCGCCCCAGCCGCTGCCGAGCAGGCCCAACCGGCATGGCAGGCGGCAGCCGCCCCTGAAACCGGGAGCCAGGCAATGCCGACCGCCTGGGATGCTGGCGCCAGCACCCATGGCCAAGCCCCCCTCCTTGGCAGGAGCCCATCCCACCACCAGTTGAGGTCCCCTCTGCCTGCTGAGGTGGGGGTGATCGGATTAGGGGTGATTAAACCATCAGGGTCCTGGGAGCCAACAGGCAGTGACAGCCCCCAGTGGGATTAGGCAGGATTAGCTGCAGGGGCAGGATTAAGCAGGGGGGCAAGTACCCCATGCCACAGCTTGGGCAGCTGGAGAGGGATGACAGGGATGTGGCACCTGCCAAGGGTGGCCCAGAGCCCCACAGACCTCAAGGACTGTTGCAAGCAATGGTCACAGGATAGGGTGGCACTGTGTCCTCCAACACTACCTCCCCCAGTGATAGCACCAGGACAGCCGCCCTTCTGCCCTGGTCCCCACAGCACCTCCAGCCCCACAAGACACCTGGGCACAGGGCACTCACAAGGCAGATGGCACCCCCTGGCACATGCCTGTGGGGGTGTCTGGGTGCAGGGCAGCAGCTGAGACCCCGTCATATCCCAGCAGGTGGCACGGTGCTCTGAGGGACGGACACGGGCACCAGCCTCACCATGTCACAGTGCAGATGGACACAGCCTCAGTGCTGCCAATGCCACAGAAACTACCAGCAGAGGTCTGGTGAGGGAGTTGGGACCCCTGTGAGCAGCCACAGGACTCGATGCCAGCAGACATAGCTGCAGGGCTGGGGCAGGGTAGGGACGAGGTGGTAGTGACAGGAGGGGGATTTTCCATCGCACCAAACCGCCCGTTACGCCTCCTTTGCTGACACCCCCACCCCCCCGCACATCCTCCTCACTGGAGCGAAGTCACATGCTGAGCGGGTGCTGCCGTCGAGGAGATCACCGCAGTGATAAGGAAATGGCAGAGGATGAGGTGTGAGGGGACTGGAGCCGCCCCCAACATTCCCTGGCTGGTGCTGGAGATGATGGCTGGGAGGGAGCAGGTGGTGATGCCCATGTCCTCACCATGCCAGATCTTTCTCAGTTACATCGATGCTGTGGCTGGGCACATTTCAGCTGCAGCAGCCGAGCAGGACTGAGGAAAGGGGGAATTGCTCCCCATGCTGAGCTGGCTCCCATGCAAGGCGGGTGGCAGGAGGAACAATGTCTGCCCAGGTCACCCTGACATCCCTCTGCCAGCCCATGCTACCTGGAACAAGCAAGGCCAGGTTCCACCCACCTGCCAGCTCCCTCCATCCTAGGGGTCCAGCCACCCAGGCAGAGCCATGGACAGTGGGGTGGGGCCCCTGCAGCACCCATCCTGCATAGGCTGTGTCCCATGACACCAAGCCAGGATGGCACACTGGATGAGGACACATTGCCAGCCTGCACTGAGTACTGGGCCACAGCTTGGGGATGGTGGGAATTGTGAGGTCAAAAGGGGTGTCTAGAAGGGATCTCCTGAACTGTTTCCCCATGGGGAAGAAGGGCAGAGGTCCTGGGGAGCACAGTCCCCAACCTGGGCTGCTGCCAAGTGCCCCTGCTTTCGGTCACAAGAGTCACAAATGCTGTCGAGGGACTCCACAGCCCCACTGGGGAGAATGAGTCACCCAGGAAGGGGAGCGCAGTGCAGTGTCACCCTGGCCCCTCACCCCATGGGGCCCCTCACCTTTTGGGAACTAGGACATGGGCCCAGGAACCCGGGCTGTGCAAGCACCCCATCCTGCTACTGCCCTGCCTGAAACCAGTTGGGAACAGCATCGCCCAATGGCTACAGTGTGGAGGGCGGTGGGGCTGCAGGGCAGGGGCTGTGCAGCCTTTCTGTCTGCCCAGCAGGGAAGGTGGTGGCCGGGGTCTGGCTCAGCTGGTGACCCTGTAGCGAGCACATGCCGAGGGTCCCATTGCTGGAGGAAGTGGGGAAAGCAACACTACTCTTTCAAAGAAGAAAAGAACGAGTATAGACAAAAGGAAATGGTTTGGAGATGAAAAGAGGATAAACAGTCCCCCATTCCACAGCACTGAGAATGAGCCCCATGGCACTGCTCAGGCCCCCATACTGACCAGCTCACCCACAGAGCTCCCAGGCACAAGTGTGTGCTGCGCAGCCATGGGACATTCGCCATGGCCACTGAGAAGGGGGTTGGAGCGCTCTGGGCCAGGACAGCCTCAGCACCCAGCCGGCACCTGGGGCCCAGTACCAGCCCGGCACGAGAGCTGCCACAGAGGCTGGGCACAGGGCATCCCTGTTAGAGCAGGACTGGCAATGTTGCCAGAGCCACTCCTGGCATCTGTGGCAGGGACAAGAAGCAAAGTCCCCATGCTACCCACCGAGCCCGTTGGCACTGTGCTGGTATCCTGCTGCCAAAACCTACCCCACTGCCACATCCAGTTGTCTAGCATTGCCACTGTAGGGTGTAGGCCCTGCTCTGCCAAACCAAAGTGACCCGGATCTCGCCACTCATCCCATCCCATGCCACCCCATCCCATCCCACCAGCAGCAAGGGTGGCGTAGGGCTCAGGCAACACCAACATCCCAAAGCTTGCTGGTGCCGAAGCAGCTGGCCCAGATCTCCTGGTGCCCAGTGGTACCACACTGGGTCCCCACCACCCTGGTAACTTCCTCCACCATAGCAGCCAGTGATGGCAGGGTGGGTGTGTAGCTCACCTGCCCCTTGTCCTGGCGTGGCTCAGCACTGCGTCGCAGCCAGGCTGGCGGCCCACGAGTGGCAGGGAGGGGAAAGCAGGGTGCTGTGTGAACTTGGCCCTGCTCCCCGCTGCACTTGAGCTCAGGATCCCACCTCAAAAGGAGTCGACGCCCACACCCCGGGTCACGCACCTCCCAGCCCCACTTCCCAGAACACACACGGCATTAACTCTTTGCGGCCGGTACTGCGCGGTGGGGCAGCAACCCGGAACCAGGCAGGGGGCATCCCCTGGCCTGCTCCCACGGGAGAAGATTCCCAGCACTGCCAGGACAGGCACCCTGTACCATAAGTATGCCTTCCCCACTACTAGCATTGCCTCCAAGCCGTCTGCCCCTGCCCCCCACGCTGAGGCATCACACAGGCCCTCACCTTCTCCTCTGCCGCAAGGCAGGGCGCTGGGTGCTCGCCACTGGCCATGGCCAGCCTGGCCAAGCTGGGAGGGCGCCTGCGCTTGGCGGGAGCAGGGCAGGGCTCCCTGCAGCATGCTGCAGCCTGCCCAGCAAGCCCTGGAGCCACCCCCCAGTTCTATGGATTCCTGTCCTGCTCTACCCTTGGAGTGGGTTCCTGAGGTGCCATGGGGAATGTAGGAAGGAATGGTGGCCCAGCTGGACTATGCTGCCTGATCCCCTCCACTCCCTGGGCAGGTGCACTCGTGGGCTTCCCAGACAGGCTGCAGATTCACGCAATGCCCCCCATAATTACACCCTCTGTGTCCCCAGCTAAACAGCAATTAGCAGCCTGGAGAGTGCGCCCCACACCCCACCACCAGCACCAGCACCCGCCCAGGCCACCCACGCCAGACCGGTCAGGGGCACCTGCACTGCAGCACCCTGGCATGGCCCTGGATGGGCTCCAGGCACTATGCTGGTGCTGTCTGTAGCAGGAGGCCAGGCAGAAAGGGGAAGAGCCCCATACCAGCTGGACAGTAAAGGGCCTCTGGTGTCAGCAGAGCTGATGGGAAGAGCTGGGTTGTGCAAGAGCCTGTGGGCAGGCAGTGGAGATGGCAGGTGGGCAGAGGGGCATCGCCAGTGTGCCTTCCATCGCCAACCCCAACCCTAACTTCTCCCATCACTGTGGACCATGTGCTGGGTAGGGGCCAGCTGTGGTACCACGAGTCACCCACTGCCTGGAGTGCAGGCAGCACACAGCCAGTGGCAGCAGGGTTGTGGGCAGCATTGTCCACCACACTGCCACAATGCTCCAGGCTGACCAGGTGCCTCAGTGGGGGGCACAAAAGAGGGCACAGCCCTGGACAGCATCCGTGAGAGGGAGGGAGGAAGGGAGGAAGGACGGGAGGGAAGGAGGAGGGATGTGGCACCTGCTGCCAACCCTTCCCCTGCCCTTTGTTCCCCATAAAGGAGGGGAATGGCGCCAGTCCCCCCTGGCCCAGGTGTGCCAGGTGCTAAGGGCGGGAGATAAGGTGGGCGAGGCAGGCAGGGAGGGGCATGGCACAGCATGGGCACGCAGCCCTGAGTCAGGGTTCCTACTGGTGGCCAGGATGAGGTGAGTCACCGTGGGCCCCCCCACCCTGGGGGTGTCGCAACCACCCAGGCGCTGGCCACAAACTGCTGCTTGCCCTGGCTGGGGGGCATCAGGCTGCCTACCTGGGGGGCCACGTAGGAAGGTGCTGGCCTTTGGGGAAGATGAGCTAACCTCCATCAGTCCATCCATCCATCCATCCATCCATCCTCCTCCAAGCTACGTCCTCACCTTGGCCAGTGGCACCCTGACCAGCATCACCAGTGATGGGACATGGCCTCATCCCAGCTCCTCTTCCAATAGCAGGATGGGCAACCCCATCTCCTGCATCACCTCCTGACACAGAGCAGCACCCTGACCTGCCAGGACATGGCATGCCATGGGCACATGCTTGCCCATGACAGAGGTGGCCAAGGGCATGTGGCCTCTGTGTGTCACCTCTGGCCTTCCCAATGTGCCAGGGAGATGGCTGAGGCACAGGCAGAAACATGCAAGGGAGAAGGAAGGAAGGATTCCAGGAAGGAAGGATTCCAGGAAGGAAGGGTTCCAGAACGGAAGGGTTCCAGAACGGAAGGAAGGAAGACAAGGCTCTGCCAGCCACCAGCCTGGGACAGTCAGGCTCACCTACAACTGGGCCTGCTCACTGGCCCCAGGGTGAGCTGGCTCTGGAGTTGCTGGCCCTGCAGCACAGTCACGGGAACCCCTTGGAGGGCAGCCAGACCCCCCTGGGTCCCACTGTGCTGCACGGCCCCAAGAGGCCCCCCCAGCTGGTGGCACCTCCTACTCAATATGCAGGGTTCATGTCCTCACAGCACCTCGGGGGCTGAGCATCGCCAGTGGCACAGGTTGGGTCCCAGTGCTCCATCCTGGCACCAGGGTGGTGCTGGTCCTGGTGGGGTCACCTAGCAAGGACAGTGCCAGCCCACAGCCCCCCCTCCACATCCTCCAAAATAGCCCGGCTTCCGCCCCCACGGCAGCTGCCTGCTGCCAGCTCCCCGCTGCCCACGGCTGATCCCAGGGAGGGAAGGGGGGCAGGCGATTCTAATCCCCCCCGGCCCCCCCCCGAGCCCACACAGCACTGACAGTGCGGCCGTGCCCGCCACAGTCGCTCCGACCCACGTAGCACCCCTGATAAGACCCCAGCCAGCCCTGCACAAAGGGCAGGGCAATGGCCCCATGGCTCCACAGTGCAGCAGGCATGGCAGCCTCTGTGGAGCCCCTCTGTGAGCCGTGGAGCTGTTCCCAAGGCCCACCATGATGTCCGCACCATACCGGATGCCTTGTGCCACCCAAGCAGGACCCAAAGGTCTCTTACCTTCTCTTCCTTGGCCCTGCAGAGGGGCTGACAATCCTCCTGTCCACCCTTGCTATGACTCCAAACCCTGTGCCCTGAGGGTTGCCCATGGGAGGGGAATCAAAGCAAAACTGCTGGGGTACCACTGTACCTAACAAATGTCAGCCAACACAGCCACACTCTCCACCCTGCTGGTGTTCAGTGCATGCAGGCCTGGCACCCACCCTGCCCGGGACCCAGTGCCCCCTTACCCACTACTCACTCCACCTGCTGCCCATGGGGCCTGGCATGACAGAGACAGCTGGGCAGAGTAGAGCACGTAGTGCAACCAAGGCTGCGGGGAGAGGCCAGAGCTCACCTGACCTACTTCTCCTTCCGCATCACCTGCTTTCATTTTCCCTCACCCTGGCTGGTCCCCCTGCCTGCCCATGGCTCCATCAAGTCATGCCACTAGCTCTGGGGAGTCACTCAGGCACCATGGCTCCCACTGCACCATCCTGCATGTCAAGTGACCTCCCCAGCCCTGGGCACGGAGCATGGCCGGGTGCACCGGCCACAGCCCCAGCACCACCACCCCCCCCGCCTGCACGGCTACCCAAGCACCATCTTCCTGGCATGAAGCGGGTTTGACGGGTCTCAGCCCGGCCCCTCGTCAGGTCCTCTGACCGCCCTGGGGCTTGCTGGGGTGTGGACATGCAGCTCTCGGGGCATGTCAGGGACGCCAGTGCTGCCACGGGGAGCCAGGCGGGCGCCAATCCTCCAGACGGGGCGGACGCTCCCACCGGCACCCTGCCTGCTCTCGCCGTGGAGTTACCATGGGAAGGCAGTGCCGGTGGCGCAGGGAGAGCACAGGCTCCCGGGGGCTCCCGCCAGCAGCCTACATGCTGCCAGGAGAGATTTCTCCCTGGTTTCATCATCCGCTGCCTGCGCTGAAGGAGAAGTTCCTGCTTCACGCATGGGGCAGCAGCCACCCCTCGAGGGCTGGGGTGCAGAAGGGGCTGTGCTGGTCCCGCACCCCGTGCTGTGCCCACTCCGCCCCCGTGTGCTCAGGCCTGTCGCACTCGTGCCACGTGTGCACTGAGGGTGCACGGCACCAGCTGGCAGAGACGCGCTGCCACAGCCTCGGGCTCAGCACCACAGCGCTGGGAGCAGCCTGCGCCCAGGCAGGGGGTCTTGGAGGGTCCCCAGGACCCAACACTGGTATGCCCCCCACACACATCTGTCACCTCCCTGTGCTCACCTCTGTACCCATCCCCAGCACAGGCACTCCCAGCCCTGCTGCCCCGCTCTCCGCTGCGCCAGAGTTTCCCCTTCTCCGTGCACCCACTTTAAGTTCCTGAGTTCAGTCCCTCCCTCCGCACCCAGCACCAGCATCACCACTGAAGCCTTGAGTCGCCGCAGCTGTCGCGTGCCTCCGGCGGTGCCGGAGATTCCAGACTTCCCCCCGCTCCTACTAGCCCAGCTGTGGTGGGGCAAACCAAGGCACGGTGCGACTCACCCCACGACAAAACTGGCACTGTGTCCCCTTGCCAAGCTAACGCAGCCACGGATCGAAGGCAGCTGTGGCCCAAGACGTGGATCTGCTCCGGCGGGAGGGTAAATACCGCACCCCGCCCCGGGCAAACAGCGGCCGGGGGCAGCCAGCCAGGGGGACGAGGACAGGTATGGCAGGGCTGGGCGCACGGGGCAGAGTCCACCGGTGCTTGGCAGGTGCTACCACGACACCGATCCCAGGGGACCACTGCACAGCCGAGCAGAGGCACCCACTGCTGCTGCTGCCAGTGTGTCGGGTCCGGGGCTCACCAGCGTGGCACAGCATGCTGGGACACTGGGATACCCTCCAACTCTTAACAATACCGCTGGAGAAGGGGCTCCCTGAGTTGCCTTCCTCCTGCAACGGTGCCCTGCCTACCCGGTGCACCAGGCATGCCGCCAAACTGCTCACCACGTTAGGAAGGGCGGGGTGGCAGCACCCAGTCACCCGTGGGAGACCTGCGGGGGACCCTGGCTGGATGGAGCAGCACCGCAACCGGACCACAGCGGAGCCTTGGCAGCCGCCCCGGCACGCAGCGGGCACCTGCCGATGTCACAGATTTCCCGCAGCCCCGTGCGCAATGGAGCGGGAACAGAACACGAGTGACACCCCCCGCCCCACGGGCGACGTGTCCANCGCCGCCGCCGGGGCTCCAGGAAGCGCCCGCCCCCTCCTGCTCATTGGGCAGCGCGCCGGCGGTCACGCGTGCGATTGGTGGGATACCCCGCCCATCAGCTCCGTCACACCCCCCGGGAGGGCGGGGGTCTTGCTGGCCCCCGGGACCGGGGTGCGCGGGTGGGGGGCAGCTGAGTCAGAGGCGGGGAACGGGATCGGGCGGGGGTCGGTCCCTCCGGCCTGGGGAGGAGAGCACAAGACGGCCCCGGTGCGGCCCCACCGGCGCCNCCCTCCAACTCTTAACAATACCGCTGGAGAAGGGGCTCCCTGAGTTGCCTTCCTCCTGCAACGGTGCCGTGCCTACCCGGTGCACCAGGCATGCCGCCAAACTGCTCACCACGTTAGGAAGGGCGGGGTGGCAGCACCCAGTCACCCGTGGGAGACCTGCGGGGGACCCTGGCTGGATGGAGCAGCACCGCAACCGGACCACAGCGGAGCCTTGGCAGCCGCCCCGGCACGCAGCGGGCACCTGCCGATGTCACAGATTTCCCGCAGCCCCGTGCGCAATGGAGCGGGAACAGAACACGAGTGACCCCCCCCGCCCCACGGGCGACGTGTCCACCGGCTCCGGCGGCGGGCGGGGACGGAGGGGCCGTGCAGTGATCCGCACGCCGACCGTGCCCACCCTCTGCCAGCAGCATCCCAAATCAACGCGACTCACCGCAACCAGGCGGCAAAAGCGGTCGCCGCACCGGTCCCCGTCCCGATCCCGCTGCCGGTGGGTCGGTACCTCCGCGCAGCCCTCGTCGGTGGGTCTGTCCACTCCCACCCACCGCNGGTGCGGCCCCACCGGCGCCGAGTGCGGTGCCAGGCGCCGAGCGCGCCCCGCCCGCTGCAACCGCCGAAGTGCCGGGGCCGGCACGGCACTGCCCGCTCCGCCCCGCGGACACGGGGGGCGGGGAACCGGTATGGGGGGGTAAGAACCGAGAAGTGTGCACCGAGGGAGACTTTCGAGTGCCGGGCACGGGAAACCGTGCACAGGGTGAGGTAGGGGGGTGGAGAGGCGAGCTCGGGGGACCGGGCACCGAGAAGCGGGCAGCGGGGTTACTGGAATGCAGGGCACGGGGAGACGGAGAGCGGGACACGAAGAACGTGGCATCGCGGGGTGCCGGGCGGGCGGGGGCGCGGAGGGGCGCGGCACGGGGAGCAGCCCCCTGGTTTCGGCGGCGCTGGAGCGGGGTGCGGCGGCCCCCAGCGGGGTGGCTCCTCCGCAGGTGCCTGGGCGCGGACCCCGCGCAACCTGTTTGGCCGCTGCCGGCTCAGGGAGGCAGCGGCGGCCGCAGGGCTCACCTCAGCTCACCCCGTCCCCCCCGCTCCTGGCTCGGAGCGCGGCCACTGCCCGGCGCTAGCGGAAAGTGTGAGGAGCCACTGCCGCTCTGGGGCTGCCAAGGCAAACACGGCCCCGCGCAGACGTTATGTCAGTGGGTGGGGGGGCCGCGTCGGGGCACCGCGCCGGGGCCGAGAACGGGACCCCCCACCCCTTCGCCAAGCCCCCGGTACCGGGCACCTGCTGCCGCGCCTCGCCCAGCTTCGCTTCCCCCAGCTCCGTCCCTCTGACCGTGCTCCTGCATCCCCGTCGAGGGTACCGGCCCGCCAGGCTCCGGCCTTCCGCGGGGCGGAGGGGGGAACCCGCACAACCACCTCCCGTTCCGTGCCGCTGCCACCGACCCCCGGCTCCATCGCTCCCCGGCCGTCCCCTCGGGCCACGGCTCGCCATAGCCGCTGCGTTCTGCTACTGCCTGCGGCTGTGCTCCCGGTATCTCTCTCTCCCTGTGTCTCCCGAGGTGACTCCGACGGTGCGGTCGAACTCACCTCTCGCGGCGGTGCCAAGACCGGGGCCGGGCAGGGGCCGCGGGCTCAGCCGGGCCGGCGGCGTGGCAGGAAGGACCGGGTGGTCATCGCGGCCCGCGGCAGCTGCCTGCAGAGGGCACTGCTGGTTCCCGGAGCCGAGCCCCGTGGGCGGCACTGATACGTGTAGGGACACGGGCGTCTCTTGGTGCCGGTGGCACCGTTTATTCGGGTTAAAAACAGCAGACACGACTCGGGCAATTGGGGATCCCCTCGGCTGCACTTGCTCGGGGCTCCCCCATGCTGCCCGAAGGGTTGAAGGACCCCCCCGAGCCTGGGACCCATTTCGGGTAACTCTGAACCAGTCCCCACCCCAGGGGTGCTCACCTGCCCTTTGTCCTTCATTCGACCTGCCCCATACCTATCCAGATGCTCTAACCTGCCGCACACTCCAGCTGTGCTCACCTGCCTCAGCCCCCCAGCCGTGCCAGTTCACTCCTATTCCTTGTCTACAGTGACACATGGGCCCACAGCTCCCCACTCCCTCCCACCTCCCTTCTCTCCTGCTCCTCCTGTCCCCACCGGCTCTGGCTGCCACCCCCCAGGCCTGGCCCTGACAATGCGGACTCCTGCCTCATTCCTTGCCTTTTTTACAAATATAGATAAATTAATATAAACTTGAACATTAAAAATAATAAAATTAAAAGAAAAAAAAAAGATATTAAATATAGCCCCCTGTGTCACTGAGAGCCCCATGGCCGGAGGAAGCAGGTGCTGGCAAAGTGGTGAGCCATGCAAGGGGGGCACTGCATCCAGTCAGCACTCAGACAGACAGTCCCCAGAGCCAGGACAATCCTGCTGCAACACAGCCCTGAAAGACACAGGCTGGGGTACAGTAGAAGGGCCCCCCAGCTTGTGAACCTGCTTTGGGGGAGCTCCCTGGCATCCCCCCACCAGCCCCAGCCTCAGCGTGGCTGGTTCAGCAGGATCTCAAGCCAGCACGGGCAGGAGGTGATGAACTGCCGGGAGTAGTAGGGTCCCCAGCCCTTGGCAAAGCTGATGCGGATACTGTGGGGGTCACAGGGTCCCTCCCTAGGTAGCTGCCAACCCTCTCTGTCCCCTGCCCACTCATAATCGAACACCTTTGCCGAGTAGCCAGGCAGCACCTTGAGGACAGTAAGCCTGCAGGCAGCAGGGGGGCTCAGGGTGGGTGAGCTGACAAAGATGGGGTGCTCGCTGCGGTTGTACACCCAGACACCACCTGGCTCCTGGCTCAGCAGCAGCCCCCGGCCAATCTTGCCACGTGCTCGCCGGACAGCACAGCTGCGGTAGGCAGCTGGCAGCTGGGCCAGGCAGAACCCACTGCCCCATGGCAGCTCACAGAAGATGTTCACTGATGCCTCGTGCACGGCGTAGAGGCGGCCCACGCGTGTCCGGTACTCCCAGTAAGCCAGTTTACACCAACAGCCATCCTTGATGGTGCTCCATGAGAGGCTGGTGTCTGGCAGGGGAGAGCAGAGCTGTCGACACCAGGACATGACTGAGCCAGGCAGCTGGATGAGCCAAGGGGAGTGGGCACAGAGGGCATATGAGGACAGATGGGTGGACATGGCGCACCAGGGATGCCTTAGCACGGGGTCCTGCACTGGGTGTGAGTCTCTGGAGCTGCTCCCAGTCCCAAGGTACCGTGGTGAAGAGGTGGGGGAGGGCTGTGAGGGGGGTTGGTCCCTGAGTGCAGGGGAAGGTGGGGCAGTGGTAGCTAGTGGCCTTGGTGGCCAGCAGCCAGACGGGAGCTGGGGCTGTGTGCGTCAAGGCACATTGTGTGTGTCCCCATAGGCAGTGCTTCCTCCAGCAGGGAGCCTGGCGCTGCCAAAAATAACAGGAGCTTCGGGGGGGGGGGGGGGGTGGTGTCTGGGCCCAGGCTGCTCCCCCAGCAGGAACCCCTCATCCAGTGTCGGAGTCTTTTCCTCCTGCTGGGGGTGACTGCTGGCTCCATTCCCTGATTTTCATGTTCTGTCCCCTCCAATATCTGCTTCTGACTCAGGGGTTCAGCCCTGCCCAGTGCCTTCCTGCCCGCTGGGTGTGGCCGAGGATTGTGGAGTGTGGTGGGCCAATCTTACCGCACCAGTCCCCACCGTTGTAGCTGAAATCCAGGAGCTGAGTGCTGGGGTGTTGGGGCTCATCTGGCCAGGAAGACCCACAGGATGCCTTCAAGTAGGGGGGTGGCGGGGTTTCTGTAGGGGAAAGAGAAGGAAATGAGAGGCTGGGACTGCATCCTGCCCCCCTGGAGCCCTCAGCCACCCCCAGAGAGCAGGGGTCAGAGCCTGGGTGGGCAAGGCAGCCTCCAGTGTTGCTACCAGCACTCACCAGGTACAGCCAGGCGGCTGAAATGATGGGGGTTGCAGCACAGCACAGCCAAGTCCCCACAGGACCCCTGGCCCCCAGCACAGTAGCAGAGGTGCTTGAGCTCATGGGACTGGTGGAGGTCAGGCCAGCGGAAGAGGCGACAGAGCAGGACTTGAGGGGGGAGTCCCTGCTTGACCCCTCGTGGGTCCCCCCGTGGTGCCAAAACACAGCCAGACTCCCAGGTGCCTCGACTCTCCACCACCTGCACCAGCAACTCCAGCTCCTCGTCCTTCAGCTTCTTGAAGAGGGCATTCGCTGCTAGTTTGAGGGCACTGGGGCCATCCTCGGGGCTGGCTGCTCCACAGCGCTGCCGCCACAGCCTCCGCATCAGCCCAGCACGGCGTGAACGGAACATGGGGTGGTCGTGGGGACCACCTGCAGGATGGAGACAGGCATCACCTCCCGTGCCCTGAGAGGGCTGTGACTCCAGGAGGTCCCAATGCGGACCCTGCTGCATCCTCCTGTGTCCTCCCAGACCCCTGGCAAGGCTGCTTTGCCTGGGTTTGCTGCTGCCATCCCCACCGTGAGGTGGGGTGCCGCTTCAAGGGATACTGGCATCCCCAAGGTCACATCAGACATGACCCCAAAAAACAACCCCCACTGCTGGAGAACCTGCCTGTGCTGAGACAGCGAGTGCAGGGGTCCATATGCTCCTGCCCACAGCACCCTCCCACTCCCCTCTCACCCCCTATCATGGGGCTGGGCAAGGGGTCCCTGCAGAAGAGGGTCTCACTCACGGTGGGTGGCGGAGGTGGGTGACAGGCTCCAGGGCACTGCATGGGGCTGTGCTCTCAGGGCGGCCGGCACTGCTCTGCCCACCACGCGTCACTGCCTGGACTTTTTCCTGTGCTGGGACGTTCTCCCCTCCCCCGGACCTTCCCGTTTGGGGAATTCATTGGATTTCCCTCATCCCAGACAGCCCTGGGGCTGAGCCACCGCCAGGGCCACCATATCAGGGCTACCACGGCAGGACGTGGCAGGCGTCAGATGTGTGGGCTCCAGCGGTCAGGGATGCCCAGCACCACGCTACCAAGGCAGCTGGGCACAGCCAGGAGCCCAAACAGCACCACAGACATCAGTGCACAACCACAGGATCCAGCTGAGTAGCTCATCTGGGCCGGGGGAAGCCATGAGGCACAGTGGCTGGGCACAGTTGTGGCAGACCCCATTCCCTACTTGTGTCCTCACAGGGATCATTGCAAGGACCACCTAAGCCCCTCGTGGCATCTCGGGCTGGGGTTCCTGTTGCCCCTCAGTTCTTGACCTGGCCAGGCCCCCCCCTCCCCCCTCCCCCCCCCCATCCCGCGGGCAGTGGGTGAGGGTGGGAGCCTGCTCCATAACAAAGGAGCTAATGTAAACGGGACCCTTATCCCGCGCCAGGCCAGGCTTCCTGCTCCTGACTTCCCGCAGAGATAAGGGAGGCCACACTGGCGCCAGTGCTGCTGCCGAGGATGGGGCGTGCAGAGCTTCCCCTGTGCTGGGACCAGGCACCAGCACAGGCAGCAATGGGGCAGAGTGGGCTCATGGACCCACAGCTACCCCCCATACGAGCATGTGGCATCACTCTCTTCCAGGCTTGTACAGATAGAGCTAGAAAATATGGACCTGACTCAGTCTCTGTGGAAAGCATTTCATGAAGTGTAGCATCTTCTGATGCCACCTCACCTCAAATGTCTATTTGACCAAATGCAGACTTATATTTTTGTCCAGTTTTCTTCCTACCACGAGAGATATATGCAACATATACAACAGGAGAGTTTCAGAAGACCGAAAGATTTAAGTAACAGAGGAGAAAAAGTATAGGGCAAAGAAACTAATTATGAATTTTCTATGTTATTATTATTTGTATTCACCAGAATTCTTTACAGATAGCCATATTAAATGGAGCGTGGCACCACATTTGCCACAGGTCCCATCCACGCTGGGCCCATTGGAGGTATTTTGCTCTTGCTGCTTCCCACAAACTGAAACAGGAAATGACCAGGAGTGGAGGAGAAGGCAGGAAATGCAGGCAGAACCCCAGCTCCCCACGCTTGCCCCTTGGCCCCAAGGGATGTGGGGACCCTCCGTCCTGGACAGGGGCAAGGGTGCACTGGAGTGCCTCAGTGCTACCCAGGGCTAGGACTGGAAGGTTTGGGGACACACAGAGACAGACACATTCCCAGAGCTCTGCCCAAAGAGATGCAGCCAGTCAGGCACTGCTCAGGTTTATTGGGGTCTCTGGTCAGCGGGAGCACAAGCTGGAGCAGAGTTTCAGTGCCAGAGGTCCATCAACTCCATCAGCACAGGGTAACAAGCACAGTCCTGGGGAGGGGAAAGAGGCACATGGGGTAACAAGCCACTGACCAGTACCAAGGCCACACCCTCTCAACCCCCAGAATCGCCACAGCCAGGCTCTCTGCATCCCCTCAAGCACCACAGTCAGGCCCTTTTCACTACAGGAGCACCATGGTTGGGCTCTGCCACCCCCAAACACCACAGCCAGGCCCCTGTCATGTTCCAAGCACCACGTGAAGAGAAGCTGCAGGCAGGTAACTCACCCACAGCACCAGGGCAGGCAGGGGCTGACGGGGTCCTGTGACACTGGGGGGGCCCTTCCTAGTCCAGCAGCTCATGGATGCACCAGCTGCAGAGAAGGAGGTAGACGCATTCCCGCAGAAGCCGCAGCAACCAAGAGCCCAGGCGCAGCCCCAGGGAGGTGGCAGTGGGTGCTGGCAGTGCCAGCGCCTGTACCCGTGCCACTTGCCGGGGAGCACGCTGCAGACAGGCTGCCATGGTCCAGAGGAGGTGCATGGCCCATGAGGAATCAGCAGGATGTGACACGGTGGGAGAGGCAGCAGTGGTGACAGGCCCTTGGAAGCACTGGAACCTGCTACATTCTCCACATTTCCAAAACTTCCCCAACAGTGGGTGCAGGGAGGGGGCACAACCTGGGGACCCTTTTGTTCCTCCCACTCCTGCCCCATGGAGCCCTCTGGGCTCAACAAAGCCACGTGCCAGTGCAGTGCAGACTGCAGCAGGTTTATTTAGTGCTGACAGGCAGCAACTTTATTCAATGTCACTCTCAGCAGCATTCGAGTGGAGCCTCCCAGAGCGTGGCCCTTCACTGGCGGGAGGTGCGCTCTTCTTCCTCATTTTCCAGCTCGTAGGCAGGCCGGTAGCCCTCCCGGCCCTGAGCATCAGTATAGCGTAGTGCTGGGTTCTTCTGTGTGTTGGTCATGCTCCCCAGGGATGTGTAGCTGCAGAGGGAAGAAGCAGCTGCAAGACTGCACCCAGGGGCACTGCCTGGGCATATGAGAAGGGCAGCACTGGGCACTCACCCCTTGTCATACAGGATACAGTAGGGGACAAAAAGCTTGCGCAGGAACTCCCAGATGTCCCGGTAGGTCCAGTCCTGCAGGCAGAATTGGGCAGGGATGGAGGTAGAGGCAAAAGGCTACTCCCCTGCCTCCCAGGGAAGCAAGTCAGACCTTCCTAGAGAGTACCTGGGACAACCCGATGGTCATCAGAGCACCACTGTACCTCCCAGCACCTCCCCAAACAGAGGGAAACCCCCCAGCAGGCAAACAGCACCCAGCAGCCTTGCTGCAGCAAGGGGCACCCACAGCTGCACAGTGGGGCAGCAGATAATCTGGGAGATGAGAATTGTGAGAGAAGCTGTCCAGGATGGGGGTGGATCACTGCTGGTTCCCAGCCCCATCGGGTCCCCCTGCCAAGCCCTGTGGCAACAGTCCCAGTCCCAAAGCAGGTAGAGGCCACATACCAGCAAGGGGTTCACCCGCATGTAAGGGGGCCAGCCAGGGTCTGTCACACACATGGGGGTCAGGGTGCATGAGTATGGATCCGTCCGCCGTGTTCCCATCAGGACAGCCTTCAGCTGTGGCTGCTGCTCCTTCAGGTGGGCCAGCGCCTCCCGGATGGAGCCCTCCACAGTGCAGAGCTGGACCCTGTACCTGTGCAGGCAGGGTGGGCAGCTGTCTGCAGGCTGCAAGCAACACTGCACACCCTCCGTGCAGCAGCCCACCCCACTCTGCCTCCTACCTCTGGACTGTTGCCTGAATGAACTGCTCCATTTCAGGGAATGGGGACACAATGCGAATGTAGAGCACCTGCAGCCTCTCCTGCCTGGCTAGGAACCGCCTGTAGAGAGACCCAGTGCAGCTGGACTCTGACCAATGGCAACTGGAGGCAAGGCAGCATCCAGTCCCCACCAGCTAGACCCCAGGAATCCACTCATTGCCTCAGGGTAGAGCAAGCAAGAGCCCCAAAGCCCTAGCCAGGGTCTGCAGGACCCCTCAGCCTTGCCCCAGCCTGGAGCCCCATGCATGGGTACCTCTGCACAGCAGCATGGACGAGGTGCAGCAGGGCTGTGCAGTCCTTGCCCCCGTTGAAGCCCACGCAGAGCTGGACCAGGCTGTACTGGTCCAAAGACTCCTCGATGGTTCGCAGAGCTGCTGCCACCTTCTGCCCCAGGGCCGAGCCTGCCAGGACAGGACAGTTGGTGCCTGCCCAGCTCATGTTCCCTCAGCATGGCCCCAGGGCCTATGGCACTTCACCAGCTGGATACATCTCATATCCAGATATATAGCGGAGCCATTGTTGGCACCACAGCCAAGAGCTTGTTCAACCCAGAGATCTGGGCCGCAATATGACAGGGATCCTGAGGGCACTGGGGAACTGCGGCACTGCTGCTAGTGCTGTACACTGTGCTCTCAGACCCTGCCACCACCAGCCCTGAGGTTACAAGCCCCATTCCCACCTGCGTGGGATGAAGCCCACTGCAGCTGCAGCACCCCTCATGCCTCCCAGCACAATACAACCATCAAGCTCTGCTCCCAGGCTGGTGTTCCCATTGCCCCAGCCCTGACAGGCTGCACAGAAATGTGGAGGCACAGAGTTGTGCTGCAGCACCTCTTTCCAGTACCTGACTCAGCCAGGCCATAAACCTCCACAGCTGCTGTAGAAACACAGTCTGTCACCGACGGCACAGCAACACCCGGTGGCAGCTCCCTCATCAAGAAGCAATACGCTTCCTCCAGGGCCTGCTCCGATTCTGAATCCAGGGTCAGCTTCACACGGTAGTAGTTGCTGGTCCAGTCTGGGTAGGACCCGAAGCTGACACGGCCTCGGAAGGTGGCATCAGCCCATTCCAGCATGGGCGCAATGAGCATCTCATCAGATGCCACATAGATAGCGCGGGAGTGGAAGTGGGTCTGTTTGCTGTGAAAGAGGTGAGCAAGGCCATCCAGGGCACGCTCCATCAGTGCTGGGATGCCAGGGAAGATGTAGACATTGCGCACACTAACTAACGGGTACTTGAACGTGTTGCCAGTGTGCCCATCTGTGCCATAGTTGAGGTGGGAGGACTCGGGGACACGAGCCAGCTTCATCTCAGGGCACTGCACCTCCGTCTTGCCAAAAAACTTGTGCACCAGGGCCACCAGCTCAGGATGGAGGACGACCTTCTCCCCAAAGGCCTTAGCCACAGCCTCGAAGGTGACATCGTCGTGCGTGGGGCCGATGCCCCCAGAAGTCAGCACGTAGGTGTAGCGGGCAGCAAAGGCGGCCACCTCACTGGCGATGGCCTCCACGTCATCAGGCACCACCGAGATCCGGGCGACACTCACGCCAAGGGCACGCAGTCGCCGGCACATGAAGAAGGAGTTTGTATCCTGCGTGTAGCCCTGAGGGGAACGGAGACCATGACGGCGGGGTGCCCCGACACCAGGCGCAGGCCCCAGCCCGCCCCACTCCCGCAGCCCAGGCCCACCCCCAGGCACCTTGAGAATCTCGTCGCCGATGACGATGATACCGGCGGTGCTGGCGGATCCCCGGGCCACCGCCACAGGGCCCGAAGCAGCCATGGGGCGACAGGCGGCAGCGCGCAGGGGCTCGCCCACTCGCCCCGTAGCCCGCAGCGCAGCCCGCAGCACCCCCCACATGGAGCCGCCCGGCCAGCTCCGCACACCGCGACACCGCCCCGCGCGCTCACGGGCCGGCCCGCACGTCCGTCAAGCGCCCTCGCCAGCACCCATTGGCCGGGAGGCGGGACCTGCGGGGACGCAACCACCGCGGGGGGACGGGGACATCGGCGCAGCTCCGCCTCCATGGCCGTGCCCGGCGGACCGGTGCACGTGCGTCCCCGTCTCCGATGGGCACGGGGAGGGTCCGTCCGTGTCCCCCCCAAGACTCCGGGAAGCCCTCCTCGGGAACCCACACAGGATAGACTCCACGGTACCAGGACCCCTTCGCCCTCCACCCGGCACTGCAGACACACAGTTCCCAAACATAACTTTATTGAAGGTTTGGAGTCATCGCAACAACGGGAAGGGCCAAAACGGCGCCCAGGCAGCATCGAGGGTCAGGGGTGAAGCACCCGAGAAATGCAGAGAAGAAGGAGGAGGAAGGTGCTTGCTCAGCGTAGAAAGACTGGGAGCTTCGGCACACCAGGGGCCACTCACTTTTCTGGCTTCTTGGGCAATGGCCGTCGGAAGAGTAGGATGTGGGGCTCTGCGGGGCAAAAGAGAGGGTCAGGCCGGGTCCCCTGGGCGCCACCCGCTCCCCCGCGGGGCTCACCTGGCTCGTGGATCATGTAGTGGACCCAGCCCTGGCTCTGCTGCACCCCCAGGTTCCGCCACTCCGACTCCGACAGCAGGTGGGTCTTGGGCACCAGCTTGGCGATGTCCTTGGGCAGCATCACGTGCCTGCGCCCCCGCATCTCTCAGTAAACACCGGGGCACCCCCAACAACCCCTCATTCCCCAGGACGGAGATTCCCTACCGGGGAGCTGTTAACAGGACGAGCACCGTGACCCCATACAGAACTCTTATCGGGACCTCCCGTGTTACTAGGATAATTCCCTTCTTTCTTCACTAGGGAGCCATGACTCGCCTACCACTCCCCTCCCACTAGCGAGCCGTTAATGACCTCTCCACCCCACCGTTTTACGTTATCGAGGCATTTCCCTCCCTCGCCCCGGTAAACCTTAACCGACATCCCTATATCTTTATCAAGCAGATGTTACCGGGACCCCTTCCCGCTCCGTACCGGTACTCAAACTCCTCATCATCGTACTTGTCGGAGTAGTAGATCTGTTTGTGCGCCATGACAGGCCCACGGTGCCCTCCTTCGGCGGCCGTTGGCGCCCCCGCCCCCCGCGGCGCTTTCAAACACCGCCGCCCCACACGCCCATTGGCTGGCGCCGCGCCGTGACGGGGCGAGGCTGTTGCCCATTGGCCGAAGTGCGCGTGACGCGGCGAGGCCGTAGCGCCGCTTACCGCGGGCCGGGCGCAGCCCGTGATTGGCTCGGGTGTCACGTGAGATGGGGCGCAGCGGGGCCACGCCGGAGGGCCGCGGGCCGGAAGTGAGTGGCGGCGAGTGGGGCGGGGGGGGGCGAGGGAGCGGGGGCGTGCGAGCGCGGGAACGGCGGAGAGCGGCGTGAGACCCGCGCGTGACCGATGGTGCCCGGTGAGCGCGCTCCGGCCGGGGCGGTGAGGGCGCGCGCGGATGGAGGCGGAGGGGGGGACCCGCGCAGGGCCCGGGATCCAAGGCCAGGCCCCCGCGGTGCCCCCGCGTCCGCAGTGTCGCCGGACTGAGGCCGCATCGCTCGCCGCCGCCGCCTTCCGCGGAACGAGTGGGGGTCCTGCCGCAGCCGCCCCCGAGACGCCGCCGCTCCCTGTGCTGTGAGGGCCGAGCTGCCCTTCCCAGCTGCCTCGTTTGCCTAGCGTGAGGGAGTCTAGCTGTGGGGCAGGCCCGGCCCCTCCTGTATGAGGCCCGACGGGGGGTGGAGGGGCCGGTACCGTGCTGTACTAAGATCTTGGGATGACCCACCCGACTTGGCGGCTGGTTGCGTGTGCCTGGGGCTCAGGCTTGCATCGCCCCACCCCGTGCGATGCACGGGAAGGAGATGCAGAGCTGTAGAGGTGCTCCAGGGTCTGGGGAGAACCCCGAGCCCCAAGACTGGCATGACCTTCAGCAGGGACGGGGCACCGGCTGGGTGTGGAGGGTTCCTCGGCCTCTGTGGTGCTGGAGTCTGCCCTCTTGTCATCCTGCCTTCTATGCTTTAGAGTAAGGCAGCAGTGAGTACCTGGAGCCTACCCAGCTGTTGTGAACCGGTAGCTGTTCCCCCTTGCAGATCTCTGTCGGCTCTCTAGCAGTGTGTTGTGTCCATCTGCTCTTGCTTCTCCCCTTGAATCTCTTAGATGGGGTCATCCACACAGATTGTAGACCATGGACACAGGTTCCAAGGAATCTTGACCTGGGCCCTGCTTGCCACGTTGGCACTGCATAAGTCTTGTGGGCAAAGGGCACTTCTTGTCAGTGCTTGCCAGGGCTGCCTTGGCGTCAGCCTGCAACAGGGGCTGAAGGTGCCATCTCTTTTCAGCCAAGCGGGGCCTGAGGATCCACCCACTGACCTTTGATGGGGGAATGCCTTATCTGGGCCACCTCTGGAGCTGTGCAAAGCAGTGTCCCATCCTCAGGAGGGACACATATGGGCTTCGGTAAGGCTGAGCACTCTGGCTCCAGGTCCAGATGCTCCTTTCCTTCCACCAGCCTTGGTGCCTGATGTCCACGGGGCCCGGTTGCCACCTCTGCTTGGCAGTGGTGTATGCTGCAGGGATCAATTTCCACTGCCATTGCCATGCGTAGCCCTCCTTATCTCGCTGCCTTCCAAGCTAATGGCAACAGATAAAAGTACAATTGCTGCTAAGCAGTAAATTATGTCTGCTGCCCTGCACTGCTCCACTGGCCTGGCCTCAACTGCCTCAGCTGGGCAGTGGGAGTAGGAGTGAGAAGAGCAGTATCTCCTGATTTGATGCTGCTTTCCTTGCCTTGTTTTTCCTTCCAGAGCTTCCTGCCTCTGCCAGCTCACCCCTTGTAGAATCTTTCCATGATTCCTGTCTTCACTGGTCCCCTGGGAGGAAGGAACACAGCCCTGGGGGCTCTGCGTATAATTTTGCATCAGGACGCCTGTCGAGGGGGTGGAGGAAGGGGCAGCTCTGCCCCCCTAAGTTGCCTTCACTCTCCCTCCTTGCATGTGGCTTTCCAGTACTGGTTTTTGGGCTGGGCAGTAATTGGTTCCGACACTTGTCTTGGGTCACAGAGTGACTCTTGGCCCCCGATACCATTTGCCAGTACCAAATGTGAGCAGGGCTCAAGCAGTGCCAGCCTCAGCCTCGTTTTCCTGTCCCAGTGCATCCCATCTCTATCTTATTTCCAGTGGGAAGAAGGTGGCTTCCAGGTTTCTCTCACCCTCTGTGTTAGCAGTATGTTGCACGGCAGCCACAGCCCCATCCACTTGTGCATGGAGGAGCAGGGTCTGCCTTTGGCACCATGGCCCCCGCCTCAGCGGGCTGGGACAGGGCTGGCTAACTCCCTGTTTGTCCCCGAACCGCAGGTCGGAGTGCCAGACGAGAGGGGCTGTGTCTCTGCTCCCTGCCCGGGGCCTGCCCTGCCCTCCGCCAGCGATGGAGTATGTGGTAAGGACTTCGGTGGAGGGCTAAGTGGCTTCGGTGGTGGATCCTGCCTGCCTCCTCTGCCTTCTGGGAGGTCTCCAGCTTCTTCCCCACATCTCCACTGGCATCTCCTAACCCCCTCTTCAGAATGAAGGAGAGGTTGCGTGCAGGAATGCATAAATGTTGTTTGATGCTGCTGTGATGCGTGGGGGAAAAATCAGCTGTTGGCTGGATTTGAATGTTCTCCTTTGCTTCACCCCTGCCTCAGAGGTTCAGCATTGGCTGCAGTTGGACAGAGGGGGTCTTCTGCCCAGGGTGAGGTTTGTGTGTGTGGCCACCTGCACCTTGCTGTGATTTCTTGACAAACCACTGGCATGTTCCAGGCCTCTGACTCAGCTCCCAGCTTTTTCCAGGGAGGATGTTGGTAGCAGAGCCCTGAGTGTCCCCAGTCTGCTTCTCTTCCTTGCCCCAGGTAGTGTGTGAAGTCCCAGTCTCAGGTGCCTGAAAGTAGTCTACATCCCTCTGTTTCTTATCATCCATTGTCATCCTGTGATGGCAGGGCACATGGGGAGCTGCTGGGCCAGGATGTGTCCCCAGAGCTCCTTGGGGGCAGGTGTTCCAGGTGCCCTGCTCATACTCTCCTGCACACAGGCAGGAGCTCCTGGTATCTGCCTGGCAAGGGGAAGGGCTGCAGCCTGTGATATGGGGCTTGGAACTGCCTGTTCAGGTAGGGCCAGTGTTCTGTGCCTTTGCACGTCTCCAGGTTTGCCTTCTGCACTCAGAGGCGACTGGGAGGGAGCTCTGATGCCCTGGGGTGGACTCTGGGGCTGGGGGGGTTATGATGGTAGCACCTCTAGTCTCTAAGGGCTGGGAGCTGCGATGCATTTTGTCACATGCTGTTGAGTGATGTGGATAGACTGGCCTCGAAGGCTCTGAGAAAATCAGGAGTTACTCTAGCTTATAAAAGCAGAGATGTGTCTGAGCAGAGGCTTCAGCTGGGAGGCTCATGAGCCCTTTGCTGCCTGGAGGTGATAGCTGCTCCAAGCCCTGGAGTGGTGAGGAGGGGCCAAGGAGACACTCCTGCCCCCTTGCAATTCCCTCCTGCTCTTATCCTGAGGAAACATCTGGACTCACAAATCTGCCATGCCAAGCAAGCCCAGGCCCACATCAACCAATGGCCAGTCCCTCATGGGCAAACCCTACTGCTCCGTGGCCACTTGATGCCGCCCAGCAGGCTTCCCTAGCAGCAGGGCTGTACTGGCCCCTCACCGGGCCAGCGACTTCCTGGCTCCGGGCTTCCTGCTTTTCTTCAGAGGAGTGGTGCTGCGGCCACAGGAAGGTCACAGCGCCGAACAGCCGGGGGCCCCTGGAGGGGACAAGCACTTTGTGGAACAGCCAGCACGGGCTCTTTGTGCCTGTGGGACCACCATGGCTGAAGTGGGGGGTGTCTGGCATTCACAGAGCTAGTGTGTGTGGCCAAGGAAATGCTTCAGTGATGGGCCCACTGTCACGTGCCACAGCCCCTCGCATCAAGTAGGTGGCAATTTCTAGCCCTGTTCTGGCTTTCCTTTCCCTGTCCCCATGGCAGTGTGCCAGGCTTTGAGAAGTGGGGCAGGCAGCTGCCAGTACCAAGCAGTGCTGGGCACAGGCGCCAAGCAGGGAGAGCCTTTTCCTTGGCCTGGATTTACCCAGTTTAGGTTTGGTGGCCAGAGCACCTGGTGGTTGGTAAGGGTCTGGTTTGTGGTGCGTCAGGAGGCTGGGTTCTGTCTGAACTCCTTGCCTCATCCCATAGATGGTGGAGGGGGGAGAGCTCTTGTCCGTCAGTGGGGCCAAGGCTGTGGAAGGCAGCACAGTCGGGCTGGCCCAAGTTCCTGCTGCATGCAAATGTGTCAGGGATGGGGAACAGGGGAGACCTGCCCCTGAGCCCCCCTGATCTACAGGTGGGAGCTTTGCCCAGCTCCCCGAGGTTGAAGGGGCTGACTTTGCCCCCCGGCACGTTCTTGCCGCCCGCTCCCGCTAGCTCCGCCTGTGACCTTGATTTTTCTGCTCCAGATAAGCGCTGCGTCCCCACCCCTCGCCGGGAGCCCCTCCTGCGCTGCGCCCCAGCCCCAGCGCAGCCCGCGCCGCGGGCAGAGCCTGCCCCGCCGCCTGTGAGTCAGCACAGTTCTTCCGATCAGTCGCAGCCCCTTCATCTCTTCTCTTGGGAGGAACAGCTGGAATGCGGGAAACAGCAGCGATTAGCTGCAGCAGCGATTAGCTGCAGCTTCTCCCACAGGCTCCCCACCACGGCTGGGGAGCTGTGCTGAGCCTAGCCTTACCCAGCGCACAGCCTACCTGTATGCTACTCCTGGCCGTCTTCCTCTTTCTCCCACCGGCCCTCCAGGCAAGATCTGTGCTCTCAAAGGACTGCATGTCCCTGTGTTCCAGGAAGCTGCGAGCACTGGTGTCATCTCAGCATCGCTGCTCCCCCCGGCAGAGCCCAGCAAGCCAACAGCAGCTGCTCATCACTGGCACGTGGGTTGGGTGGCGCTGGCTGCCACAGAAGGACCTTGTTCCCTCCTGGACAGTGCTGGGAGCAGGGCTGGGATGGGCTTGGATGTGCTCTGTGTCTGCCTCATCTCCGGGCTTTAAATATTCATGCTTTTGATTTTCTCATATCGGGCAGCAGCACAGAGGGCTGGAGTGAGCTGTGGGGCAGAGGGTAGCCGTGCCGAATCCAGCAGCAGGGCAGAGGGAGCTGGATCTGGACCTGGATGAAGATAATGGGATTTGTTGCTGGCCCGGTGTTGGAGTGGCAAGGGGCTTGAGGACTTCCAGGCTGGGGACAGAGCATTCTGAGCTCCCCTCCCTGTGCCAGTGGCTCCCCAGGGTGTCGCTGCAGCCCCATTTCCTCCCTGCTGTGGTGTGTTGCTCTCAGTCTGAACGGATCTGCACATCCTTCCTGACGCCAATCACGATTGATCGGCTGTGCCTGCACAGTGCTGGGCAGCCCCTGGACCCACTGCCCAGCATCCCACACCCAGCTCTCCCTGCCAGCCATGCCGGGCTGGCGTGGACCTAGCACAGAGCTCAGCCGAGGCTTCTGCTTGGGGGCAGCTTCCCGGTGGCTGCACGCACTCGGACTGTCTGTGGGGCCCCTGTGAGGCCCAGCTGGCTGCATCCACCCTACTGCCACTCTGGACAGGGCGGCTGTGGCCCTTCTCTCCTGTCTCCAGCATGGATCTCCTGCAAAAGAGCAAATACAGCCACCTGCGGAACGAGTCTGTCTCCTCTCCAGAGGAGGCCGTGGCGGGCCTGGGAGTCCCGCCCTCCCCAGTGGAGTCCCTTGCAAGCATGCAGTCTCTGCCTGGTTCCCTGTCCTCCTCCTCCCTCAGCCATGCTGCACCTCTTGGGGAGCTCTCACCTGAGGAGAGCCCTACCACCCTCTGCTCCTTCTTCCCCAAAATGGCCAACCTGAAGCTCTCCAATCCTGCCAACTTGCTCAGCTTGCGGGGCTCTTCAGCCAGCAGCAGCCCAGGGGAACCTGGTCCCCTTGGGATGCCAGCACTGGTGCCAGGGGGTGCTGGCAGCCCTGGCTCAGTGAGACCTGTCACTGTCTGTTCTCAGGATATGAACAAGCTGAGCTGTGGGAAGAAGACGCGGGTGGAAGGTGGCCAGCTGGGGGGTGATGAATGGACCCGCCACGGCAGCTTTGTCAATAAGCCCACCCGTGGCTGGCTGCATCCTGATGACAAGGTCATGGGCTCCGGGGTCTCCTACCACGTCCGGGTGAGTGCTGGGGAGTGGGGGAGAGTGGGAAGGGTCACTGTGGGGATTTTGGGACCTCCTGGTGATAGGATGCACCATGCTCTTTGGGGGAGGGATGGGGGACAGGGTGGGTCAATGGGCAGTGAGATTCTCAGGGAAGTTAACTGCTGCAGAGCTGGGATGCTTGAGGCCCCAGCCCCAGTCCCTTCCCTGGCTGCATGGGGGACAAACTCCATGACTAGGCAAGCTCACCTTGCTCTCTTGCACAGTACATGGGCTGTGTGGAAGTGCTCCAGTCCATGAGGGCTCTGGATTTCAACACCAGGACACAGGTGACCAGGTGAGCTCTGCCTCTCCCCAGGGGCTGCTCTTTTTGGGGAGGGGTGAGGAAATTTTCTGAGCCCTAGGCAAGCCCCTGGTAGCACGTGGGGGTTTCAGTGGGGGCCAGGGGCTGCTGCAGCCCATCAGATACTAATTCCAGTGCACTTTGCCCACCCAAAGAGCCCCTGCTGGCACTGCCTGAGAGCTTCCACATTGTCTCTCTGTCTCTCCTGTGCTGATCCCCATGTCCTCAGTCCTGTGGTGGGGGGTCTTGGGACAAGGCAGACACTGTGGGGACTGACATCTCACTGTACTCCCTACAGGGAGGCCATTGGGCTGGTCTGTGAGGCTGTGCCTGGTGCCAAGGGAGCCGTGAGGAGACGGAAGGTGAGGCCTGGCTGGGAAGCTGCTAGGGAGTGTGCATGGCTGGTTTGGGCACAGGCCCAAGGACCACATCCCAGCCCAGCTGGCAGTGCTGTGCTGGTCAGCCCAGGGCTCTGATCTCCCAGCTGAGGCTTGGGCCAGAGCCAGTGGTGAGGACAAGGTACCTATCTCTGCTGTGGAAGCAGTGGGAAGTGCCCTGTCCTCCTGCTGCTGGGCTGTCTGGTCTGGGGAGCCCCTTCTCTACACTACTGTTTGCCCCTAGCCCTGCAGCCGCTCCCTGAACTCCATCCTGGGCAAGAGCAACCTGAAGTTTGCAGGCATGCCCATCACCCTGACCATCTCCACCAGCAGCCTCAACCTCATGGCCTCAGACTGCAAGCAGGTGAGAATGGGGAGGAGTTGGGTTGACTTTGTACAAGCAGGAATCCTCATGTACCTCACCCCAAGCCTTGCTGGGGTAGGGGATGCCCCCAGCCTCCTCAGGGAATGTCTGGATGCGCTGTGTGATGAGTGCCCACCTCCCTGCAGTCCCTGGGGCTGAAGAGGTGGGAGGAATATCCCATGTGCTTTGCGGGATCTCTCCCGGAGATGGTGAGACCCAATTCATCTTGCCTGGGGCCAGATCGCCTGGTTTTGACCCCATTTCCAGTGATGTCCCAGTCCTTTTCCTGGTGTCTGTGGCTCATAACCAGGGCTCTGGAGGATTTTGAATCCTCATGGTGGGTCAGCCCTGGGAGGGGTGGGAGGTGGGATGTGCCACCTCTGGGTGGGTGACAAGAAATTCCTGGCTGCGTCCAACGAGCTCTCCACCTTGCAGATCATTGCCAACCACCACATGCAGTCTATATCCTTCGCATCAGGGGGAGACCCGGTGAGTACTCAGGGGCCCCATTCATGCCCTGTGTAGGGGCCTCTCCTGCCCTCTCCTGGGTCTAGTGCTCCCCAGCAGCCCTGTCTCACTGCTGCTGTCTCACCCACAGGACACAGCCGAATATGTTGCCTATGTTGCCAAAGACCCCGTCAATCAGAGAGGTGAGGGTGTTGCAAGGGTCCTCAATGCCAAAGCCCTACTTTGGAGGTGCTCAGGATCAGCTCAGTGTAGGGGGGGGGGAAACTGGATGACCCATAAGAAAGCTCTGGGGTGTACAGGGCAGGCTCAGGGGTGAAGAACCTTACTGCTGGAGTTCCACAATCACATCCCACCATTTTCTACCCAGCCTGCCATATCCTGGAGTGTCCTGAAGGCTTGGCACAGGATGTGATCAGCACCATTGGGCAGGCCTTTGAGCTGCGCTTCAAGCAGTACCTGAAGAACCCTCCAAAACTGGTGACCCCGCATGACAGGTCAGAGCAGGATTGTGTCACAGGGAGGAAGATGGTTTTGGAGAGGGTATGCAGCTGTGGCTGCTGTCACAGGTTTATCTGTACTGTGCTCTCCCAGAATGGCAGGGTTTGATGGCTCTGCCTGGGATGAGGAAGAGGAGGAACCAGCCCCAGATCACCAGTACTACAACGACTTCCCTGGCAAGGAACCTCCCATTGGGGGGGTCGTGGACATGCGGCTGCAAGATGGGGCTGCTCAGACCCCAAATCACTTGGGTGCCACACTGGTGAGGCTCTGGGCATGTCCTCTTGGGGGGGCACCATCTTATAAGGGAGATGTAGGGACCCCAACTGGGCCCTTGGTTCTGCTGGAGGTTATTCATGTCTCTTTGGTGTCTCTCGCAGCCTGGGGTGTGGGGAGCAGGAAGGGGGATGAGCAGGAGAGGGGGTGGGGGCTCATCACTGCCTCTCCCTGCAGCCTGTCGGCCAGTCATCCGGTGGGGAATATGACCCCCAGAAGCAGCATGCTCCTGCCCAAGGTAATGTGATGGGTGTGGCCAGTCTCCATCCTCTTTCATGGATCCCGATTGCTCTGATGGTGGGCACTGGTGGGAGGGGGCCAGGTGGGCTGAAGCCCTGCTAACCACAGTGCTCCTGGTAGCAGGGAGAGAGAAATACCCAGCTCCAGCAGGTACATCTGGCCGCACAGACCTGTTTGATGACCCGTCTTATGTCAACGTGCAGAACATAGACAAGACACGCCAAACTTCAGCTGCCAGCAACCCAGGCACAGCCAATGGCAGCACACAGAGGGACCTTTTTGACATGAGTGAGTGGGACAGTAGCTGCAAGCCAGGGCAGTGGATAGGTGGCTGTGTGCTTGGTCATGGTTCCCCTGCTCCTCTCTCCTTGCAGAGCCCTTTGAAGATGCCCTGCGTGTGCCCCCATCTGTGCCTGTGGGGCTGCCCCCTGCCCAGGTGGTGGCCTCCATGGAGGAGCAGCTGAGACGGGAGCCCTGGTACCATGGGAAAATGAACCGCAAGGAGGCTGAGAAGCTGCTGAAGGTGAACGGAGACTTTCTGGTGCGGGAGAGCACCACCACCCCGGGCCAGTACGTGCTGACTGGCTTGCAGGGTGGCCAGCCCAAGCATTTGCTGCTTGTCGATCCCGAGGGAGTGGTGAGTCCATGTAGGGGCCTGGGGATGGAGTTTGGGGCAGCCAGGGGAGATCCTGGAGGTTATGAGAGCCACCAGAGGATTTGGGTTCTGCATTGCTTATCAGGGGACAACTCTAGGCTGACTGGGGATGGAGAGGACCTGGTGGAGCATGGGTTTGAGATTTCAGCCCCAGGTCTGTGCCTTGCCAATGCCATGGAGGGTGGTGGCTCTGGCATCTCATGGGCACTGACAGGCTCCTGAGCACTCCTTTTCCGGCCCACCAGGTGCGGACAAAAGATCATCGCTTTGAGAGTGTCAGCCACCTCATCAGCTACCACATGGACAATCACCTGCCCATCATCTCGGCTGGCAGTGAGATGTGCCTGCAGCAGCCAGTGGAGAGGAGATTGTGAGCGCCTGGGGACCCCAGTGCACAGCACCCCCAATGCGCAGCCCTCTGGCCGTGTTCCATGTCCCAGGGAGCCCTCAGACTCTTCTGGGTGCTCCAACCAGGACTGAGCATGGACTTGGCTGAGGACAGGGCCTCTCTTTTTTCACCACATGGAGCTGGTGGCCATGGGGGGCTCAGGCTGTGAGTGCCTGCAGGGTGGGGAACTGTTCTTGCAAAACCCCTCCCCCTCCAGCTCCAGCATTTGCAGAGCAGCTCAGCTCCTACCAAAACCCAGCCCTGCTGTCATGCCACAGCCATTCTTGTGCTCACCAGCACGGGCTCAGACTGGCAGGGCTGAGTCCCCCTGAGCCAGAGGCAGCCTGTCCTTATCTCTGGCCCCTGGGCCAAGGAGGGGGCCTATGGGGAGCTCTGCTCCTCCACGCACGAGGCCCTCGACTGTACCGGATCACTTTATGTGTTAACTCTGTGCCTTGACCCCGCAGGTCCCACACTCTTATGCAAGGGCAGGGGCTGGTTACAGAGCCTCCCCCATGTCCCAGTACCCTGTACCCCATCCGTGACATGCTTGTGCTCCAGGATATGTGCCACCAAGTCCCCTTTCCTCCCTGCCCGTCCCGGCTGGGCACGGGCAGCCCTGGCAGCCCCGGGGGGTTGGCGGGAGGACCCCCCCCTGCATGCACAGTGTAACTCCCCCAAGCCAAAGCGCACCCCCGCCCCTCGCAGCCCCAGGGCCCTGGCCCCGCTATACCAAAGGAACTGGCGGTTGTATTAAAGTTGGTATTTCTCTAGGCCCTGGCTGGTGTGAGCTGGGGAGGTCACTGTGGGCGGGTGGTTCCTCCCTGTGCAATCCTACGGGCGCTGCAGTTCGTCCTTTTTCTTTCCCTTACGCCCCCCAGGACCTCATACTTGGTTTGTCCCGTCTGTTCCTTTCACCGTGCCCACCCCCCTTACCATCGCGCTGCACTTGGTTTGGTCCGCCCGAGGGGTGGGGTGGGAGTCTGCGGTGATTGACACACCTTGCGCGTTTCGCCCCGCCCCCTTCGCGGTGTGATTGGCCCCGCATGGCTTCCGGTTCCGGTCGGGCCATGGCGGCGACGCGCGCGCTGTGAGGGCTATGGCGGCCCCGCACGCAGAGAAGCTGGAGGGAGCGGTCCCAGCCCCACCGCCCCCGCCGGGGCCCCCTCACCCCGCGGGTAGCGGTGCCGCCGGCGGGTCCGGCCGGAAGCAAGGAAAGGCAGGTGAGCGCGGGTGGGCCGGGACCGGGGTGGGTGGGGGTCGCCCCGGCCCCGCTGACGCGGCCTCCCTTGTCCCCTCAGGGCTGCAGATGAAGAGCCCCGAAAAGAAGCGGCGCAAGTCCAACACGCAGGTAAGGCTGGGCTCGGGGCGGCGCGGGGGCCGGGGCCAGGTTGCAGCAATCCTGACCGCCACCTTCTCCCCGCAGGGCCCTGCCTATTCGCACCTCTCGGAGTTCGCCCCGCCGCCCACTCCCATGGTGGACCACCTGGTGGCGTCCAATCCCTTCGAGGATGATTTCGGGGCCCCCAAGGTGGGGGCGGCCCCTGCTCCCTTCCTGGGCAGCCCTGTCCCCTTCGGCGGTTTCCGCGTGCAAGGGGGAATGTCGCCTCAGGTGCCCCCTGGTTACGGCGGGGGTCCCCAGCCCCTGCGGAGGCAGGCCCCCCCTTTCGCCCCCGGGCAGATGGGCCCGGCCTTTAGTATGCCCCCCCAGAATCCAAACTATGTGCAGCCGGGGGGCTTGACCTTCGCCGGACAGCCCTTCAGCCAGCCCCTTGGACAGAACTTTAGCCCCCCGATGGGGCAGCTCATGCAGGGGCCTGTTGCGGGCTTTGGGCCCATGATGTCTCCTACTATGGGGCAGCCTCCGCGGGGGGACATGGGCCCCGGGCCAGCCCTCAACCCCCCCGGGGGGCCAGCAGTGGCTCAGCGCTTTAGCCAACCCAGCAACCTCTTTGGACAATCGCCCATGCAGCGCCCCGGGCAGAACCTGCCACCCCTGCCCTCCACAGCCAGTCCCTTCCCTGGGGCGGATCCCAGTTTCCCTACTAGCAGCGAAGAGGGGGGCAAGAACCCTCCCCCCAGCACCTTCGTCCAGGAGCAGCATTCGGGCTCCCCCGCCACCGTCAATGGGGCACAGCCTGGGTTCACCCCCAGCAGTGCTGGCCGCAGTGCCAGCACCCCTGAGACCAATAGCCTCCCACTGCCACCCACCGGCAAGGCCACCAGCACCTCAGGGCACCAGCCACCACCAGGGCTCGTGTACCCCTGCGGGGCCTGTCGCAACGAGGTGAACGATGACCAGGATGCCATCCTGTGCGAGGCCTCCTGCCAGAAGTGGTTCCACCGAGAGTGCACAGGGATGACCGAGAATGCCTACGGGCTGCTCACCACTGAGGCATCTGCTGTATGGGCCTGTGACTTCTGCCTCAAGACGAAGGAGATCCAGTCGGTCTACATCCGGGAGGGCATGGGACAGCTGGTGACCGCCAACGACGGCTGAGCCACTATTCAGCTGCCATGTACAGCTTTCCCCCACTGATTTAGGACCAAACCCCCATTTTTTGTAGCTGTCGCCCCCCTGCCAGCCAGAGAGGCACTGCCATGCACTGGCTGTGGCTGCTCACCGGGCACTGCCTGCCACCGGGACCCACCAAGGGATTTGGGACGGTGCTGGCTATACCGTTGTCAGGCCTTTGCTGTGGGCAAAGCTCTGGCCCCAGCTCACCGGCTTTGTGAGGGCTGAGGCTTCCTGGTGCTGCACAGTGCTGCCCCCAGTTAAGTCATTGCCCTTGCAGGGCGCATCTCCTGGGCCGTGCAGCGGTCCTGGTGCCCCCTTCTGCATTCACGGGGCAGTCCCGGTGCCCCCTGCTCCGGTGCTCGGGATGGTCCCGGTACCCACTCCCCACCCCAGGTCCGTCCGTTTTAGCCAATCGTTAATGGAAATTTTTGTACCGTCGTTATAAAACTCTTAAACGCGCGTGTCGGTGTCTGTCCGAGGCAGGTGTCCGGGGGTGTCGGTGTGTATGTGTGTGCTACNGGGAAGGAGCAGGGGCTGCTCGAGACCCTCTTCCAGTGCTGCCGCTTTGCTGTGGGGCTGTGCGATCCCCACCGGGGCCCCTGGTTTCCCCACGCCAGGCTCTGCGTCTCCCGTCCACCTGTTGGGCGGCATCACCGGCTAAAAATACCCCGCGGCGGCAGCTGGTGTCAGTGTGGGTGGAGCCGCAGAGCCGGTGCAGCAGGACAGCTCCCTGAAAACCCCAGATACAGGGGGGCTATACCGGGACCATAGTTCTCCCGGTCACATCCAGCTGTACTGGGAGTTGGGTCATGTCCCGCTGTCCGCGCGTCCGCCCGTCTGTCTTCTTGCAGGTAGCGCTGGACTGGACTGTCCCTATGGCGGAGAAATCGGATCCCCGAGATTCAGAGAGCAGCTGGGTGCTGGCGGGCAGTGAGGTGAGGGGTGGCAACCCCCAGAGCAGACCCTCACTGCTTGAGATCTCCAGGGCAGCATCCCAGAACTAGGCACCCCAAGCCTTGTGGCCCCCAGAGCCTGCCTGAGGCTGCAGGCAGAGTGGGGCACGTGGAAGTTTTGGCTAAAGTTGTCTCCCTATGTCCCCCCTTCCCCTAGAGTCTGCCCATTGACACAGTGGGTCCAGAGCAGGACTCAGCCTCCCACAGGTCTGATGATGAGGAACCGGAGGAGGAGGAGGAGGATGAAGGCACCCAGGAGACAGTCACAGGCAGGCAGCCACCATGGGTATGGGGCAAGCCTGGTGTCACCTTCCTGTGCCACTGCTTCATCCCCATGCTCTGCCTCTCCCTAGGCGTGACCACCAATGGTGCCACTACCTTTCCCAGCCAGACCTTGTGCCCTGAGGGCAGCAGGCGGGGCGTGAGTCAGAACCCGGAGGCCTGGGGCTGAGCTGGAACTGGTGGGCTGCTCCCCACAGAGGGACACCCCATGTGCCGGTGCCTATGTCTGCAGGACCCAGAGGAGTGTGAGGACTCCAGGGAGTGGGTAGTGCCTGCCCTACATGGCTCTGCAGAGCCCAGCAGGTTGGAAGGCGATGAGCAGGAGGAGCTGAATGCTGAGGCTGAGCCACAGCCCTGCCCTGACACCCCCCAAGCAGGTCAGGGCCTCACAGGGGACTGGCCTGGGGGAATATATGCTGGCAGTGTTTAAGTGTAGACCCTCCCTGGAGGTCCCCCCCATCTCCCTCTAGGGCCAACAGTGGAGGATGTGTGCTGTACCAGCAGTGACAATAACATGGAGGGGCTGCGGTGGCGACAGGGCCACAAGCCCCACCCTGGGCCCCCCACTGTCATGCCTGCCCCACACCGGGGGACACCAGACAATGGTGATGATGGGCTCAGTATGAGCAAGTACCTGCTGGGTGCCTTGGCGTTGGTTGCCGTGGGGCTACTGATTGTCACTGGTAAGTGGGGGTCCCAGTGGCTAAGGTCCCAGGGACAGGGTAGGGTCCAGGCATCCCCCTCATTATCTCCTCCTCTCCCCAGGTGGTATCTATGACGTGGCAGATGGTGAGTACAGGTGACAAACCCACCCGGGTAGGGGGACATCTTGCAGCACCCTAGACGTTCAGACCCATGGCCTTCTCTGCAGGCCCTGTGGAGAGTGTGAGGAGCTGGGACTTGGCTGCTGGGGAGCAGGAGTCTCTGCTGTCCGTAGACAGCAACGTAAGGAGGGGTCTCAAGCAGGGCTGAGTGAGGGCAGAGGGTGTCCTCAACACCCCCGAGACTCCCAACCTTCCTGTCCTCCAGGACTCTGAGCAGAAGCCCCCTCTGACAGATGCTGGGGACTCACAGAGTGTGCAGTCCATGAGCCAACTCCTGGACAAGCTCGCCAAAGAGAACCAAGAGATCCGGCTCATGCAGGCAGAACTACAGGTTGGTGCCCAGTGCCATGTCTGAGTGCTGTGTGCTGGTGCTGCTCTCCCGCCGCCACCTCTTTCACAGCCCCCCACCCCTGCCCCAGGCCCACAAGGAAGATCTGCAGGCATTGCTGCACAAGAGCACGGGTGAGGCATCAGCAGCCAGAGCACAGCAGCAGAGTCTGGCTGCAGAAAACGCGCGGCTGCGCGTGGCGCTGGAGCGAGAGGGCGCCGCGCTGCAGGAGGCCCGGGCCGAGCTGCGGCGACTGCAGGCTCCAGGGGCACCAGGCAGCCCCGGGGAGCCACCAACAGGTGCACCAGTGCACGGCAAGGCTGCAGCACGGCGGCACGGCAGCCTGCATTCATTGCGGCAGGAGCTTGCGGGCGCCCTGAACCGTGTGCGGGGCTCTGGTGATCTCAAGGGGCTTGTGGAGGAACTAAGCACCCTGGAGCAGCACCTGGCCCAGGTGCTGGAGCCAGAGGGGTTGGGATCCTTCTCTACATCCTGGAAGAAGCCATTCAAGGTGGAGAAGGAGAGCAGGTGGCACAAGCAGCATGGCACCAGGGGGTCCCCCCATGAGCAGGAGAGGAGAGAACATGGCAAACCCCACAAGAAGGATTCCCGAACCCCCCGTGAACACAAGCCAGGCAAAACCTGGGGGAAGCTGTCTCACAGCCACCCCCAGCATGGTTCCCGTGAGTTGCCCCGCCCCAGGCGGTATCGGGCACCACAGGGCTGTTCTGGGGTGACTGACTGTGCCCACAAGGAAGGCCAGCAGGTGCTTGGGGCTGCACTGGAGCCGGTGCAGAAGGTGCAATTCCTGCAACTGCTGGAGAGCTTCATGGGGCAGCTGGGCTTGGGGAGACAATTCGGAAGGCTGGCACCACAGCTTGATGGGGCCTTTAGGGCTGACGGTGTCTTTGCCCACGACCGCCTGCGGTTTGTTGATTTTGTGGATGATGTGGAGGAGCTGCTTGAGGAGGTGGCATGGCAGGAGTGGGGCAACAAGAAGGCAGTTGATGGCTTCGAGGAGTACATGCTGCGGCACTACAGTGGGTGAGCTGGGGTGGGTGGTGCTGGGGGTCCCCAGGGAATCCCCCCTCCTGCACACCATCACACCTCCCCTTCTCTTGCAGCACCTCTGGGAACGTGTGGAGCCAGAGAGCCCAAAGGCAGCATGGCACGCGTGGGTAGAGCCAAGTGTAGTAGTATGCAAGCACCCCCATGCAAGGGCTCCCCACGTGCTGTTTGTGGGGATCTAGGGGCTACCATTGTACCCTGTAGGGGCAAGTAGAAGTAGGGCCACATCGCCAACCAAATGCACTGTGTGATGCTGCACTGCCACCATGAATAAAGTCACCACTGGGCAGAGCTGTGTGGGTGTGGGGAAAATGGTGCTGGAGATGGGGGGAAGGGAGGATGCTAAGGGAAGAGAGCTGGGGAAATGGGGGTTCAGAGGAGGAATAGGGCAAGTAAGGGGAGAGCAGAAGGGACAAATGCTGTGGGCAAAGGTGCTGTGAGAGGGAAGGAAGGAGTGCAGGGAGGAGGAAGGGCTGCTGGGGGAGAGGGGGTGCAGTTGAAAAGGGGGGGCAGAGACGAATACCGTCTTTTAGAGGGGAAGGGGGTTTCTGGGGGAGAAGAAAGGCTATTGGAGGCGCTGGGGGAAAATAGGGATTTAGAGGAGGAATCGTGAAGAGGAAAGGGAGGTGCTGGAGGAAGTGAGGGGCAGTTGAAAAGTGGGGTGCAGAGGGGGCATAGGGATGTTGANNNNTAGGGATGTTGAGGAGGAAGGGTGCTCAGCAAGAAGAGGGGGTACTGGGGGAAATGGATGGTGGGAGAAAGTGAGGTGCAGAAGCGGCGTAAGAGTTGGGGAGGAGTGCTAAGGGAATGCAGATGCTGGGAGGAAAGGGCATGTTGGGAGGAGCAGGGTGCTTGGGAAAGGGAGTTTCAGAGAAGAATGGAGGGTGTGAGGAGGAAGTGCGGGCGCTGGGGGAAGGGGAGGACAGGGAGCAGAGGGCTGCTGGGGGTACAGGATACTGGGGGTAGAGGATGCTGGGAGCACAGGATACATGGGGTAAAGGATACTGGAGGGTACAGGATGCT
>VWZS01001669.1:107205-155041 GCA_013397075.1 Rhabdornis inornatus | reverse complement strand
GCTCCTGCTCCCGGGCTGCGCTGGTTGGCAGTGATGTGAATAACTCTTTGTATAGACATCTGTCATGTTATTTATACCTATCCAGAGAGCGGAAGGCATCGGCACCCCCACCAGCACCCATGGGCGTTAGCGGGACGGCGCTGCTGAGGGGCCTGGGGTGCAGCCAGCGGGGGTCCCCATGCCATGATGCTGTCAATGGAGGGGAAGGAGCAGGGTGGGAAGGGGCTGTTCACCACTTCCTGCCATTATCCGGCATGGGCAGTGGGGAGGGCAGGGTGAGCAGAGGAGGTGGAGGAAGGGAGGCAAGTCGCTGAGGGAGTCCTGTGGTTTGGGGAACCCTCTGCCTCCTCACCGAGGTGCCTGGTGGGGGGGGGTGTCCTTCCTGAGCCCTGTCTTTCCGTGGCTGCCAGGGTCAGTGGGCATGTGGGGGCTGCAGGCAGCAGTTCCACTGCTCTATCTGAGGCAGAGGCATGCCTTATTACTAAGCTGGCATCCCTGGCATCCTTGCCGAGAAAGAAAGATGCTTCAATGCCAGAGCCTTTTTCTGGTGGTTCCCACTCCCCTTTGGCAGGAGCAAAGCCAAACCACCATCCCCCACCTGCATTTGCTACCTGTTGAGTGGCAGCCACCCTCGCAGGCTCCGTGTGCCTGCGTGTCTGGTGCCAGGGGACTGTCCACCCTTACCAAGCTGCCAGCAGCACCGCTGCCATGCTCGCTGGCCCCACCACGCTGAGCTGCTGTGTCAGCTGGGGAAGACCCTGTGAGTCAGCGCTGCTGCCATGCAGCAGCTGTGACACGCTGCTACGCCCCTGCCCCACTGTGACACAAACAATTGCGCTGACAACCACAGAGTGCAGGAGAGTTCCTGGCTCTGGCCTCTGCAGGCCCTTGGCCAGATNCAGCAGCCCCCAGTGAGAAACCAGAACTCACTGGCAGGGATGTGACCGTGAGTGTTGGAGTGCATGTGATCAGGGCTAGCTGTCATTGTACATGTGGGGATGTCAGTGCAGCTCCAACTCCGCCCCATGGCCCCAGCCATGCCACAGCATGGTCCCAGCCAGAGGATGAGCTGAGCTGGGAAGCAAGGACACACTGGCCAGGGTTTGCCTGCTCCCTGCTTGTCAATTGACTGTGGGCAGGACAGGGCCTCTCCTGCCCACAGGACAATATTGTTGCTTCCCACCATGTGTGCAGCACTACCAGTGGTGGGGCAGGACATGTTCCAGGGGTGCCAATGTCTTTCCCCACTTCTGCCAAGACCCCATGTTATTTGCTGCAAGCATGGGCTCCAGGAATGGCTCTTCCTGACAGGTCTCTTCAGGCAGGAGGCATTGGTAAACGTCGTGTAACACTTGCCAAGTGGGGCAGTGGGTGCCCATGCAGGGTTTGTGCCCCTGGGAAGGGTCTCACCAGAGCCACCTTGGCACAATGCTGCCCCGGAGTTAGCCTGTTAATAGTAGTGTTTAGTCCCAGCACTTTTCTTAGCACCAGCCATTATATCCACACAATTGCACAGCCAGAGCCAAGTTGTTAACAATGCAGCGCCGCCTCCACAGCAAATAGTCCCTTCTCTGCGTGCAAACACCCTGTGGAGATGAGGAACACTGGGGAGAGGGAGCCAAACAAGACCAAAGCCAGCCCAGCACACTGGGAAGCCAAGGACAGTATGCCATGAGTATGCCAGGTCTCAGCATGCCATGAGTGTGCTATGGGTTACCACGCTGGGGCTCAGCATGTTGGGGATGGCGTGGAGGTGTGGGATGGGTGGGTTGTGAGGGAGGGCTGGTTTGGGAATAACATCTTGGTGAAGGGCTGCCAATGCCCTAGCATCAGTAGGGCTGGATTATGGCTGGCACACACACGAGTTTACCAGTATCCAAATGGAACAGTGAATCCTGCTTTTCCCAGTGGGGTCATGGGGACCTGCCAGTTCAGCCATCAGTGAATCAGGGGCTGGTTTAATTTACATAAGACCAGTTAGCTGGAGGGTCTAGTTAGATCATCTGTTTGGATACCGGAATACTGGGTTCAGGCTAGATGGGGCCAGGGCGCTGGCGTCGCACATTTCAGAGGGGAGGCTGGGAGCTGCACTCAAATAAGCAGAATAGAATTTAAAAAGAGTTTTGGAGAGAGGGCACATGGTGCTGGTGGTACCGGTGGTGTCAATGATGCTTATGGTACTGATGGTGCCCTTACTACTGTGTTAAGCTGCTTAGGGGGGAAGCTGAAGCAGCAAAAGTGCTGTTGAGGATGGGGATTGCAGGTATTGGGGGGCAGTATTTTCTTTAGGGTGTGGAGTCCAGTGCCAGCAGAGTCCCATAGCTGTGTACCCCTTAATGCCTTTCCTGCTTTCACTCTGCAGGACTCCATGTTCTCCCTGGCCCTGAAATGCCTTATAAGCCTCTCCACTGTCATCCTGCTGGGCCTCATCATCGCCTATCACACACGGGAGGTGCAGGTAGGTCCTGGCATCATCAGTGCCTAGCGAGGGGTGCTGGGGTATGCTGTGGGGTTTGTCAACCACCTGAGTGGGACACAGTACCTGAACTCACATCCTGCTCCATCCTGTAGCCTCCTTCCTCTTTGTCAGGGTTTTGGGGGGCAGTGAGGGTTCTTGGGGGGCAGTCAGGCCAGGTACCAAGGGGTCTGTCTGAGCCCCAGGTTCCTGGCAGATATGGTGGTGGCTGGGGGAGACTATAGCCAGGAAGGGCTCAGGCCAGTCAAAGTGCCAAGGAAAGCCACAAAATCCTTTCCTAATCAGGGCTGCACACTCTCTTCCTCCCTGGGAAGTTAAAGGACTCCCAGTTTGTTCCAGGAAGGCTGTGCTTCCCTGTGCAACCTAGCTTCGGCACAATGCCAGCCTGTTTTGGGCATGGGAAGAATGAATCACCAGTCAGGAGAAGGAGCATCCTGGGAAGGGATGTCAAAGCCACTGGCCCTGAGTGCACCATAATTCCACCTTGCCCCTCCTGGGGCTGGGGGACAGAGAGACCTTGCCATATAGGGGGCTGGCAGCAGCATCCCACTCCCTGCCTGCCTCTGTCCCTGCAGTCCCCACTCCAGCTCAGCCTGCCCACATGGGGACAAAGCCTGGGGGTGAGTTACTCAAGGCAAATATTTGAGAGCTTTGGTTCTTGCTAGAATAATATTTACCCCAGGATGACCCTGGCTGGGGTCAGCCGCGTGAGCCATGCCCCCAGTGCTCACTGCTTCCTCTACTTGTTGTTCCTGGCAGTGGATTGTGCAAACACAACATCCACCCAGGCAGCACACAGGTCATCCTACCTCTCCTGCCTTGACCGCAGCCAAAGTCTCACTGCTGTCCCTCTGCACATGGGGACTGAACCTCACTGTGGTCCCAGCTGCTCTGCCAGGCCAGTTACACTATCAAGACAGGGAATTAGATGAGTTTGACTTGATCTGCTCCCGACGAAATTGTGCTGGCTGCATGTTGCTCTAGTGTTATGAAGTGTTATGAAGGAATTGCTGATAATCCAACTGAAATGGGATTGTGCTGCCAGAGCTGTAAATCCTCAACTTCTTGTACCTCTTGGCCGAGGTGTGGGACTGTGCTCCCTTGGCCATGGCACTTGCCAGAACTCCCAGCCTCTGGGAAACGATGACTTCAGCCTCTTCCCTCAGGATTCCTTCTTCCTTTCTTGCCCAGAGAAGCTGTCTTAGTCACTGAAGTGTTCAAGGCCAGGTTGAATGGAGCTTGGAGCAACCTGGTCTAGTGGAAGGTGTCCCTGCTCATGCAAGTGGGTGGAATGAGATGAGCTTTCAGGTCCTGTTCAACCCAAACCAGTTTGTGATTCCATCCTCCTACTAATTGTGTTAATTAGTCCTTTGGGATACTTGAAGGTCTTCCTGTGCCTCAGTTTCTCTGAGCCTGAGGCATCACTCGGCACCCCAATGATATCTCTGGTGCCTAGGGCAGAACATGCCATCCTCTGCCAGCACCACATTATCATCACATCACGTGAAGGAGAGCAGTTCTGGCAATGTTGCCAGCTCCTGCTAAGGTGTTTTTTTTTTTTTTTTGGGGGGGGGGGGGGATTACACAGTTCCCCCATTTCTGTNGGGGGGGGGGGGAGGGTGGTGGAGATCCTTCATCCCAATGTTTGGATAACAAAAGCCTGGGGCTGTTTATGCTTTTGGTGAAACTTTAGTGCCCAGGAGGTGTCTCAGTAGCTTTTCTTGGGCTTTGTTTTTCTGGAGATGTGGTGGCTGACACTCTTTTTCCTTCCCCTGTTGGAGCTAGTGATGCTGGATATGTTGGGGAATGCCCCCTTGGGTACCACTGAACCACACTAGGTTTCCATGGAAACCTACATTGATGCTTCACAGGTACAGAACTGAGAGGGGCTGGCTCAGGGGAATCCTGCCCAAGTCCTCTCTTGCTCCTTCCCTTCCCTGGCCTATGGCAACCCCCCATCATGCAGTCAAAAGGCTTCTGCCTTTTTCCGCTTGCTAATTTGTTTATTTTAACACCCTTTTCCAGGAAGGAATAGGCTGTCAGCTTGCTAAATGCCTGAGGATCTCCCTTGACAGCTTGGAGCATTTTTGTAAACAATTTCTCAAACAAAGCAGCTAAAAGGAGCAAAGTTTTCCCTACAGAAAGGGAGGTGGCTGGGACAGCCACTCTGTGAGTCAGTCCCAGTGGCTCCTGCCATCCCCAGGGACAGCCCCAAGTGCCATGCCGTGCTAGTGAGACGGCTGGCACAGGTGTACTGGGGCCTCTGGCAGGGCAGGAGGGTTGTTCCTGGGCTCAGTGCCAGCTGGGGCCATGCTCCCCACCCACCTCTCATTCGCTGCCCTGGCTGTGTGCAGCCCTGGCATCCGTGAGCAAGCCAGCATCATTTCATGCTTGCAGGATTGAGGATGCGGACAGCAGCACCAGCTGCCACATCCCCCTTGGATCCATTCCTGGTGGTTTCTTTGCCAAGTGCTGCTTGCAGAGAGGCCCGGAGCACATCCCTGCTGCTGTGGGTGATACTGGTGTCCCTGTCACATCAGGCAGAAGCCAATGGCAGCCTCAGGACAGCCCTGCCGACAGGACAGGGTGGGTGACTCCCAGAGCTTTGGTGGCATACCAGAGAGGCCAACTGAGCTGCCATCTTCCCAGCTCCTGCAGAGACCCCAACTCCACCACTGATGATGAGAGAGGAGCTGGTGTACCCAGGATGAACCATCAGTTGCCATGACAACTGAATCCCATCTCTGCCAGCAGCTGGATGCTCTGACTGTGGCGTTCACTGCCCAGATATTGCTCTGGCACTCAGGGTGTGATGACTGTCAGTGAAATCAGTGCAGCACCAAGAGCAGAGGGACTGGGGTGGCTCATGCTGGTGCTCTGTGGCACCACGGCTTGCCCATCTCTGTGGCCTGGATGAGGGGGACATTCCAGGAGGTGGGCTCCTGCCAGCCAGATTTTGAGTGAGCTGTCACCATGCTGTGCCTGGGTGTGTGCTCAAGGCTAGGCACCTTAAAGCTTTTGGTGTCCCCTGCAACGTGACCATCCCTGACATACACTGGCAGAGCAGCAGAGAGGTCGGTGGTGACTCATTCTCGTGTCTTTCTTCTCCATCCATCCCCAGCACTTCTGGCTGAGCCACACCCAGCTCCTCTTAGCTCTGGTGTCAGACCCCCACTGCCTGTGGAGGGAGGGATGCCAGTGGGCAATTTGTGTGGGGCCACTAGTAACCACGTGGTGTTGCATCCTGGTAGCTCTTTGTGATCGACAATGGAGCTGACGACTGGCGGATAGCAATGACCTATGAGCGCATCCTCTACATCAGCCTAGAGATGCTGGTTTGTGCCATACACCCCATTCCTGGGGAGTACAAATTTTTCTGGACAGCTCGCCTGGCTTTCTCCTACACACCTTCTCGGGCAGAGGCTGATGTGGACATCATCCTGTCTATCCCCATGTTCCTGCGCCTCTACCTGATTGCTCGGGTGATGCTGCTGCACAGCAAGCTCTTCACTGATGCCTCCTCACGCAGCATTGGGGCACTCAACAAGATTAACTTCAACACCCGCTTTGTCATGAAGACACTCATGACCATCTGCCCTGGGACGGTGCTCCTCGTCTTCAGCATTTCCCTCTGGATCATCGCTGCGTGGACAGTCCGTGTGTGCGAGAGGTGAGAGGGGTTTGGGATGCGTGGTACTTTGGGACTCACGGTGGTTTGGAATGAGCAGTGGTTTGGGGTATGTGGCAGCTCAGGATCCTTGGCAGCTCAGGATGCTCAACACTTCGGAATGCCTGGTGGTTTGGAATGCTCAGCAGTTCAGGATGTGAGCACAACGAGCAGGAGTTTGGGCTGTGCAGAGGTTTGGGATGCTCCATGGTTCAGGATGTGCAGTGGTTCAGCATGTGCAGAGTTCAGGACTTCATGAAGATGTGCAGTGGTTCTGGATGCTCAGCAGTTGTGTTTTGGGATTCGTGGCAGTTTGAGATTCTCAATGGAGATGCAATGTCCCAACACCCTGTGAGAGTGATGCAGGGCTCCATGGCCTCAGCAGCCACAGGTTCCCTCCACCGAGCCCTGTTGTTACCAGATGATAAATTGTCTACACAGGCAGGAAGCAGAACAGGGTCAGCCCTGTCCTCACAGTGCAGTACCTAGGCCAGGCAGGCTCCTTGTGGAAGAGGACAGTGTGTGGTGCCAGAAGCCCCAGGAGCATGGGTGGGAGACATGGAGAATGGTGGGAGCTGGGGGGCTGTGTGTGGGGAGGGGCCAGAGGTGCTGATGGTAAGTGACAGGGCCTGGTTCAGGCTCTAGCAGCACTGCCATGACAACACTGTGGTGACAAACCCACAGCCTGATGGCATCATGCCAGCATCAGTGTGCTCAGCACCGGGGTTGCTGTGGCGACCAGCCTGGTGGGTATCATTGCACCTCCATCTCTCAGGGACCTGCCACCACTCTTTGTCTACTGAGGGAACCAGGGGGCTGCAGTGGTGGCATCCCAGTGCTGTGCCAGAAGGTCTTCTCCACAGCCACAGTGCAGGGTGCCAGCAGCATGTGGGGAAGGGAGGGCAGGTCATACAAAAGCTGTCCTTTTGTGGCAGCTTTGTGTCATCCTTGGAACTAAGGTGTGAGGGATCACACCTACTGGCTCCCCAGGGTTACCTGGGACACCCAGATTAATTCTGCATTGCTTGCAAAGTGGCAGGAAGGCCACCGCCCCTCTTCCCCAGGGTAGGACCCATTGCTCTGGTTATGCTGCAAAGGGGTATTAGGGGAGCTGTAAGTGCTGTGGCAGTGGTGTGGGATGGCACACTGAGATTTTATGAGCTTTTACTGGCTGTGTTTGCCTTCCTGCCTCCCTTAATGATGCTCTCTTTATGAGCTGGATCCTCAGGCACTGCCTAATTGTGTTTGAGAAATTGTGGTTTATGCCTCCTAAACAGGCAGCAGGTGGACACGCACCCAGGACACACAGGAGGGTAATCCCTCACCTGGCGACGATTAGGCTGGAAAATGCAATGAACTATTAGGAAAAAAAAACAAAACAAAACCAGAAATTATGCAGACAACGCACTGCAGATCATTGGCACCGCAGCTGCCATCACCTCCCTCTATGTACAGAGGCAGGAGCGAACCCAGGTGGGCTGGAGATGTGTCAGTCCTGGGGGATGCAGGACTTGGGGGAATGCAGAACCCCTGGGACATGCTCCATGTGTGAGGGGTGCAATATCACTTGTGCATGCACCAGCCCTGGGGGTCACACAGCTCCCACAGGAGCTACCCAGGATGAGTCTCCGTGTCCACACTGATGTCAGTGCCACTGGAAACCGATTTGCTGCGATTTGCAGGACCATTACCAACCAGCACCCACTGGGGCCGGGCAGTTTAGGAGTGGTTGTGCCTCTCCAAGACACGTTTCTCGGGCTGGGGTGGCACGGACATGGCACTGAGCTGTGGTCCCCGGTGTCTGTGGGCGCAGCATCCTCCCGTGCGCGCCGCGGGGCCGCACCTCTCCGAAGGCAGGAGTCGCTAGGCAACCTCGCCTGCTCGCCTGGCCACCGCACTCAGCCGCCTCCGGTGCCACCAGCGCTGCCGGGCCTGCCCGCCGGCGTGTGCTCACACATGTGCTCCTTGTATGCGCCTTGTGTGCTCCTTGTGTGCTCCTTGAGTGCTCCTTCGTGCCGCCAGCCCACTCCTGGGACGGGGCTGCAGCCAGCCTGGACCACCAGCTGGGGCTGCCCGATACCACAGTGTGGGTTCAGCCGGGATGGTGCTTCCACAGTGGCGTGGCATGGCATTAGGGTGATGCTCACAGCTGCAGATGTACACAGGTGTACACAGATGTACACAGATGTACACTGCTGAGGGTGGCTGTGGCCTTAGTGGGGGCAGGCAGACAAGGGGACAACAGAAAGCAGTGCTGGTGGCTGACTGATTGAGGCAACCCTTGGCGTGAGAAGGTGGCTTTCATGTGGTTCTGCCCACACCAGCCACAGCGTGTGCCAGCCCCTCTGGTTTATCAATTCTTGCTCAAAGTGCTACTCAGAAGAGAAAATGTCCCTCTGTCCAGTAGGCTTGTAACTGTCTTGTCCAGCATGATGCTCTTGCGGTTGTCCCCTCAGGACATTCCATTGTGTGGGATGAGGTGGGCTCAGCTCTCCTCAGGACAATACACTGGACAGGATAAGTGTGCGTGCCCCACTGCTGGTACTGGAATTTTGGGGAGTGCCATTGTGGTTACCAGTTCTAGCTCTCCTGGCCAACCCTGCCCAGAGTGAGTCTCACCAGGGCTGAGGGTGCTTTCTCCTGCACCAGGTCTTCGTTTGAGTCTCCAGCTGAGGGAAAAACATTTCAGAAGAGGAGAAAACCCAACTGCTCTACGAGTGATGATCTTGGAGCTGGGATTGCCAAAAGCTCCATCTGTTTTCCCTCTCTGGATTCTGTGAAGAGGCTGGGAGAAGCCTGCCAGGGAGGCAGGAAAACAACCATCCTATTCAAAGTGGGGTAAAGGCATTGCCTGCCCCTGCCGACTTAGGGCTGAGTCCCCATGCAGACTGGCCAGGCCCTGCTCTGCTGCCAGGAGTCAGCACTGCATCCCTCAGGAAACCTACCTGCATGGCTTGGCTGTGCTTGTACCAGCCCTGGGGAACTAGAGGCAGCTGGGGCCCCTGGCTGCATGTTTGCTGGAAGATCCAATGTCTGGGACAGCCAGAGTGGTCATTGACCTCACATCTCAGCAGGGACCTGGAAAATTTGCAGCATTCCCAAAGCTGCAGCCGCTCCACATGTGCTGTGTCTTGAGTGTGTGTGCTGTTCCTCTGTTCCTGAAAGCCATGTGCATGCCAGAGGCTTGATAGGATCCATCCCCAGCAATTCTGCTGGGGCTGCTGACAGCACTGTCTCCTGGGGCAGCACAGCCCAGGCTGCAGCACCTGTAGGATGCAGGGGAGGATGCCAACAGAGCTGCTGTGGTCAGGGGCTTTGCAGAGCCACAGCTCTTTCCTCCATCAGCCAATTCTTGCTGCAGCACCACATGACACCGGGGACACACAACAGGACTGGGATGTAGTGACAGGTCTGACTGAAAGCAGAAGCCCTTTCCACTGAGATTTTGCTCTCATTTTGTCCATGTGGGTTTTCCAGTGCCAGAAATTGTGCAACCACTGCTACTATGGCACATCCTACTGTGTTGTTAATCCTGTACCCCAGCACAGCCCGTGCCAGTGGAGCCACTGTGCCCAGGTACCCCCGTTTCTGCCACATCCGTCCCTGTCCCCTGCTGTGACACTGATGTCTGTGTCTCCTTGGCAGGTACCATGACCAGCAGGATGTAACCAGCAACTTCCTGGGTGCCATGTGGCTTATCTCCATCACCTTCCTCTCCATAGGCTATGGTGACATGGTCCCACACACCTACTGTGGGAAGGGAGTCTGCCTGCTCACTGGCATCATGGTAAGGGCCATGCCAAGCTGATTGTCTATTCTGTGGGCTCTGCCTGTCTCCATTGCGGAGGTGGAGCCACTGGATTTTACAGGGACCTGTTTCTCAGCTGTTTTGTCCATGTACAAGGCCTAATGACTTCAGCTCTGAGGTCTCATAGCCTGGAAGTTGATGGAGTTGTCTCAGCTGATGAATTTGGGGTGGATTTGGACCCATATTCAGGAAGGCTGGAGGGCCTTTGGTGGAGTCAGTGATGTCGCCAGGGAGCAGAAGGGCCCCTTAGCATGCCTCGGCCATCCTGGTCCACACCATCTGGCTTCCATTGCTCATCTGCCAAGGGTTCCTTTCCTTCTGGCCAAAAGCTCACCATTCTCCAGGCCTCCAGCGTACCCGCCCCAAGGAGCCCACCACGAGATCTCCTGGCTTGTGGGACTTTCTAGCCAGGGCTGCTGAAGGAACAGCTGGGGGCCCTGGGGTCATGGTTCCTCCACAGATCCACCCCAACCATCAGCACCCCAGCTCTGTTCACCTCAGCTCCAGGCCATGGGGATGGAGCTATCCCTCCTCCCAGCTAGGGCAGATTGAGCTGACACCCCATGAATACCAGCTGGGGAGGCTCCACCAAGAAGTATTAATTCTATATTGTCTTCAAGTCTTTTATCTGTCTTGGATGAGGTCAGACACAGCAAGGCTGGTATTATTGGTGGGAGCCAAGCAAGGGAGAAAATCCCTATGGATGGGAGTGATGCAGCAATTGCCAGCAGAGGAGAAGCTGCTGGTTCAGCTGAGGGGATCCCGGTGCTGCAGGCTCCCAAAGCTCTTCCCCTACCGGTGGTTACTTTGAAGTGAGACAGCATCTGTGAAAGTGTCCCTCTACACCCGGCACAGCCCCTCACCCCTGGGAACAGAGACACCCACACCCACTGGGGTTGGAGGCTTTGCTGGGCTTTCCCCAGTCCCCAGACTTCCCCAGTCTGGCTTCCCCAGACTTCCCCCAGCGGCAGTCACTCCACCAGGAAGAGAGAGGTGGAGAGAGTCAAGAGTGCGCAGCAGGACCTTTGAGGATGGATTCAGGGTATCAGGTTAATTCATGACTCTTTAAGGAGAGCTCTTAGGGCTGACAGCACTCTGCCAGAGCACTGGGGCAAGCAACCCAGCTGGTAGGAGCAGCAGCTGGCAGAGCTCAGGAGCACAGCAGGGATGCTCTGGAAAGAACAGCTTGGCACAGATGTGCACTGGAGATGATGGCTGCCACACACATCTGGACCTAATTGCTGGGACAAGTGAGTTCCCAGCTGGTGCAGTTGGGATACATGGCAATTTGAAGGGTCCTGATTTGGGGCCCCTTCTCTGTTCTCACCCATGTTGCCTGGTGCTTCCCCACTGCTCTCCCACCCCAGACCTCTTGGGAGTGGAGGGGTCCCCATCCCACTGGGCACTGGCACAGGGCAGATCTCTGGCCCACAGTGGCACAGGCTCACCACTGACCACTGCTGACTTTGTTAATGGCCCTGGCTTCTCCCATTAGTTACACAGCCCATCATCAAGGACACCCAGACTCTGTAATATCTTCTTTTTGGGATAATGGGGAGGACACGTAGCTTTAGTTAATTAGTGGATTGCAAGGATGAGGGTGGGAGTGCTGGTGTTATAAGAGGCTGACAAACTGTTTCCCCAACTAATGTCGCTGGACAGGGTGCTGGATGTACAGCACTGGTGGTGGCTGTGGTGGCCAGGAAGCTGGAGCTCACCAAAGCTGAGAAGCACGTCCACAATTTCATGATGGACACACAACTGACAAAGCGGGTAAGGTGCCATGGGGGACAGCAGGAGTTGGGGGCATGTGTGCCAGGAGCTTGGGATTTGGGCTACCATGGCAGGAGGAAGTGGGTACCACAGTGGAAGAAGGTGTCAGCATCTCTGGGTGAGGCTACAACAGGAGAGGAAGGTGTTGGCATCTTTAGGTGTGGGTCCTGCAGGTACTACTGCTGAGGAAGGTGTCCAAGTGCTGTGGATATAGCACAGGCATGAGAGTTATGCTGAGACAAAGAGAACCAGCTCTGTTACAGGGATTTAGGTGATGCTCCCTCTGGGAGCATACTCCATCCTCTTCCAGACCATGATCTCACTTCTCTTGCTGTCAGGAAGACAACTGGGTTTCGGTGATTCAGCACCCACCACAGATAAGAACCACACCATGAGGTTCCCCTGAGGAGGCACCCAGAGCCAGCAGTGGGGTATTCATGGTATGACCCTGTCATGCCAGGGTCTGGTGTCACATCCCCGGTAGGATGCAGGAGCAGCAGGAGGTTGCTGGTTTTGGTAGCCTCATCATGGCAAAGCATCAGCAAACCAACAGTGGTGGTTGGTTGGTCATATAATGGGCTCAGCACACTAGAATATGTTTTAGAGGGGATGGTGGCAAAATGAGCATCAGTACAGCCCTTGGGAAGGCAACCAGTGGTCAGATGCAACCAGGGCACCCACTTCACCCCAGAAAGCAGAGCCCCAGACAAAGCCCTGAAACCCCAGGAATAGTCAGGACCGTGGTGTGAACAGGCTGGGAAAGCAAAACAGCTGGTCAGCCCTGCTCCACTGGCCATTGATATGGATCTGCAGGCTCCATGCCAGGCAGACAGCAGCCAGTTCCTCCTGGGATGAGCAGCCAAACTATGGTTTAGCTGGAGAGTCTGTGGAAGTTATGTCCCAGTGCTGGCAGCACAACTGGGACCTGCCAGGATTGGCAGATGGGTGCAGGAATCAAGAAAAACTTTGGGATTTTCTTTTTCTTGAGGCTTATGGTACAACTTTGTGTGTAGGCAAAGAGCCAAGTGCAGATTAGGACTGCAGGGATGTGAATGCACCAAAGGCCAAACAGCTCTGCCTTCTCTCACTGCTGCTTGAACTGCTCATCATCCCTTGCAACAGTCCAGGAAACTGTGCGGGTGCGAAGCTCACTCCAGCTGGGGCAGCTCAAGTGCTCTTGCAACACTGGTTCATGGCAGAGCCAGACCAGTGTCTCTGTGAAATCTCACATGGCTGGTGACCTGCAGCCACTCTTCCTTTTCAGATCAAGAATGCAGCAGCCAATGTTCTGCGGGAAACATGGCTTATCTACAAGCACACCAAGCTGCTGAAGAAGATCGACCATGCTAAAGTCAGAAAGCACCAGAGGAAGTTCCTACAAGCCATCCACCAGTAAGAGGCTGTGCAGTGGGCTGGGGGCAGACTGAGCTCCGGATAAACCAGGATCCTGTTCCTGGCAGGGGCGTGGGGACAGTTTTCCATTGCCCGGGATGCAGGCAGGTCTCCAGATGCTGTTTGAAAGAGGGGAGGGAGTACAGCCATGTGCTCTTTCCTTCTCCCCAGGTTACGGAGCGTGAAGATGGAACAGAGGAAGCTGAGTGACCAAGCCAACACCCTTGTCGACCTCTCGAAGGCAAGTCCCACAGGGACCTTGTGGCTTGGCCAGACTGAGTGTTTTTCTTCACTTGGAAAAACTAAAGCAGACTTGGCTGACCGCAAAATGCTCCGACTCAGTAAATGTCAGCAAGGAATAGCTGCTGTGGGATGGCTGCCTTTGCAAAGCAGGAGGAGAAACACATACATGAGCCAGGGGTTCCCTGCAACCCTTCTTGCAAGGGATACCACTGCTCAGCAGCACAGGGCCAGCAGAGTTTCCTTGCTTTGATGGCCAGGGATGAGCCAAACTGCAGTCACAGAACCCTTGGAGAACCTGGGGTGGGCTGAGATGGGGCAGAAAGGGGTAAAGGGGTGAGTTCTGCTAGTGGCAGTGGCACTAACCCCTCCAGACATGGTACTAACCCCGCCACTGTCCCCTGTGTCCCCTCCCCAGATGCAGAACGTGATGTATGACCTCATCACAGAGCTAAATGACCGCAGTGAGGACCTGGAAAAGCAGATCAGTGGCCTGGAATCCAAGCTGGAGCAGCTCAGTGCCAGCTTCAACTCCCTGCCCCTGCTGATGGCCGACATGCTGCGCCAGCAGCAGCAGCGCCTGCTCACCGCTGTCCTGGAGGCCCGGGGGGTTGGTGTGCCAGTGGGCACCCCTCAAACACCTCTCTCTGAGAGCCCCATTGGGGTCAGCTCCACCTCCTTCCCCACTCCTTACACGAGCTCAAGCAGCTGTTAAAACGCAGCCCCTCAGCCCCACCGTGGACAGGGGAAGCATTTCCACACAGATCATGAGGTCTCTGTGAACTTCCTTCTGGTCCTTGAACCACTGCAGGACCCTTCAGCTGGAGCCAGTGGGACCAGCAGTGCCGAGCAATGCTCGGAGCTTTGCCAACGCCTTGGTATCGGGAATTGCATCCCCGTTCAGGTGCCTCTACACGTGGTGAAGGAAGGGGACAGAAGGTGATGCCTTGGGCCAGCCTGTGCCACGGCGTCCAGTGAGAGACGGAAAACCCACGCTCAATCTCAGGTCTTCACATTTGAAAACAAAACAAAACAAAACAAAACACCAAGTCAGAAGCACTGAAGCAACGGAGACACCAGAGGGAGAGCTTTTCTCCCTGGGGCACTCCCCTTGCCCCCTGCCCCTCTCACAATTTGCCAAACCTCGCCAGGCAGATGCCAATGTGGGGGGTTCGTTATGCAGGCTCTGGCTTACGCTGCCGATGCTCCATCCCATTTCCTTGCCAGGATCCACAGGACAGCCCCCTCACACTGACAGCTGGGTGACAGTGTCTGGCTGTAACCTTCCTGGGGAGTTCTCTGGAGCTGTGAATGTTTTCTACCCAGAGAAGAACAACAGACACTTCTCCTTTCTGGTCCTTAGTGTCATATCCTGCCTGGAGACGCGTGCCAGAGCCAGGAAAGCAGTGCCTACAGCGTGCAGGGCCACGCAGGGCTGCCCCCAGCTGATGGGGCTGGCAGGCCAGCCTGGGCACTGAGGGGTTCTCCAGGTGCTCACATCACTGCCTGCTGGGAGCCTCCCAGCATTCTGTAAAGCCAGTGGGCTCTTTGCAGCAGTCTCAGAAGTGCTGGATGAACACCCCATCAGCCCCAACCGTCTCCACTTGTGCTGGGAACATCCGTGCTTGAGCCCAGTTGGCACCAGGATCAAGCAGGAGCTCACTGGAAAGTGATGTGGTAGCAGGGGCAGGTGCTTCATCTGTTTAAAACAAAGCCCATCTCCTTCGTGCCACTTCTGCTGGGTTTGGTGGAGGGCAGCAGCACTCTCTGATACCATCTTGGCAATGGCACTGCTGCCCATGCCTGCCAAAGTGCAGCACCTCAGACTCCATTATACTTTTTTGCTGGTGTTCAGCTTCCTGAGGTACCCTTGGCATCACTTGGCTGCTTCTGGAACCAGCCACTTTCTGTTTTGCTTTCACCGTTTCTCCCTTTTTCTTCCTCAGTTCTTCCCCAGTGTTGTGTTCTGGCTTTTCTGGATCCTTGCATGGAGCTGCGCCAGGCTCCGATTTTGGGGTTGGTGTTTGCTGCTTTCCATGAAAACTCAGCAGAGAATACTTATATATTTTTAAACAGATGAAGTAACTATGTAATCACTCTGCAATATTAATTACACCTCGCCCAGCAGTGTCAGTAATTGTAATCAGTCACTGTGTTACTCCAGGTACACTCAGCCTGTAATGCCCTCCTTTGTAACTTTTTCCCTTCCATAAATAATGCTGGATTTTGTGTGCACGTAGGGGCAGAGACACACCACCCTCCTGCACCACCACCCCTACACCCCCAATGCTGAAGAATTTCTTTGCTACCAGTGGTGTGAGGTGGTTTCTCTACTTGTGCCCTGCAGTTACATAGAAAAAAAGCAGTAGTGAGTGAGGAGTACTGTCCCCATGCTGGCCCTAGGAGGAGAAGGAGGAGGAAGAAGGCTGTAAGGCAACAGCAGGAGTGCTGCAAAATGAGATCTCTGTGCTGCAGAGGTGTTGGTAGCAGGGGACCAAACACGATAATCCCTGTTGCCTTCAGGTAGGCACATGCCCATTGCTACTGGTCCTTGGCCAGTGGGAGATACACAGCTTCTGGAAATGAGCTGTTCTTCCAAGCTCTTGTAATTATTATCATTGATATTCCATGGATGGCTGGGAATTCACTGCTGCCTTGGAAGCCCCCTATGATCTATTCTCAGCCCAGCTGCTGCTCTCCATATGTCTATGGGTGCCCCCCCCATCCATCTTGCCCAGCAGAAGCTCCTACTCATCTCTGTCAGGAGGTTCCCAGCACAGCAATGGAGAATATGTTAGAAATTCTGAGAAAGAGTCTGAAATGCAGCGTTTTCCCTGGCCTGCAGGCAGCTAGTGGAGAAAAATGCGTTCTGGGCCTCAGATAGGAGCAAACTGCCCATGGAATGGTGCTGTGCATGGGGCAAGGTGCGAAGATGTGTCCTGGGGCATCAGAGAGCCAGAGGAAGTGTTGATTCTTAAAGATCAATATTGCCAGCAGGAATCCAAGAACCTCCCTGCCAGGCTCATGACCAAGTCTGGAAAATCCAACCAAGTGAGACAAGAGCAGGTGCTGTCAGCTCGCAGGCCCCAAGGCTGGAGGTGGTAAGGACCACGGTGAGAGTGTTGGGATTGCAACTGGAGCACAAGACCCTTGTTCTGGGCCAGAGCAGCTGCTGCTGCAGTGGGATTTTGACAGGGCTGGGGCAGTGGATCCCTGCCTCACAATCTCCCTCCCCTGGCCTCACCTTAGCACAACCTGCACTGCAACAACCCTTCTGCCTGGCAGCCCAGGGTCTGCACCCTACGCCTTGCACCTTGCACCCTGCATCCCATACACCCTGACACCCCTATCCCACCCCCTGCACCCCCCATTCCACACCGCTGAATCCCCATCCCAATCCCCAAAGCCCCTCTCCCACCCCTTCACCACACCCCTGCCAGTTCTTCAACACTGGTGCCAGTAGCCCTGATCCATTACCCCCAGCACAGGACTCCACCGTGGCCAGCATCAAGACTAACCCCCCTCTAGCCCCACTGCCAGGACCACAGAGCCAACCTGAAGCCACAGTGAGGGCAGGCATGGTATGGAGCCCCCAGTGCAGCCCAGCCCGGCATGCCCACCCAGAGCTGCTGCCCTGCTCCCTGACAGCAGCTCTTGGTCACCAGCAGCCTTGGCTGGCACAGCCCCAGTAAATGCTCCTCAGCCAGTCCTGGCCACACACCTGAGATGATCACTTTGGATACCCTAAGGGACATCGGGACAAACAGAGAGAAGAGCCAAGATCACCAATCAAGGAGGAGGAACAGCACAAGAGGAAAATCACAGACATGCCGACCTCCTGCAGCTGCCAAGCATCTGATCCCACAGTCCAATGAGGCCAATCCCCAATGCCCCTCCAGGACCCACCTAACCCAGACAACACCATTTTTGGCACAGTCTTTGGGGCTTTTTTTGCTCCACGACTCTCCTTCCTGCGCCACCTGCAAGGAACTATCCTAGAAATACCAGAAAAATTCCACAGTCTCTCTGCAAACTCACGGATGTTTCTGTGCAGACTTAAGGAGCTTTGACCTGGGTTTGCATCTTGCCTCTGTACTGCTCGCTTCTTTTTTAATGATAGGGGAAAGCATAATAGTTTATTTTAACTATGAAATATATTGCTATATTATGATGGTTATGGTAATTTCAATTATGGTTTTGTACCCAACACGGTTGTTAGCAGGCAGCAACGCCAGACTGCTGCCAAAAATGTCTGTTTCTGAGTACAGCTACCACTGCCAATGAGGATGGGGGACAGGAAGGCAGGGAGAGGTGAAGAACCCAAGTCGTTATCTTTTATCTCCCTTGTACTCATTCCAATTACTTGGAAGCTGACCTCTAGCAGGTCTGGATCTGTGTGTCGCCCAATGGTTTGAGAGCTTTGCTTCTCCCTAGAGAAAGGTCAAGCTCCCCATTTTTCCCAGGTTCTGGAAAGCCATTCCCCCCAGAGTGTCTCCTCCAGCAGAAGGAGGGACTCTGCTCCCTGGGCACAAGCTCTGCAAGAGTCAAACTTCCCCTTTTCCTCCAAGACAAAGGCTCTTGAGAAAGCAGTGGTGCAGAGCACATTTTCATAGAATTATGGAATTGTTAAGGTTGGAAAAGTCTTCTAAGAACATCAAGTCTAACTGTTAACCCAGCAACATCAAACCCACCACTAACCCATGTGCCCAAGTGCCGCATACACAAATCTTCTAAATTCCTCCAGGGATGGGGTGTCCACTGCTGTCCTGGGCAGCCTGTACCAGAGCCTGACCACACTTAGATGCAAGAAATTTTCCCAATATCCAACCTAAACCTCCTCTGGCACAACTTTCAGGCATTTTCTCTTTTCCTTTCACTTGTTACTTGGGAGAAGAGACTGGGACATGTTCAGTTCACATTTCACAGCCTGCCCTTGGGAGCTGCAGCTTTTGCTCAACCTCAGAGAATGATGGTATAGGAGGACGAAACCCTGAGCATGAAAGACGAATGAGACAAGATTGCAGGTACTGCTTTGTCTCAGCCTTCCAGCTGGGAACAGGCTGGCCAGAGTTGTGTCTGCCCCATCCCTGGAGGTGTTCAAGGCCAGGTTAGATGGGGCTTGGAGCAACCCGGTCTAGTGGAATGTGTCCCATGGTGTGGGGTGGAATGAGATGACCTTTAAATCCCTTCCAACCCAAACTACTCTGTGATTCCATGATTCTGTGATTCTATGGACTCCTTGAGCCCCAGAGAGCATCACTTCCTTATCTCCAGCCACTGAGCTGCTGGACCTGATCCCTACTGGATCATAAGTCTTAAACTGCTCTTTGGCAGCCACACTTTGTCCTGGCCTGTCTTCACAGAGCATGACGTGTCCAGGAATGAGCAGCACCTATGGGACCAATTCCTGCTGCTTCTGTCCAGAGAAAGTCTAAAAGTTCCTACACTGGCCCTTCCTGGTAAGAGCCGCAGTCACTGCCATACTGTGACACTGTGACCACTGTCAGAGCTGTGCTGGTCTCACCCTTCCAGGCCAGTCCAACCTGGCAGAGCCCTAGCAGCAATGAGCTGCCGTGAGATCTGGATGCTCCTTGCTGGACCCCAGACCTGAAATCTCCCTGCAGAAACCAGCTCTGATGGAGGAAAGAAGCTGGTTCTTCTGGGAGGCCTGGGCTGAGCCTCTGCTGCTGCCAGCTAGGTCTGGGGCTGCCAGGGGATTCCTGGTCCTCTGCACCACTCTCCCTTGGGCTTCTCCTGCCCAGCATCTCCCAGGCAGTTCAGAGCCCTGTGCCATGGCCACCAGGTATGTTTGGTGGGGGGCGATGACGGTGATTACTCAACAGTTTGGTAAGATTCTGCTGCTAGGCTCTGTACTGGTCTTAGCTTCTTCTCACTTAACTCCAAGCTCCCTCCTTGTGGTTTCGGACCTAAAATTACAGCTCCCTAGGTGTCTCTGTCCACACCTCCTAAAAGGTATCCAAAGGGTTTGAGGTTGTAGAGAGGGGCTTTTGCAGGAGAGAGAAAAAGCTTCTCCATGGCATTAGTTACTTCCCTACGGGATGAGCCACCTCAGAGCCCCATGAGGCACCAGGCAGGGCTCCAGAACCGCCTGCCCAGTGGGTGCTCTTGGCTGAGGGCCCTGGTGCACCCAGCTCTGCTCCTTCTTCCACCCAAAGTGTTCTTCCCCCTGCTGGGGTCTCAGCACTGCCGATGCACCTCTCAGCAGGAGCTGCTTGCATGTCTCTGTGGTCAGGATCCAGTCCCGGGCTTACATTCCTCCTTCAGGGCCAGTCTCTGAGCTGGAGGACAAGAGTGGGGACTGGCCCATATGACAACAGCCCGTCCCCACAGCATTGCCATAAACCCGAGCTGTACCCAGAAACAGGCATGTTTTAAACTATGGCTTTAACCTGTTCACTGTAAAAAGTGCCTTGGACTTTAATCTGAAGAGGTCAGTATCTAGAAGTATTTACCTGTGTGCTGTGTAAGGATGCAGCTCTCTGTGCAGAGTTACACACACAAATATATGATCTATACATACATCTATCAGTGCCTCAGACCCTCTGTTCTGCAAGCTGTGAGAGCTCTTTTCTTTCTGCCACTGGGGCCAACAGTGGAGTGATGTTGGAGGCATTCCTGACACAGGAACCCCTTGCCGAAGTGAAATTTTGTGCCGCGAGGGTTGTGCTGGGTGCAGTGACTCCCCTCAACAGTGCTGAGCTGTCCTGTTCATCCCCAGGAAGCAGCTCTGTGCTTCTCAGGGTCCATCTGCACAGTTTGGGAAGACCCAGTGAAGGGGATACATCCCTGTTGCCTTGTGCAGAGGGAAGATGAGGCTGTGCTCACATCTCTGGACCCCCCATGCCAGGAGCTGCTGGGTACTTTGTAAAACCAGGGGGCACCCCCAGATGCCTTGTTTTATGGGAGCAATGAGGGGTTTTCCACACACCTGCTCTCAAAAAGGATTTTTGGTTCCCATGTTCTTGGGCCGTGGCTCAAGAAAGGAGTGTAAGAGGTTGATGGCATGGCAGATGCTCTTTCCTCTGGCTCTGCACTGAGGCTCCCCATGCTCATTCAACTCTGCTCAAACATCAAAGCCAGACTGTTGCCTCCAGCTCATCCCTCACCTTTAAAAAAACAAGGATAAAAGTTGTCTGGGGTGCAAAGGGCACACAAATAACTTTCCCAAAGTGAATGCATTGATTGAGATAAGGGGAAGCTGGACACTTTCCCATTGAGCACCACTCTGAGCTTTGCTCAGAGCCTGGCAATGGGGCACTGCTGGCTTCAGCTCACTCTGAAGATTGCAGGCTGAGGGACTGGCACCCCAAATTCCATCCTTATATGCCGGCTAGGAGGATGCCAACAGAAACAACTCCCTTAGCTAAACATGGTGTTGTGGAGTCAACAGAGAAGGAGGAAGAGGAAGGTGATTTGCAGTAGATGAATTGTGATGTATCAATAGATTGGGCTTTTTTAGTTTTGAGCTAATACCTCTTAATCCTAAAAATACCTCCAGCAGTCCAGGGGGCTCTCTGATAGGTGATTAAACCCTTGGAGCTTCATTTCCAGGATTAATTGCTTAGTGCCATATAAAGGCAGCTGTAGTTCTGATACTGCCCATGAAGCCAAGGCAAAACATGCTAATCTTTATGTGCAGCATGAAATATATTTTTATTAATGGCTCATGATTAAAGTTTCTCCAAAGAGAAAGGTAATAATGGCCATAGCATGGATCTCCACCTTCCTGTGTCTGCCCTTTGCTTTCCCAGTCCTAGGAGTGAGAGAGAGGAGGAGGAGGATGCCCTTGGTGTGAGGGTCTGGGCATCTTTACACAGCCCAGTGCAATGTGCCTGCATCAGTGCTGGAATGTGCAGTGACAGGAGGGGAAGCACANCGGGAAGAAAAGAAAAAGCTACCGTTTTGCTAAACAGTTCCTTACAGATATAACTTTTATAAACTGTGGGGAACTACTGACCTTCCAGAAGGTAGAGGAAAACCCCAAGCAAACAGCTCCACAGGGCACAGGTTTGAATCAGCATCTGCCTGCTGGGAGTGAGCAGGATGTGGGAGGTAACTCCTGGGGGCGAGGGAGGGGCAGGCAGGGAACAGGGGCCTTGGATCAGGCTTTGCCTCTGCAGGCAGGCAGCTGCTCTGGCGCTGAGTTACAGCCTCTAAATGCTGGCATTTCCTCAGTCAGAAGCTGGAAGTCTCACTCCCTGCAGAGAAGCTTTTGCTTCCAAGGGGATGGTGTGGGTGGTGAGTGAGGAGGAGATGTGACTTCCAGCTGGGCAACCCAGATCTGGTCCCCAGCTCTTGAACCCAGGAAGAAAAACATTCAGGAAACCCTCTCCTGCACTTGATGCAGAGATAAAATGTGGTGGGGTCAGGAGTCCTGTAGCTATTTCCATCTTGAATGTGTTCCTTTTCCAAGGTAAAATTGAGGCTGCTCCGCTGCTAATTTATCTATCCAGCCTTGGTACTCCTGGCACCAAGGGGCTCATTCATTACTGCTAATTATCAGCGCAGCGGTGTGAGGTCTGCAGGACAGATTGCACCTTCCAAGCAGTGTGGGTAATATCAGCCAAACAGCTTGGCAGCATGAAAACACCTCCTGAGCCCTCAAAAACCCAAAGAGGGATGCTCCAGCTCTTGCTACAGGCCATTCCAATGGGATTAGTTAACTGCTGGAGCCTGTGACAGTGCCACTTTCGCAAGGTCCCCTGCCCAGTGTGGGGAGCAGGGTTGGGGCTGTATTCAAGGGCTGGAAAGATGCTTTTTACCTTCTGAGCTTCCTGCTCAGCCACAGCATTTTCATATCAGCTTCCTCTTCTTTCCTTGTAATTCCTGGGAGCACCCAGAAAGGATGCAGCTGCCTGATGAGAGGTGAGGCTACTGTTAATAGCATTTGTGTCCCTTTATGTGTTCAATGGATGGAAGAAGTCATCTCAGTCTCCCAGAGGTTGCTGGCCTGGTGCTTGTGCCATAAGAAAGGTTTTTCAGCAGGGACGGGCTGGAAAATGATACTTTGCTACCTAAATGGTTATTTTGGGGGTTTCTGCTGGGGAGCAGTCACTGTGTTGGAACAAGAGCAGCCATCACAAGGCAGCTGGTGGTGGGGGCTTTGCTACAAAACCCTAGACAAGTTGTCGCTTCATCCATCATGATATTTCAATAGAAGTAGCAACTCAGGACCAGGAGTGGGGTCCAACTCCTGGGTCTGCTGGGGAGAAGTTGTGAGGGGACAGGAGAGCCCCCACAGCCACCCTGCACTAGGGGAAGCCCTTGCACGTCATAAGGACCAAGGAATTAAAACCACAAAGTGGCATTGCCAAACGCACTTGAGATGTGACCAGGTGCTGAAGGAGATGAGGTTTGACGTTGCCACCAAACCTGTACCAGTGAGTGCAGAGCCTGTTTTCATGAAATCACAGACCAGTTTGAGATGGGAGGGACCTTAAAACTCAGCTTGTCCCACCCCGTGCCATGGGCAGGGACACCTTCCACTAGACCAGGTTGCTCCAAGCTCTGGACTTGGACACTTCCAGGGATGCGGCACCCACAGCTTCTCTGGGCAGCCTCTGCCAGGGCCTCATCACCATCACAGGGAAGAATTCCCTCCCAGTATCCCATCTAACTCTGCCTTCTGGCAGTGGGAAACCATTTCCCCTTGTCCTGTACCTCCAGACCTTTGACCAAAGTCTCTTTCCAACTCTCCTGGAGCTCCTTTAGGCACTGGAGGGGGCTCTAAGTTCTCCTTGGAACCTTCTATTCTCCAGGCTGAACTCCCAGCCCATCTCCACTGCAGAGGTGCTGCAGGCATGGCAGTATCTTCATGGCTTCATCTGAAACTGCTCCAGCAGCTCCATGTCCTTATGTTGGGGCCTCAGAGCTAGACACAGCCCTGCAGGTGGGGGGTCCCCAATCCATGCAAGGTTTTGGACATCTATTCAAAACTGAAGAGGCAAAAAGCAGGGAGGTCATTTCACTGCAAATGAAGCTGAGCTCTTTCCCATTTTAAAAATAACTGGATTTGTGGGAGAAGCAGTGAGCAGTTCCCAAGTGAGGTCAGGCATAGGCACAGAAATCCCTGTGAAGTCTCAGTTACTCTAGTTAATCCCAGCCAAGTCCCTTGCTGCAGCTCACTCTGCAACAGACATTGACATGGTTGGCTCTCCTTCATCCTGCTCTTGCTGCCTTGAAGAAAGTTGTAGGAGCTGGAGTTTGCCCTGATTCCCAGGTGTGGAAGAGGCACTGTCAGCTTCGCATGGTTCTGTGAGGTTCCTCTCCTCCCTCCATGCCAAGCTGTGCTGGTACAGGGCCAGGGAAGATGCTGCTTTCTCCAAAGCTGGCACTGAATGCTGGTTGAGTGCAACAAGTTTTGTTCTAATTAAAGAGGAATCAATTAGGCTGCAAGATATTCAGCCACCTGGTGCTTCTGACTATTTTTTCCTCCTCCTCCTTCTCTTTTTTCCTTAATGTGCTGCTGCTGCCTCCAGGGAAGCCATGAATGAAGCAAGACTTGCTTTCTTTTAGATTAAAAAATGCTGTTTGGGAGGAAATCTGTGCAAGCCAACCAATTACAGTGCTGTACATGTCCCTATGATCTGCAACCAGCATCTCCTCTGCCATCCGTTACTCCCTCCAGCCAACCCTCCTGTGTCTCCATCAGCGCATGGCACTGACTCCATCAGCAGAAAGTTTGTGCTGCATGAAAAAAAAGAATCTGCAGCAATTAAAGAAAAAGCAGTGAAAGAGGTGTAATGGGATCTCATGGGAGGCACGAAGGAGTCCTACATGCAAGGAAGCCGTTGTGAGACCCAGCTGCACCAGGGTTTTCCCTGTGAGAGTGTGCATTAGAATCTTCCTCTGCTCAATAGCACATAAATCAAGAGGAGCGGAGAGCAGCAGCTGCTGCCTTGGGCAGCCCCTGGAGTTTGTTGAGCATTGAGCTTCAAGAAAAAGGGGGGGTCAGCAAGTACCTCAAGCAACATAGGTAAAAATCAGGTACTGGAGTAGTGATAAGTGGCAAGAGAGTAGTGGTGGAGAGCTCTGTCCAGGGTGCATGTGATGCTTTTACCCTCCGGTCAGTGCTTTTCTCCTCAGGTCAATGCTTTTCCCACCCATGGCTCTGCCTCAGGGATGGATTGTGAAATCCTTTTGATTTTTCTGAGCACATGATAAAGCCCTCTTGCAGATAAACCAGATTTAATATTAAACATGAAAGGACAAAAAGGGGAGCCCGGGCTTGGATGGTGATATAATGGTCACAGAAGAGAGTATAAATGCCATGTCAGCTGACATGTAGTAGGAAGATCTTTGAATTCTAGATTTAGGAAGGATTCATTCATTCAGCTGATTGACTCTCTGGAAACCACTGCATCAGATGTGCTAAGAGCAGTGAAAGGAACCCCCTTCTCCTTGCTAGTCCCCCTCCAACAACAAGCTGGGTGGTTCACGGTCTGTCTAGAGTCCCCATCTGACCTCCTGCAGCAATGCTTTGGCCATCACCTGAGTCAACACCTTGGTAAGGAAGAGGCTGACCAGCCTGGAGCCATGCCAAAGAGGCACTGCCATCTGAAGCATAATTTGACTGGCCAGTCTTCCCACAACTCCTTTCCAAGCTGAAGGAGCCCCTGGCCATCATGACACTGGTGAGGGAGGAGCCCAAGGAGCCCACCTTGGGAGTGGAGATTTGGCCACACATGCTGTGATGGCTCTAAAACCACATGAAAAGAGCCCCTCAGCATCCAAGAACTCAAAGTGAAGGCTGTGCTCAAGTAGCATGTCCTGCCATACAGGTGGCTGAGCCACAGTCAGCCTTCTGCATTTTTCAAGGGTACCTTTTGTACCAGACAGAATAAAACTGTGCTGCTTCCCACCACTGCAGCTGCCGTGGGAGTTATTGTGCTGGCTCCTTCTGCTGTAGATGTGCCAGGCCTACCTGCCTTCCACTGCTGGGCTCTGCTGCGGCTTTGAGCCATGGGAGCACACTGTCGATCCCTGGAGCACACTGATGCCTGAGGGGGATGAATATCACATAGACAGAGGTGTCAGGAGTCCCCTTTCCCCTCTGATCCTCACTGGGAGCCTCAAGATGAGTAATCCCTGCTTGCCGTTTTGAGACCACAGACATGGCAGCTGCTGGGGTTGTACCAAAGCTCAGGTTCACTCCTTCTCTAAGCAGCAAGGCAAAACCTTGTGCAATTCCCTGGATAGCTCTGCTGCTTCCCTAGCTGGGAACCTGTCTGTTGGGAGCAGTAGAGAGCAAAGCAGGGGGAGAAGTCCCTTTCTGAGAAGCAGCTCCTTGCTCTGGTGCCCATACCAAGGCCGCAGACTCAGAGTGGGGCAGTATCTCCCATGCATTACCTGCTCCATGTTTATAGCTACCATAAAAATCCATTGGAAGAAAACAATGCATTTTTTCCTTTCTAGGGGCACTGATGCTCTGGAGTTATGAAGATTTTTCCATTTCCCAGCTGTACATCTGCAGCCAGACTGGAGAAAGTGCAACACTTGGAAGGACATGGGAACCAGCTCAGCTCAGTTCCTCATTTCCCATATGAGGAGCCTGGAGTGCTTGATGGGCACTTCTGCAAGGAGGCCAAACTCTAATTGCACCTCTTACCGGTAGTGTGAGAGCACAGCTTGGCCCTAGGGCAGAGGGGATCAAACACCAGCAGGGCAGGTGATAAACCACCACTCCCAGGGCTGCCTTCCCTTAGAAACCACTATCAGCTGACTAAGAAGTGCAATCTCTCATGTAGGAATAGGCTGTCTGCAAGAGCAAGGAAGTGATATTTTAGAGTGTCTAATAAAGGAGTTTAAAATGAAACTCTGCAGAACAATAGCCTGAGCTGAGAACTGGCATCCGAGCAGAAAGTCAGGCGGGGGAGCTGTGCCACAATTTATTTCCTCTCTTTTCATTTCATAAGAGGGAAGCAAATCAAAGCAGACACCTGAGGTATCTCCAGCTGACACTGGAGGTTTAGTGAATGCTGCCATCCTGCGGGGAAGCCTCTGCTCAGCCTGGGGAAAGTAGGAGGTTTGGGGCAGCCCCCAAAGAAGCAGGGGAGCAGGATGAGGTCCAGCATCCAAGAGCAAGCAATGGAGCTTTCTCCACCCTCCACCAAAAATCAGCTGGGCAGCCTCAGGTAAGCTGGTTATCAGCTCTTTATCTCCACCACAAATTGACTCGTTTTCCCATGACTGCAATTTCCAGAGGCTGCAGGAGCTTCTGTCATGGCCAAGCAGATGCCATGCCTGTGCTAATGCTGGGACTTCAGCAGCTGGAAGTCTCCTGGTCTCCCAGCCCATTCCTATGGAAACAGGTTGGGAGCCTGCCAATTTTCCATAAAGAAGGAGAAAGAAGAATGAGCTTGTATGGATGAAGTGCCTGTTTGTCAGGTTTAGGATGATGCAATTCTAAAGGATACATGGCCCAACAATGCCAGCAACACAATTTCATGAGCAGCCTACGTCACATCAAGGCAGCGGAGAGCAGCACTGGAACCTTCCCATTCCATCTTCACAGCAGCCGAGATGAATCACATCCACTGCACCTGGAGCAATGCTTCAGAAGGATCACCAGCAATTAAAACAAAGTGGGAAAAAAAATACAAACAGATCGAGGAGTTGGTAGTTGTGTACTGTGTGTGCTGTGGTGTCATTTGTTGTTTGGTGAAGTGGGTGGCAGATACTGCTTATGTGGACTGTGACCTCCATGTTTGACAGTCTGCCATGAGCCTCATCCCAGGCAGGAGTCTTTGTGCTCTCAGACCCTCCCAGGAGCAAAGGTGTGACAACTTCAGTGAGCATGTGGGGTTCTATTTTAGGCAAGGAGTCTCTCCATTACAGAAAAAAAAAAACATACCAACACCACACTGTGACACACAAGCCTCGAAATCTCTAAATTCAGAAATCATCTGAAGAAAAATCCCTGAACCCTAAACAATCCACAACCTTCACTGAACATAAGTAGCAGCTGAGCCTGGCAATTCTGGGGTATGACTCACCATTTCTGCAACCTGCCACTGCTCCGGGTTCATTCATTCAGCCTTTGGAAAGCTGTGGGGAAAAGGCCATGGTGGGTATATAGTCCCCACCCGAAGGCACACACAGCTACCTCTCCACTGGGACACACAGAGCTGCTGGTGAAGATCAGGGTGCTCTGAGGAGCTTGTCTTTGTATGTTTTTCCCATTCATGGACTAGGGTAGGCAGATTGACCCCTAAAATTCATCTAGAACCCATGCCTGTCCCTCCCAGCTCCCTCCACACCCACCACCCTGGCAGCAGAGGGTCTGGGGACTCCCAGATGATGGTCCTGCATGTGATAGTTGCTTACTGGTTGGACCACAGCAGAATTATAGAATTGCAGATTCGCTGAGATTGGAAAAGCCTTCTAAAATTATTGATTCCAGCTATTGATTCCCCATCACCGCCAAGGCCACCACTAACCCATATCCCCAAGTGCCACATCCACTCCATTTTTGAACACTTCCAGGGATGATGACTTCACCAATGCCATGAGCTGCCTCTTCCAGTGCCTGATCGGGTACCCCTTCCATGAAGAAATATTCTCTAACATCCAAGCGAAACCTGCCTTTATGCAACCTGAGGCCATTTCCTCTTGTCCTGTCACTTGTTGCCTGGAACAAGAACCCAATCCCCACAGCTGGTCCATACATGCATCTAATAGCTCAGCTCCCAAGCCTTTTGGTTATGATCCATACTCACAGGTATAAATACCACAGTGCCCACTGCCCCACAGGTGCTGCTCCAAGCCACTGAAGCCTCTGAGCTGTATGAGCCCAGCAGTGCTGCTGCAGCTCCTGGACAGCCTCTGCTCAGATCCCTGTGCCACACAGTAAATGACTGTCTTGGGGTGACTTTATGATGCTTGTATCCCAAATCATCTGTTCTGTTGGTGTTGAATATTGAGTTCTGCAGCTTTAAGGCTGGTTCCAGGAGTGAAGTGGGAGAGAAGAGATGCAGAGTTTGTTATCAGAGACTGCACTCGCTCCCCTGCATCCTTCACACAGACTGTGTTGTCTGCAGAGGACAGCAGGAGAGAGCTCTCCTTTGCTCTTGGTTAGTTTCTGGCTAGCTGAGGCAGAGAAGCTCCCTGGAGTGTGGTTTTTTCTTCCTTTTTCTTGGAATTGTTTGAACCTGCTCTGGACTGAAAACCCAGAGGAGCACCGGGAGCTCACACCTGTGGCCCACCAGGCCTGGCCTAGGCTGTGACATTTCCCAGGGCTCGAGGAACTGAGAACAGACTGAGTGAGCCAGGCTGCAACCCACACAAGGGACGTTCTGAATTTGTCATCTCTTCAGAGCAGTGAGAGGTTTTGCTGTTTAGTATTGTTCATTTTTGTGCTGGGAGGTGCTTTGCCTGCTGAATAAACTGTTTTTTTCCACTCCTCTCCGAGGAAATATTTCCCCAAACCAGTTGGGGGAGGGAATGCTTCAATCTGTTTCCTGGAGGGACCCAATTCAGAGGTTTCCTCCCAGATTTGCCCCACACCAGGACAATGACATAGGGCTATTCATGTGCATGTGCAGCAGCAGATAGGAACTCTTTGTTCTCTGACAGTAGTTTTGTAACTCACAGGATCCGGATGGTGTTTGCCCCAGAAAGGGAGAATCCACCGGCTGCAGCGGCTGTGCCTCCTTCGGGATTAGGATGGGCAATGTCACCATTTGCCTGGGAAGAACCACGGACAGGGTGGCACATGACTTGCTGCACCTCTGGCATTAAAATAATGGATTAAAATGGGAGTGAGGGTAGTCCCACAGGAAGTGGGAAGCTTGTGGAAAAAGAGAAACCCCCTGGAGGAGACAGTGGTGAGGGGCACAGGGGCATAAGGAAGCTCCAAGGGAGAAGGGGGGCCCCAGAGAATACAGCAGAGCCCCACCACATATAGGCCATAGGAAATGGGTGTCCCATGGATCATGGGGGTCCATGGAGGAGGGGAGAAGCCCTCTAGTCCTGAGGACACCGTGGCACGGCGAGGCCCCGGGGGGACAGGGACATGCGGCGACGAGGGACAGGCCGCAGGACAGGCCGCACGCGCGGTCCCAAATGGGTCGGGGAAACGCCATCTGAGATGCATGGAGAGTAGCGCCTACGGGCTGCCTTTCAGCCGGGGGACTGGACGGTTGTGCCGCCTGTCCCGCAGCGGAACGGGAGAGGAGAGCCGAGCCGAGCCGAGCCGAGCCGAGCCCGGCCCAGCCTAGCCTAGCCCAGTCCTGCCGGGCCCACGGCGCCGGCACAGCCGGGCGCTGCCCGCGCCAAACATGGCCGCCGCGCTTTGCCCTGAGGAAAGATGGCTGCCGTGCGTATCCCTGCGTAGGTGCGTGGGACTCGCGTGCGTCATCAGCGTGTGCCGGCAGCGGCGGCAGCTGCAAGGTAAAGGGGCGCGAGGAGGGGGCGGCCGTGGGCCGGGCTCAGGCTCCCGTGGGTCTCTCTAAGCCCGCGTGTCCTGCAGCCGCCGGACCCGGTGACGCGGCGCGCCCGGCCTCCAGCGCAGGCAACCCCGCGGGCCTCCGGAATGCGGCGTGTCCTGGTTCCCCAAGGTCCCTGTCGGCGCCAGGTTCCATAGGGTGGAACGCGTAGAATAAAAGCCTCGACTCCTGGCTTTCAGTGCTCGCCGCCCTGTATCCCAGCCCGCCCTTCCATAAGTGCCCTCGTGTTCGCGGTGCCGTCACTCCCGCCGTGGATGCGCGGGGCCCGGGAACGTGGTTTTGCATTGATGCGGGTGGCAGGTGTCCTGCTTTAGTCCCTGGGTCTCCTTTGGGGGTGTAGCTTAAGGTGGCAGGTGTTCCTCCAGCCCCTCCCTAAGCCGGGAGAGCAGCAACTCCTCTTGTGCGGACCAGGACACCGTCCCGGCCGCAACTCGTGAATGACGGGGTTGCATCAACATGGGGACCGGGGGAAGGAGCTGCCCTACTGGGTTCGCTGTTCCGCCGCTGGTAAGGAACCCGATGATTGTTCCCAAAGCCGAGAGCCTGTCTGGGAAAGCCCAAAATCCGGCCAGCCCCCGCTGCGAGCTCCCTGGGCGGGGCGGAGCGGAGTGGCTGCTGCGGGAAACGAAACTGAAACGGAGCTCGCAGCCATCTTGGCGGTGTTCGCCGGGACACGTCCTGCGGGTCGCTGTTTCTTTTTTTCCCTGTATTTTCTCATAAAATAATTCGGTGTCGGATGAGACTGAGGTAAGAGCGTTTTTTCCAAACCCCTCTTCCTATTTCTGCCCTGCCTTTGGCTCTGGGAGCGCTTGTAAAACGGGGTCACGGAGCAGGGGGGCAGCAGTGGGACTCCCTCGTAGCTGGGAACTCGTGCTGCACTCAGCCTTGTGGTTTCGGACCTAGAGAGAGGAAAAAAAGCAACAACACACATGGACCTTTTTAGGGAAAAAAGGCCAATTTTATTGAGCGGAGAGCATGTATTTAAAGCATGTTACGAGAGACTAGAACAGGACAGTAGCTTATTGGCTAATTGGGATAAACAACCAAGAGACCAGGCCTCAGGATGTCTCCCATGGGAAAACAACAGGTGTTAATCTTTATTATGACTAGCACTCTGTTTTTCACCAGATTCTAAGTTGTTTTTGACCATTTATCACCTTGGGAAATTTCCTTTCTGTCTGCAGCTAACATCAGCTTCTCAGCCTGGGAAGCAAGAAGGATTCAGGCTTGAGAGAAAAGATTCTCGAGCTGTAATTTTGCAGCTCCCTAGGTGTCTCTGTCCACACAGCCTCTCCATGTTTATTATAAAAATAAATCCTGTTGATGGCAGCCGAGTGCAGTCTTTTAATGAAAGTGAAATTTAAGTTGGCCTTGAGGTGTTTGGTGACAATGTGGAGCTTTATAAAAATGAGACTTGCATCGGAAAAACTGTCTTTGTGACAATAGGTGCCTTAAGGAGGTCAGCAGAACGGGGACCCGGCAGTGTGTATCATGTTCCGTGTCTTTATCCTCTCAGTTTCGCAGCAAATGTTATCAGAAAATTAGAAAATGCTGGGCTAGATTTCTTCCTTTAAAAAAGCATATTAATAGTTTAGTCTTACCCCTGTACCCCAAGAGGGCAGCATGACTTCGTGCGATAGAGTGAAATTTGGGCTATAATCGGAAAAAAAAAACTTGTCATCGTATTGTCAGCGCACACTTGTCCAATTTCTCTGCACGTGATCACTTTCATTCCCCTGTCATGTGATGTTTTACCTCTACAGGTCACATAGTGTCCAGGGAGGAGAAGACACTTGGGGTTTTAGACTGTTTTAGCCATGAATCTGAAAATAATTGCAAACCTGGTTCTATGTGACCATGCAAGCTGCTCCAGCTCACCTTCTTGCACTCCTTTATATCCTCATGCCCCCATTTCTCAGGTTGCAAAGTAGGTCTGAGATTCTTTTGTCCCTCGGGCAGGGGAGTGCAGCTCGCTGTGTTTTAGGAGTGCATCCTGAACAGGCCACCCAGCCCTGTGCTGGAATCAAGCCTAACAGGAGCAGAGGGCTGCTTGTGTCAAAACTGCTTTTTGTGGTTGACTTCACCTGCAATTTGGGGCTGCTGGTTCTCTGCTGGCAGCCATAGTTTGCCATTTGTGTTTCCAGGACTAATTTAGCCTCCTAGAAAAGTAGAAAACAAAATATTGTCAAGGGAGAAGATGTTTGAAATGTCTCAGTAGCTGGGAAGCTGTGTAAAGTACATTTCTGGAATCCTGTAGTTGTGTAAAGACATTCTGAGTTCCTATGTTTTTTCTCCTCAGGGCGGGAGAGTGTGGAGTGAGTGACATCTCCTCTCCTGGCTCAGCAGGAGCCTGGTTCCCCCGTGTGTCCCAGGAGTGCGCTATGATCAGAGGCACTGGGCGAGGCAGAGGCTTCTATCTTACCCGGTCAAGACATAACTGCCCCAGCACTAACCGAGGTCTTTTTAACCACCCTCGTACCCCACAAGAACCTAATCAGGAAACCTTTTTACACCAGCAGTTCCTAACAGAGCAGGACGCTGAAGTCTCTGTGTTGCAGGGACAGGGATCACACAAGGAGTGGCGCACCAGAGGCGGGCAAGCTACGACACCGGCTCCTGCAGGCAGATGTCAGCACAGCGCCGGCAGGGCTGGAGGGCGTAGGTTCTCCAGCCAGCGTCCGCGGGTTGAGACTTGGCCTCAGTATTGCCCTCTGCAGTACCATCATCAGGAGAACTCAAGGAGAGATTCTGACTCTGTGAGGCTGGATTTCCAAAGACTGTCTCTTGCTGGGCAAGACTATGAACAAGAAATTCTGACTGTTCTCAGGCAGCTTGGGGAGGGGAGGACTTGCACGGCTATTGATCTGGCACGTAAACTTAAAACTCAAAAGAAAGAGGTCAACCGTGTTTTGTATAAACTCTTAAGAGAAGGCAGGTTGCACAAAGGAGGAGAGACACGGCCACTGTGGAGAATTGCCAGCCCTAGCTTGGGGAGAGAAAGAAGCCCTACTGACCACAGTGCCAGTTGCACAGATCCAGCTTGTGAGAGCAGAGGAGGAGAGCAGAGCACACTTGGCTCAGGAGACACAGAGATGGCTGAGACAAAGGAGAAAATCTGCAACTACTTGTTCAGTGTGGAGGAAACAACAGCACTCAATCTTGCCAAAAACACTGGGTTTTCCAGAGCCAAGGATGTTATTGGATTTCTTAACGCTCTGGAAAAGCTGGGGGATGTCCACAAGGAGAACGCAACTCCTCCACGATGGTCCCTGACAAATAGGAAACGGGAGAGGATGCAGATGAGGCTGAAGGCCAGCACAATAATGCCAGATCCCATGCCTCCTGAGTCAGGTCTTCCCTCTTCCTTTGTCCCTCCATGTCCCCCAGAGATGACCACAGCTTTGCCAGCAGTGATGGCATCAGAAGAAGAAAGTGTAGAAAATGGGCAGCAGTCTTTGGGGCAAGGTGGTCAAGGCAATGTCGGTGACACAGAAGCAGATGCATCTGAGGACACTAAACCTGAATTCTCCAGTTTGAGTAATTATGATAACTCAGAAAACAGCAAGTGGACCACAGATGATATCCCAGATAATCTGAATGCTATCAACAAGCAGCCTGTTAAGTCAGACTGCATAATGAATTCTCAGTCTTCCCCCAGTTATGCTGCCCAGTTTGAAACTGCTTTCCCATGTTCGCCTGTAGAGAAACTGATAGCTTGTCAGGAGAAGAACCCAGTGAGTGGCCTTACTGAATATTCCCAGTACACATACCAACACTGTGATTTCATCATGCTGGAGCAGAATGGCCCCTCTCATGAGCCACGGTAAGAGAATGTTCTACTTTTTTTTCCATAAAATTATTTTACTTCAACTAAGTTCACCCACTCAACTGTATTGAAGGGGCCTGCTATTAATGTTTCTTTCATTTCAGAAGGGTTAGCCTAGTTGATTCCTTGCATCAGCTTAAAAAATAAAGCAAGCCTAAAATTTAACCCTAGGTAGCCCAGTTTTGGCATTCCTCATTCTGGGCAGCAAAGATGGGATTAATTTCTTCACTAGGTCCCATCTCAATTAATTGCCTTCGATTTGATCATATAGAGGGAATCTGGTATGTCTAAGCTGCCTCTCAAGATGCTCTCACCCTGGAAATGGTGTAAAGGGAGCGCAGAACGAAGTGTTTGGGTGCAGGTGTCTTAAGTTAAGCAAGGTGGCCCCACTCTGGACATTTCTGTGTTGTAGCAGATCAGAGCAGATTCTCTGAGCTGAGCATGTGGCATGACACTGCAGCTGTCCAAGTCAGTCTCTGGAGTCCTGTTTCCCCTTGCAGAATCATGGCTGTTACTGAGCACCAGCAAGACTGTGAAAATCTCCGTATGTGCCACACTGGAATATGTCAGTAGATCCACTAGATGGAAAAATTGGCCTAATTTCTAAAGATGGAGTCCCAGGGTTTTGTTATTTTGGTTTTTTTTTTTTTTTTAAGAAGGAATCTGAATCAATTCAGCACCATAATCCCTCTCCAGATCTGATTTGACCCACTCTCCTTGGAAGCAGATTTCCAGGGCTGGAGGGTGGAAGATCAACTTTTGTTAGAGTTCACAGGAATAGGGGAGGCAGAAATGTCAAAGGCAAGAGATTTATGTGAGGCAGCACCTTTCTAAGATGGATGCTCTGGATAGCCACGGAGAATGCCAGAGGGAGGAGTGACGCTCAAATGACCAGGTGCAAATGAAACAGTGCAGGCTGCTTTTGAGCTTTCTTATTCCTGGGCAGGAGCCACAACAGAGCTGCTGCCTGCATGCAGCCATTACCTGTTTCTGGCACCTGTGGTAGAACAAAGCAATTCATCCTGTTCCTTCAGAACAAAAAGTTGAGCTGCTACTCTGTTGTAAACAGCTCTGGAAATATAATGAAACAAGGCCCAGATGCAGTGCTGCTTGGGTGCCCTTGATATTTTTGTCTTCTGCACATGGCAGCCTGGATTTACTCTCCCAGCTGGGAGCTGGCTGTTTCTTCTCCTTTGAATTCCGAGAGCAGCCTTGCTTGCTCTGAGAACAACACATTTCTGCTTCTCAATATGCCCCTTTGGTTTTCTCTTTCAAAGGTTTAAGTTCCAGGCAGTGATTAATGGGCGCCAGTTCCCACCAGCAGAGGCAGGGAGCAAAAAATTGGCTAAGCAGGAGGCAGCAGCTAATGCCATGAAGGTCCTGATGAGTGAAGTGGAGAATGGAAGGCATGATGGAATTAAAGAAGAGCCGCTTCCCTCCGACAGCTTGGAACCAGAATTGGTGAGTCCTGTTTTCTTTACTTTGTGAGGCTGCTGAGTGTTGAGTCTGACACTGATTTCCCCCGTCTTCTTGCTGTAGTCTTTGCAGCTGGAGCCAGAGCTGTCATCTGCAGCAGCTCATCTCAACCTGCTTCCTGGGAAGCATCCTATCAGCATATTAATGGAGTATGGTCAAAAATCAGGGAACATAATTGAATTCCAGCTGCTCTCTCAGGAAGGCCCACCTCATGATCCTAGGTATGGCATATTCTTGTCGGCTTTGAGGGAGGGTGGAAACTTTGTTCGCTGTCCTTCAGCTTCAGCATGCTCCCCACATCCCTGGACTTGTAACTGACCTGAGTGAGGCTGAGTGTTCCTCTCAGCCAAGGATTCTGGGCATGGCTTGCCCAGTCTGGTTCCAGAAAGAGATCCAAAGCAATGCCCTTTCTCAGAAAAAGGATGCTGTTTCTTCTACCAAAGCAGGAGTTGGTTTCAGTCCTGTACCCTACCTAGAGGTGTTCTGCTGGAAGTGTTTAGGGCCATCACAGTAGATTTCAATTACAGATAAACTGGAGATAACCCAGAAGGATTTACCTGGAAGTGGGAGATGGGGATAATAACCAGATTGAGGCACCTATGGTTAACACTTTTCATGTATGATGATGTCCTGTCAGGTTCAGCTACTGTGTGAAAATGGGTGACCAAATTTTCCCCGCTGTGGTAGGAAACAGCAAGAAGGGAGCAAAGCAAATGGCAGCAGAAGTTGCTGTGAAGATTCTTTCTGGAGAGTCTGTACCCCGTGTCTTTCCTGAACAGGTATAAAGAGCATCTTTATAATACCCAAGTGTTCTGAATTGGGTGTTCCCTCCCTTTTATTTCCTATTCTGCTGGATTTCATCCCACAAGGTCTTGTGGGGCAGAGGTTTGCTGCTGCTCTTGGCCTGCACTAAATGCAGCTGCTCAGTGTTTTAACAGCCTTCTCCTTTCTAACTCTGCTCTAGCCTGTTGTGAAGCCCCACAGTGACCAGTCCATGCACAATATTGCCACTCCAGATGAATCTAAGGTGGTGAAAACGAAGGGTGTTGGGGAGCTCATCAAATATCTTAACGTCAATCCTGTCAGTGGCCTGCTGGAATATGCCCGTTCCAATGGGTTTGCTGCAGAGTTCAAACTCATTGACCAGTCAGGACCTCCCCATGACCCCAAGTAAGTAGCAGCATCTGGCAGGAGGAAATTTTGCTGCTGTTGTCCTAGGAAAAGGGCAGAAAGCTCAGAATTGCTGATGCCATTTGAGATGGCAACAGGGCTAGTTGCTGCCTCTGCCAAATCTTGTCCCTGTGATTCCCTCCTCTCTCCACTTAGAGAATGTAAAAACCAAACTGAAATCCACAGGTTTCTTGGTTTCTTTGTAGGTTTGTCTATCAGGCGAAGGTTGGTGGCCGCTGGTTCCCAGCTGTAACTGCACACAACAAAAAGCAGGGCAAGCAGGAGGCAGCAGATGCAGCACTCAGAGTCCTGATTGGGGAATCAGAGAAGACTGAGCGCATGGAAGGGATGAGTGTCGCTGAGGTAAATCTGCCAAAGCTGGGATTGTGTTTCTAGTCCTGCCTATCCTCTTCCTTTCAGTCCAGAAGAAAAGTGCTTTCAAAATCAACTGTGATCCCTTTGTTCTCTGCAGCTGTTGATAACCTGATATGGTTTTCCTGAAGTGGGTTAGATGTTTCCTCAGGGCATAGGCATACCCTTCTGTCCTAAGGGCCTCTGCTTTAGGGCTAAATTATTATTAGATTCTTCCGCAAGCTACTGAAATGTGTTCCTGTGGTAGAGTAGGAACATGCTTATTTTTAATAATGTGACTTTTTTATTACTTCTTCTCAATTTCTTTGTGCTGCATTAAAAATTGTGTGTCAGCTCAAAAAATTCATGCATCAGATAAACACAAAGCCCTGGTTGTGTCAGGATGGCTGTCCCAAACTTGGGCTGATTTAAATCGCACTTACAGTGTTGTGATCTCTGAAAAGCCTCATTCCAGGCAGCACAACTGGGCACTGCAGCTGGGGCTCTAAATAGCAAAGCCATCAGGGAGGATTTGTCAGTCAGCAGTGCTGGAAGAGGTGAGCTGGTCTGCACTGGGAATGACTGTGCACTCCACTCACGGGCGGCCAGGGGAGGAATTCCTCCAAAGCCAGGAACGGATTTCCTTGGCTGAGTCTCTGGCAGGCTGTTTTTGTTTCTTCTTGCTGCGTTTTCCCTGGCATTCTCAGGAGGCCATTCCTCAGCTTGTGTTGCTTGCTGCTGTCTCTGATGTGGCTGAAACAGAACTCAAAGCCTTGGATGAGGTTTTCCCAGAAATACCTAAAAGAACTTCACCCGCCCCTTGACACAGCACTGCCCAAAGCTCAAAGTTTTCTGTGTTCTGCCTTCTGCTTTGAGAGGTTGGTTTATTCTGGAACTGTGTCATATGACCTGTGCTGTTGTGTCCCCATCCCAGCTCCCTGTGAGTGGCAGCACCCTGCATGATCAGATGGCCATGCTGAGCCACCAGCGCTTCAACTCCCTCACTGCTCGCATCCAGCACAGCCTGCTGGGGCGCAAGATCCTGGCTGCCATCATCATGAGGAGAGGAAATAAGGGCTTGGGAGTGGTGGTCAGTATTGGAACAGGTATGAACAGCTTCTGCCAGCACACTCTGAACTCTTGCTTCCATGCTAGATTTCCTTGTCAGCCACGGCTCAGAAATGGCTGTTGCTGTAAGCTTCTTCAGAGAGGGTACAAAACATTCCCAGGACTCACATGGTGTCACAAGTGATCTGGTTAGAGAGAGAGAGAACAAAGCAAATGTGCCTGCAGCGATATTGCTCTTAATCTTTGCTTGCATTGCTGCATCCTACTCTGTGCATCAGAGCATGGGTTCCTTATGTGCTACAGCACACGATCTCACAGTTTCTCACAGCCACACATAGCTTATCTCCCTCCCTACTTTGCTGCCAGGCTTCTACCAGGAGTGATGGGCTGAAAAGCCCTCTGGAAGGTACAGTCCCCCAAAACTCATGGCAATTTAAGTCTGTCTGTCCCTAAAGTGGTGTCCCTTTGTTTTCTTAACTGCTTGTGATAGTGATTTAATAGGCAAGGTGCTCAAGAGCTCAAAGAAATAAGACATCTTCCCTCTGTCTCTGAAGCCATCTTGACTTTGATACCTGCCCTATTATTTAATTCCTTATTTGTTTGTTGCAGGTAATCGCTGTGTGAAAGGAGAAGAACTAAGCTTAAAAGGGGAAACAGTAAATGACTGTCATGCAGAAATAATTTCTCGGAGAGGCTTTGTGAGGTGAGAAAAGGGGAAACTCAAAAGAAAAAGGAGAGGGGTCTGCCAGGAGCTGCTCTCCCATTCTGGAGGGATGTATCTGAAACACACCCCTATTTCTTTGCTGTGCTGAGAGATGCTGTGATCCTCAGACACTGTTTACTCATGTGTTGTTGAATAGAGGGAAGGTATTTCTGATAAGAAGAGGCCATGCCTAAATGATGCCCAAATAAGTACTGAATGGGAGACTTGCCAGGATCCCAAGGACTGCATCTGATGTACTTGATATTAAGCCTCCTGCTGAAGCTGCTGGGCTGATGTGCAGGGCGCTCTTGAGCCTGAGCTCAGCTCCTGCCATGCCAAGCCACTGCAGGCTTGGTTTCCTGGCCTTTCTGGGTCTGGGTGTAGAAGGATTCAGGAAAACACACTGCGTATGTTTGCTTTGGTTAAGTCAGCAACCCTTTTTCAGAGGCTGGAAACAGTTTTCCCAACTGAACTGCACAATTCTCTCCCTTCCCCTCCCTCCCCCCACTCCTCTCCTCTTCCTCTTCTTTTCTCACATTCACTGTGGCACTTTATAGTTTTTGAAGTCTAAAGTGAGATGAAGCTGAAGTGCTTGGTTAACATCTGTCCTTTGGTTATGAACAAAAAAATCAGCTGCTTCCTTCAAGCTTTTGTGTGCTGCCACTGTGCTCTGCATTCCTTGGCAGGGGAAAGTGTTGAGAGCAGGTCCCTGGGAAGTGATGAATCAGGATTGCATCTTGCTTACTGTTTGTTTTAGCTGTTATTCTTGACAGCGGTGGCTGCTCTGGCACAGCAGAGTGAACTCTGCCTCTCCTTGCAAAATCAGTCTCTGCACAGGCTCTGCTCAAGGACTGTCTGGGAGGCTGCAGTTTTTCTTTAGTCCTTGACATGATGTTGGAATTGTCAGGGTTTTCCCTGGCCAGAAGCAGCCATAAAAGACCCCATCAGTGTAAATAGATCATGGGCTAGTTCTAACACCACTTGAATTCAGCAGCCTGAGGGGCTGTTTACTTTTAATGCAGACTAGCTGCTGACTAAAGGTGCTGGTTAAAAACCTTGAAGTCTTCTTCACACTGGGATCAGATGCATGCAAGCAGCACCCAGCCAGGCTCCTTATCTCCTGCCACTGCTTCCCGGACAGGATACTGCTTTTCTACTGCTTGTCCTCTGCATGGCAGGGAATCTGCTGGGTTCTTTGCCTTTTTTGTGCATTGAGCATTGTTTGTTGGCTTCCCAGGCATCCTCAGCCACAGCTGCTGGTCTCTGCTCTTTCATGTGGCAGAAGTGGGTGATGTGGGACCCTGCCTGTCAATTGAAGCATTCCTTGTCTGAGAAGCAGGGCAGCCTTTTGACAGGATGGTATTTTCAGATTTCTTTACAGTGAGCTCATGAAGTATGACCCGTCTAATCCTTCCTCTGCAGAAGAGAGCATTTTTGAGCAAGCGGGAGGAAAGAAACTCAAAATAAAGAGCAGTGTTACCTTTCACCTCTATGTCAGGTTTGTGGGGGGGGGGGGGAGGTTCAATGGCTGGGGTCAGCAGCGCTGTCACTCCCCTGGCCCTGACTGTTTCCTTTACAGTCAGTGCTAACCAGTGAGGGTTTATTTTCTAGCACAGCACCATGTGGAGACGGAGCACTCTTCGATAAATCCTGCAGCGATCAGGCAAACGAGATGGGACAGCCCCAACACCAGCCTCTCTTTGAGAACCCCAAGCAAGGCAAACTGCGGACCAAGGTGGAGAATGGTGAGTGCAATCACTTCCTGCAAGATGGGGTGGCTTCAGTGCTCTCTTCTGAGCCTTTCTCGTGCTCCAGAGCTTCCTTATCCCTCTCTGTGTGCTGTTGTGGGATTTGAAGCATTCAGGAATCAGAAGAGGTATGTGCAAGGTTTTAGAGAGAGTGCCTTCCCCCTCTCAGCTCTGCTTGTTGCACTGCCACGCTTGTGAAGTTTGCAGCTGAAGTTTGATGCAAAGCTCAGATCTAGGTCTGTGTCCCCGCCTTTCAAGCAAAGTTCTGTTCTGCCTCAGCCATGCTGAAAATTGCATGTTGAAAATCAGTACCCAGTATTGAATTCCGGATTGTTCCCTGAACCTGATGTCAGACTCCTGAGTTCACTCTGGGTATCCAGAAGTTTCTTGTGCAGTTGCTGATAGGGTTTTGATTTATTGAATATCTGACACCATACAGAAAAGCTTTCTTCTCTTGTGCAGGGGAAGGTACCATTCCTGTGGAGTCGAGTGACATTGTGCCCACATGGGACGGGATCCAGCACGGGGAACGGTTACGAACCATGTCCTGCAGTGACAAAATCTTACGCTGGAATGTACTTGGCTTGCAAGGGGCGTTGCTGTCACACTTCCTAGAGCCAGTTTATCTCCATTCTGTTACACTCGGTGCGAAACTCTCTGTACTTTCAGGGTAAAACTAGGCTGCAGTGCCAGCTCGTCTCACTCCCCAGTGTGAGGCAAAGTTCATTTATGGAGGGTGTAGGAGTAATAACAGACTGAAATTACTTTATTGACAGAGCTGTTGGAAAATACAAAGGGAGTCTGTGGATTTTAGGCTGTGGGTAGAGTCTGTGTCTGTCCAAAGTTCTGGATTTTTAGGAGGCACATGTGATCTAAGAGAGTGAGACAAAATCTGCGTGTTTGTGTTCAATGAGAAATGTTGCAATCTGTAGACCTTATAAGACTTTATCTTATGCACTCAGGATACATGTAGCTATGCTGGCCCACATGCTTTTGGGAGTCTGTGAGCAGTGCTGGAGTTCTTGGGGTTTGGCCAATCCATCACCTGTGCCATCCTGTTTCCTAACACCTTTATTTCTATCTCCACAGGTTACTTGTACAGTCAGGGTCATTTGACACGTGCCATCTGCTGCCGAATGGAGAGGGATGGGAACACACTGAAGGAAAAGCTCCAGGCTCCATATCACATTAACCATCCTGAGGTATTGCACCCATAGTACCTCTTCATCTTTATGTCCCCCATTCCGTGGGTTTGGGGGTCCCTGAGGCGCTCTGCAGGGAGAGTCGTAGTGCAGCAGCCCTCCAACCAGGGGCAAGAATTAGTGACCAGAAACACAGAATCATACAATCAAGGGTTATCCTGAGTTGGAAGGGACCCACAATGTCTCATCAGGTCTGACTCCTGGCCCTGCACAGGACAACCCCATGAGCCTGACCTCTTTGTGTCACCCCACAGTTTGGGGGTTACTGGCAACGTCTTAGTCTATAAAAAAGGACACTGAAGTTGCCTCTCTAGCCTTCAACACAGTAAGAACCTTTATCCTTGCAGCTCTGGAAGGTTTGGGATGAGCTAAAACTATAAGGGATGGAAGGGGCTAGAGACTCATGCAGCAGGACTAGGTTAAGGAACCCTCTTGTGCAGGTTGGGCGAGTCAGCGTGTATGACTCTGCAAGGCAGACGGGCAAGACGAAGGAGTCATCGGTGAATTGGTGTCTTGCTGATGAAAGCGAAGTTGAAGTCTTGGATGGCACCAAAGGGAAAGTAGATGGGTAAGAAGAGCCTTTCCTGACACTGCCTTTTCCTAACACTGTCTGGGGGAAGGGGGGCAGCTCTATGGTGGGGAGTACACGCTGCACTGTTACAGCATGGGGGGGTTGGACAGAGGAATTTCAAACAGACATAAACAAGCACTCCTGAAGGAAAACAAAATGTTACCCAGCCTGGACTCTACCACAGAGCCCTGCCAAGCCCAGAACTCCTCCATCATGGGATTTTACCTGGGCCCCCTGCTCCTGTTGGCTTTCTTCAGTGTCCTGTCCCTCATTGCTGCCGTTGTCTTCCTTCTCAGTCTGAAGCTGGACATGTCTCGCGTGTCCAAGAGGAAAATGTTCACCCTGTTCCAGCAGCTCTGTGCAAAGAACAACCGCAAAGACCTGCTGAGCTTCTCCGTGTACTCAGATGCCAAGGAGGCAGCCACAGGATACCAGGCAGCCAAGCAGTGCTTCTTTAGCACACTGGAAGAGCTGGGCTATGGCAGCTGGATCCGCAAACCCCAGGAGGAAGACAATTTCTCTGTCCTTGATGCATAAGGAAGCACTCTGCAAGGAGTGGGGCGTGAATGTGCACAGGCATATGCATGGCTGTGCTCATCTTTCTTTCACCACGTTTTTGGAGTAGAATCAGGACTGTGCAGCAGTTTCCTCATAGGCCCAGCTGCCTTGTCCCTGTCACTCAGACCCTGTGTTTTTAAAATGTGCATGTAAATGATTCTCCATTTTTTAAGCAAGGTCAGGCTCAGTCCCCATTTGCTTTTTTATAGTTTTGTCCCCCCTTTTTTGTTTTTTAAAGAAGGCACGAGAAGCCAGAGCAATTTTCAAGGCTATGAGCTTGAAACCTTTGGACCATGTGCTGCAAATCCCTCTGGCAGGTTTTGAGGCAAATTTTCTCCTTTGAGATTAAAAAAAAAAAAAAAATCACCAAGCTGTTTGACTGGTTTTCTATATCTCTGTTGGAAGATGACTGGCAAGCCAAGCTAGGACATGGAACTGACCTCTCTAAGGTGCAGCCATAGGACCAGTGCAACATTCTGCATTAATAACAAAAGAGAAGGTTTCGGTATTTTTGGCCATGGGGTATGTTAATTCCTGCTGAGGCGCAGAGGGGCCCATGGTGGGATTTGGAGAGGGACAGAGATGAGTTAGTATTTGCTATATGATGAAGGGAGCCAGGTAGAGTTTGGAATTGAGCCTCTTGCCCCAAGTACAGGGCTCATTGCGCAGAGCTGAGCCCATGAGGGCTTGGACTGGCTCTGAAATGCTGGGGCAGGGCTCTCCCAGCTCCTTCCCTCACTGCTAGCTCTAGGATGGGGTGTCTTGTCTCTGGATGCCAGTGGTGACTGCAGGCTTTGTCCTGGGTCTGAGCTGAACCACGTGCCAGAGGTGCTAGTGGAAGGTGAGAATTAGCAATGCTGTTGCCATCCAACAGCAAATTTATTGGGTGTTAGAGCAGACCCTTTCCCTGTGCCTTTGCCTGGGATGAGAGCTCTCTGTCTCTTGTGAGACAGAGACCAAAGACCTGCTAGAATGGAAGCATAGCCCAGAGTGAGGAGCCCGAAGGCTGGGAGCAAGACCCTGGCTCTGGCTGTGGATCTCCACAGGGGGCAGCCAGACTGGGGCCAAGCAGGGTCACCACTTGCTGACAGTCTGGCTGTCACAGGTTCACCCTGCCTGCAGCTGGCCATGGACATCCATGCAGAGCTGTGAGGGGTAGGAACTGCTTTGGCACCCAGCCCAGAGCAGGGCTGGGGGAATCCTTGGTCAGCAGCTGCTCAGGGAGCTGTGCCTGAGGCTATGGGGGCTCCTGTTGTGCTTCCCGCACCCTCACAATACTCATAGATCTCCATTCCCCACTGGGGTGCAGCATGACCCCCATCCTGCACTCAAGGTTGGACCAACAGCAGAGGAGACACAGAGGTGGGATGAACTGGGACAAACCCCTGGCCTGGGGCTGCTTTAGGAGCAAAGCTCTTAACATTCGGGGGTTGGGGTGCACCCCTGAGAGCAGGAGCTCCAGGAGCAGCAGCTGCAATTTCTCTGGCTGGGTGAAGTGCTGGGATTTAAATTAATTTCTAGCGTGCGGCTTCCCCTGGCCCTGTGTGTTGCCAGGCCCTGCCAACACCACTCCCCCCAGCCCCAGGGATTAGTGGTATTTATAGCAAACTCTCCATTTCAGTTTTCCCCAATGAGGCCAATTCCTGTTGGCCAAGGGAGTGCAGGAAATGCTGCTGGCCGTGGCTGCCAGCCCAGTGACCCATGCCAGCAGCTCCCAGGTTGGGTTGATTAATTGTGTTTTCCTTTTCCTTGTGCAACTCATCTTATGGCTGCTCTTGGCTCCAGCACACTGAGCCTGGAGTGGAACAGAAGACGATGGAGCTGGAACAGCCTCTGGCACTTGCTGCCCTGGCCCTGCCTGGAGGTAGGACCTAAAAATAGCCTCCTGCTGCTTGGTCCATGTGTTCGCCTCGGAGCCAGAGCTGAACAGCTCTATCCTCCTCCCCATGCCTCCGCTCCAGATCTGTCATCTTCTGGGAGCCCCAGAGCTGGCACAGGGGTTGGCAGCACCAGGCTGGAGCCAGGGGCTACCCCCTGAGGCTGGGGCTCTGGCCCCACATGGCCTGAGAGGAGATGCAGTGAGTGACTGGTGCTCCCAGGAGCAGAGGATAGAGCTGGGCTCGTCCCCGTGGATCAGGTTTCATGCTCCCATGCTCTCTCCCACACCATCTGGGATTTTATTTTTACAGAAGTGATGTCTTCCTATCCTCTTACCTTGGTCACAGAGTCCCCCCAGCCCTGGCTGCATCCTGCTCTCTCAGGCCCGCAGAGCATAGTGTAGGATGAAATGACACCAGATGGAACTAGCCTGGTCCTGTTGTATTTATTGGTTTGCAGGGGCTGCCTGAGCCCAGTACCCAGCTCTCTGGCCCTGAGACCAGCTATTCCCCATGCTATTTGGAGGTGGGGGTGCCCTGGCCAAGCTGCAGCAGGGAGTTGGTGGTGTAGTTCTGGAAGAGGGGCTGCAGGAACATGCCAATGGTGCCAAAGACACAGACGAAGACAAAGATCCACAAGAAGAGGCGGTCGATGACCATGGCCACGTACTTCCAATCCTCGCTCACCTGCATGGGGCCAGGAAAAATGCTGGGTCAGGCTGGGGCCTTAGGTATTACCTGACACTGCCCCGATTGGGAATTTGGCATATCCTCAGAGCCTCGAATCTGCTCCCTCAGCACTGCAGTTCCTAGGGCTGCCTGCCAGCCTGCTGTGGGCCTCACAGGGCTCACTCCCCCTGCTGTCACCCGCACCACTGAGCCCAGGAAACATTTCTCCAGTGAGCAGAGCTGGGGGCGGGGGGGGGGGCTCTGCAAAATCCGCATCCTGACAGTGCTGTGCAGAGCCAGGTCTCCTGGGAGCTTCCTGGGTTTCCAGAGCAGCTGCTTCAGCCTGGGACTGTGGCAATCGGTCAGGAATCAGTGTTGGACCCCCTATCCAAGCAGAAGCTGCAGGACCTCACTGGACATGGGGCTAGGCAGGGACGCTCTTGGTGTTTGTGCACATCACTTCCTGTGGTGCAGACATGAGCCAGGACACACTCTGCACCCCACAGCTCTGGCCACCCCTGAGTACTGCCCACTCCCAGTCGCACACTGCCCACCCTAACTTACACTCTGATCGTCATCCTCACTGCGCATGTGGTCAGCAATGAAGCGCACGCCATCAACCGCTTCCTCCAGCCCGCAGCTGCAGCCAGCTGCAGGGGCTGCTGCCTGCCCCTGTTGCTCCTGATAGCCATTGAGCCCCTCAGCCTTAGCAGCACCAGGGTTGGCATAGCAGGTGCAGGTGCGAGCACCAGCCTCGACGAAGAGAGTGGTGGCAGCAGCACGTTCGTGGGTGTGCCGGCGCTGGCGCAGGCGCTGGCGTGCGCAGCTCTGCCGCGGCTGCTTCATGAAGAGCAGTGCTGGGAGCTTGTGGAGGAAGAGGGTGCGGACCCAGGGCGGCATGGTGTGCGTGGTAGGCGAGCGGTGGTGCACGTTGAGGACACAGACGCTGGTGACAATGGAGAAGGTCACCAGCACCATGGTGAACATAAGATACTTGCCCACCAGTGGTACGTCCAGTGAGGTGGGTGGCACGATCTTGGAGATGAGCAGGAGAAAGACGGTGAGGGCGAGCAGGACAGAGATGCAGAGTGTCATCTTCTCACCACAGTCAGACGGGAGGTAAAACACAAGGATTGCCAGGGATGTAATGAGGATGCAGGGGATGATGAGGTTGATGGTGTAGAAGAGCGGCTTACGCCGAATGATGAAGTCGTATGTGATGTCCACATAGGTGGAGTCATCAGGGTTCTCGTTGCGCCGCCCTGGCAGTGCCACAATGTCCCACTCGCCACTGGGTGTGAAGTCATCCAGGCTGGCCACCTCACTCTTCAGCACCAGGTCGATCTCGGTGCGGTCATAGGTCCAGGAACGGAACTTCATGGTGCAGTTCTGCTGGTCAAAGGGGAAGTGCTTCACCTCGATCTTGCATGCGCTCTTATAGATGGCAGGCGGCAGCCAGAAGATGCTGCCATCATAGGATATCACTGCATTGGAGTAAAAGGAGACCTCGTACATCCCATCGGCGCTGGGGTGAAGAGAGGTGGTGTCAGTCCTGGTGTTGTCAGCCCTAGCAGCCCAACGACGTGGCCCCCTGCCCTGAGTGGGGTTGGGGAACACATAGCCCCCCCTCAAAAAATGACCTACTTGTTGTAGAGCACCACATCAGGCAGCCAGATGTGCTTGGAGGGCAGGCGGACCTTCTTCATGTTGTCAAAGTCCTCAGGCTTCCACGTGAGGCGATAGTCCTCCCACTCCTGAGGACAGGCGGGATCAGGCCAGCCCAGCCACAGGATGGGGGCCTGGGGCAAGGGGGTGGGTCAGGACAGGGGGACACAGGGGTCCCACACAGGCTTTATGGAGGGCTATGACAGGACAGAGTAGACATTAGGGTCCCACACAGGGTGTATGGGGGGTCCCTATGATAGGGATGGGTCTCAAGGCAGAGGCTGGGGAGTCCTGAGGTGGACATGGGGATCTCAGGGCCACATCAGAGTCCAGGATGCCCACCTGGGTCAGCCAGACGTTCGTGGTCATGATCTGCTCCCGCTCATGCTGCAGAGAGAGAGGGGCCAGTCACTCCAGGTGCTGGGAGGGTTTGGGGCCCCCTTGCTTGCCCGGTAGGTTGGGGAGTAGAGTCCTGGCCAACTCACCACGCTGATGAGCTGCGCCAGCGACACCATCAGCTGCACGGTCACCAGCTCAGAGCCATTGGTCGCCGGCCGGATCAGCTTGTTATAGCGTGCAGGGTCCAGCAGATACTCAACCAGTCGCTCCTCCGTGTCTGTGCCCAGGCTCCCTGGGGCATGGCGGAGCCTGAGTCCCACGGTGGTGGGCAAGACCCCCCACGAGGCTCCGGGGACCCCCCGGGATAGAGCCTGTACCCGGCCTGGGGTTCTGTGCCTGGCAGCCCGAGAGCAGGAATGATGCGGTGCATGGTGATGGGGTGTGGGTGTCATAGCCGGCCACGGGAGCAGGGAGGGCCAAGGGGAGAATGGGCGGTCTGAGGGGCTCCATGACTGGGGATGAGCAGCTGGACAGGACTGGGGGTTCCTCTCTGCCCTCCCCTGCCAGTCCCCGCGATTCCCTGCCCGTTCATGACACCCCCTTCCCTGTTCCTGTCGATCCCTGCCCACTCCTGGCACCACCTTGGGGAGCCGGAGCCCACGGCGGCCGCATAGCCCCGGGGGGGTCGTGGAGCGCCGGAAGCGCCAGTGCCACCGGCACCGCAGAGGGGCCCGTACCGGCGCCACTCCGGATCTGTCCCGTGCAACAGGCGCAGTCCCCGGGCCCGGTCC
>VWZS01001669.1:5796-105569 GCA_013397075.1 Rhabdornis inornatus | reverse complement strand
GGTGGCGGCGGCCCCCGCCGGGCGGCTCCTGAGGCGGGAGCTGCGGCTGCTCGAGTCCATCTTTCACCGCGGTCACGAGCGGTTCCGCATCGGCAGCGCCTGCCCGGACGAGATCAGCTGCGAGTTCGTCCCGGGGGCCGGGGCCCGCGCCGGCGCCTCCGCCTCCCGGGGGCCGCCGCCGGGACCCGTCCGTATTCACTGCAACATCACGGTGAGGCCCAGGGGATGCGGCGGGCCCAGGCTCTGCGGGGACACCGCAAGGCGGCCCCGGGACCGAATAGCCCCTCCTTCGCGCGTACAGGGCTGCCGCCGTTGGGGCTCACAGTGAGCTGGGCCTGGGCCCCAACGTCCCTGGCGGCGGCTAGGGGGCGCGGGGCTGGCTGCCCTCGGCCCCCTCCTCCGTGGGGCCTGGGGGAGAATCGTACAAGCCACCCCGAGCTCCTTGGGGCAGCGGCTCGCGCAGAGAAAAACCAGGGGGCGGTGCCCGGCAGCACTCCCGCCATGCCAGTGTACGAGAGCTGGCCATTCCCTGTGCTATTTTGGAACCTCCAGTCCTGTCCAGCTGCTCGTCCCCAGTCATGGAGCCCCTCAGACCGCCCTGTGTACGAGACTGCCCCCGTTTTCCCTGCTTCCCCCGGTTTTGTTTTGGAGGGTTTCCCAGGGGCCCCTGATCTGCTTGGGGAAGAGGCACCTGCGGCAGCAGCGTTGGCTCTTCCGCTCTGCTCTGGCTCATTCGCACTGGGGTTTTAGGGATCCTGGTGCTGGATGGCTTGGCGCTGGTGTGTTGATGCCCTCTTTGATCACAAGTTACAACTGGTGTGTGTCTCCAGGCAAGGAGGGCCAGCAGAGCTTGGATAACTCCTGGTGCAGATTCTGAAAGGGACTAGTGACCAGGGTTTTCTGGAGGGGTGTGCTGGGGGTGTTGCTGGAGGCTTTGTCCTGGATTAAAGGTGCCTGCTTGTCCTCTGCCCTGCATGGGTCCTGCCAGGTTCTTCTCCTGCAGCTCCTAGTGCAGAGCTGTGAGAGTAGTAGCCCGTGGGTAATGTGGGACACCCTCAGTGTCCTGCCTCTACTGCCTCCCACTCCCGATGGCCCCATGGCCAGAGGGGTGGCCAAAATGCCACTATCCTCCCTTCATGTTCAACCCTGGGCCAGGGGGACACAGCACAGAGCCACCCCAACATGGTCAGAGTAGGAGTTTTGTATTGGCCTCAGCCCCAGGTTTATGCTGGAGGGTGGATCAGTCACTTATGGCCTGATCTCTGCAGTCCAGAGGGATCTGTTTGCAGAACAGAACCCTTTCTGGCTCACTGCTCTGTGCACCACAACAGCCTCCATCCCACCAACACCACCTTCTCCCCCTCTCTAGGAGTCTTATCCAGCTGTTCCCCCAATATGGTCTGTGGAGTCAGATGATCCCAACCTGGCAGCTATCCTGGAGAGGCTGGTGGAAGTCAGGAAAGGAAATACATTGGTGAGATAATGCTCTGCTGCCTGGAAGAGGGGGGAGGCTGGCAGCTTTGTGGGGGTAACTCCCTGCTTGCATGTCCACAGCTGCCTGAAGTGGGGATTGCCTCTGGTTGCATAAATGTTCCAGATATTTGGGATGAGTGTCTCTGACATTGTTTGATGCTGGGGTGGGATTTTGCACCCATGTCTACTGCTGCTTGGAGCAGCCCTGGGGCCTTTTCTTACTAGCTGCAGTGCTGAGGCTCAGCTTGGCACTGAAGTCCTCGCACTTCCCTGACCCTCTGTTCTCTGGATAGCTTTTGCAGCACCTGAAGCGAATAATCTCTGACCTGTGCAAACTCTACAACCTCCCCCAACATCCAGATGTTGAAATGCTGGACCAGCCTCTGCCAGCAGAACAGGTGAGTGGCTCAAGGAAAGGCTTCCAGAGCTCAGAAAACAGGTTCCCTGATGTTTGCTTTGGAGGCTTCTAGGGGTTACCAGAGGAGGAACACAGTGGGTGAGGGGTTGGATTTCTGTCCTAGGTGATGCCAGCCTGCTCCACTGGGCCTTGGTACTGTTTTCTGTAAAGGCTCTTGCTACTCTCTGCTTTTGATTTGGTTCTGCTTGTATATCCATGTTTGACCTCGCTTTGGAAGCATCTGGGAAGGAAGGAGAGCATTTTCCCAGGATGCTGACCACACAATCTCCATCCCTATCCTTCTCTCTCCACAGAGCACCCAGGAAGAGGTGTCCTCTGAAGAGGAAGATGAAGAGATGCCAGAGGTAAGTGCTACCATAGTGTGTGAGGATATATGCCAGAGAGCTGAGCGCAGGGAGAAAGGTGCTGAAAGGTGCGAGGGTACAGGGGTTTTGCCTGGGAGAAGCTTGTGGCCTCCAGACAGGGAAGTTTGGATCAAAGGCATTTTGATGCTGAGAATTCTGAGCTGGAATGGTACAGCTGGATGCCACATATTCACAAACCCCAGGAGAGCACAGAGCCTGAGCAGTGTAGCCATGGCCTCCAAAGGCATGTGGATGACCTGTGAGCAGAGCTGCTCGGACAGTATGTGCTGTTCTCTAAAGCCTGAAATTTCTGCAATAGAGATGGATTTCTGGGTTGCTGTTGCTGGCAGGGAAGTCACTGTTGCACGGGACTCCCACAGAGAGGATGAGGTCAGGTGGTTGAGTGTGCAAGTGAGCTGATTGCCAGGAGTGGTGGAGGCAGCCACACTTCACTGCAGGCTGAGGGCACCTTGCTGCAGAACCCACAGGCTCTGGTTGTTTGGTTTGCAGTTTAGAGATCTGTGGAAGTGGGCGGAATAATCCTGAATCTCCATGGTGACGTTTAGCAATGCCTCACACACGAGAAGCATGGGCACTGAGTCAGCAGTGCCTCGGAGCCTGGGGGCACGTCACTGAGCAGCAGCACCCCAGCACCTGGGGGAGTTTTAGCAAAGTTAATTGCTTGCTAAATTAAGGCTGGGCTTTGCCAGGGTCCAGGGGGAAAAGGGAGAGGGTTAAACTGGCACCAGAGTAACCTTGTGAATCTGTAAATCTGCTGCTTCTTGGCAAATCAGTGTATGCAAGGCCTCCACTCCTATGGGCTGGAAAATAAATCCCCAGGATCTAAGCATTCCCGTTTGTTCTTTTTTCTAACGCCATGCGTTGTGGAGGGAGAATGCTCTCATGTAGAGCAAAGGTTTTGTGCTGAGTGGTGGGATTTGCTCAGCTGTATGGAGGAGTGGAGCAGCAGAACTGTGCCCTGGCACAGAGATTCATTGTGCAGGTTAATCTACTCGAGGGATTTTCTAGGAGGATCTGTTTTCCTGTGCAAGTCTAAAAATGTCAAAGCCCTTCCAAAAATGCTGCTCAATAGCCCGACCAGCCCAGAGAGGCCACAGTAGATGCTTGTTCAGAGGATTTAGTGCCAGTGCTGGAGCTGTGCATACCCACAGCCACTTCCAGGCAGCTGAACCCTGTGTGCATGGGGAGAGATTTCTGTGGTGGGTCCAAATGGCTGCAATTGTTTTTTCCCCATCAGGGTCTTGCATTGCCCTGTGTTATTGTGGGAAACAGTGAGGGGCGAAGGCTCTTGTGGGGTCAGGTACACTTGGGGTGTGCTAAGCTGATCTACAGAGAGACGTGCTCTGAAATACCCACTCTTGTTGAGAGAATAACATCCCATGCAGCTGGGTTTGGGTGCAAGGGTCTGTTCTTCTTGTGATGCTGGTGACCTGTGTCCCTGTTGGGGTTTGGCTAGTGAAGGGGCCCGGGTGGCCTAGCAGCACTGCACCAAAGGGCTGTGCCATCCAGCAGTGTGGCACAAGCTGCTGAAGCCATGGGTGTGCCAAGATCCAGGGTCACTCAGTGACATGGGGCTTGTTGAGGAGTGAGAGATTAATGGCTCATTATATAAACAGGCATGAGACATGGCAGGGGAGAATCCAGTGAACAAAGAGCTCACATGAGCCCAATTGAACGCCCAGACCTTGTGTCTTCCACTCTATTTGTACGTCAGATCAGGAGCTGGGGCTTCCTGGGATGAAAGAGTTGCACTAGGAATCCTTCCTGGGTCAGGGCAGCTCAGTACTCAGAGGAGGGAGGAGCAAAAGCGCATCTCTTTGAGCTTTTCTCTTCTCTTCCCAGGACACTGAGGACTTGGACCACTATGAGATGAAAGAGGAAGAGCCAGCAGATGGGAGAAAAACAGAGGATGAAGGCATTGGGAAAGAAAACCTGGCCATTTTAGAGAAAATAAAAAAGAACCAGAGGCAAGATTACTTAAATGTACGTGTCGCCCAGTGGGCAGGTGGGCTGGGGAAGCAGAGGGACTCAAGGACAAGAGTGATGGAGGCCCTTGCCAGCCCTCCAGCCCTAAATCAGAGGGGCTGTCCCCAGCCAAAGGTACAGCAGTACCAGTTCTCTAGGGCTGATGGGGCTGAAGCAGAGAAGTCTGTGAACTGCCTCTGCAGCTCAGGGAGGGCATTGGGTGCCCCCAGGGCATTGGTTCCTCATGGGCCAGTCCTGCAGCAAGATCTAGGGCTCCCTTCTGTCTCAGGAGCTGTGCCCCCGCAATCACCTGAGGCTGTGGAGGTGGGTTGTGCATTTATACCCCTGGGCTGAGATTCTAAGTCAGTAGAGAGGACACAGAGGTGTTTCTGCTGCAGCTGTGCTGCCTGAGGTGACATGCTTGGGGCAAGGGACAGACTGAGAGGTGACAGGTAGGATATGGTCTTGTATAGAGGCTGGACTGAGTTGTAGCTCAGGTGTTGACCTCATAGAGCAATAGCCATGGTTGGGTGCAGCATAACAATACAACTTTCCCCCTCCCTGTTCCTTGCAGGGTGCAGTGTCTGGGTCTGTGCAGGCCACTGACCGGCTAATGAAGGAGCTCAGGGATATTTACCGATCACCAAGTTTCAAGGGCGGTGAGTGCTGCCAAAAGCTCCACGGAGGAGGATTCCTTCTCATTCTGTGTGGTACCTGGTGGGCCTTGGAGCTGTGCTGCTCAGCTGAGGGGGAGGATCTCTGGTGTTTGATGGCTGTGGCTCTGTCAAGAGTGAACAAAACCACCTTACCCTCTCTGTTCCCTTCCACTGCTTGGTGGAAGTGAGGAGCATGCTGTTGGTCAGAGAGTTACCTGACTTTGAGGGGGGTGGTGTTCCTATTCCTTTCCTGAGCCCAGGGACTCAGAGAAAGAAACTGCTGCCCTCAGGACTGTCCTGAGGATAGGTGCTGCTTTTCATGGAAGGACAGTGCCCAAGTGAAGTTGTGCTGGAGGGCCCAGGGGATTTGAAATCTGAGTGATGGCTCAGCCCCCTCTCAGTGTCCCTCTCCCACAGTGACCTCTGTTCTCCCCCCTGACCCTCTGTTCTCCTTGCAGGATACTATGCAGTTGAACTAGTGAATGACAGCCTGTACGATTGGAACGTCAAACTCCTGAAGTAGGTGGCCCAGCTTGAGATCATGCATTTGTGGTGGGTTTTGGTGATGGGACCAGAAAGTCCCTGTGAGCAGAGGGGACATGGGCATGGCAGGGGAGCACCAAGCAGACCTTGAGTTAGCCTCTCCCAGGCAGCTGGCTTGCTATCTCCAGGGCAAAAAGGAGATGGTATCTCCAGACAAGATGAGGTAATTGGAGGACTCTGCAAGTCTCTGCTGTTCCTAGAGTCCGGAAAGAGGTGCAGCAGGCAAACCCTGAGCTTTCACACCCTCCAGAACACCAGTGCTGCCTTTTCCTTGGGCCAGGCAGCCTTTATTTTTAAGCTGGCAGCATGGAAAAGGGGTGTGATGGTCTTCTCTGCAAACCGGAAGCAGAATGCTGGCAGCCCGTGCTGTCGGCCTGAGGGCCCATGTGACTGCCCGGCTGTGCAGGTATGGCAGCTCGGGATGTGGTGCCGGTGAGCACGGCTGAGCTGAGCTGCAAGGCCTTGACTGACCCTCGGGGGTTTTCCTGTCACAGGGTTGACGAGGACAGCGCTTTGCACAACGATCTCCAAATCCTCAAAGAGAAAGAAGGAACAGATTTCATCCTCCTCAACTTTTCTTTTAAAGTAAGGCTCCCCCTCCTAGCGAGACACCTGAGTCTGTGAGGCATCAGAGCGCTTTTCTCAGTGGCTCTGCTTCCCTTCTCTCATTCCAGGATAACTTTCCTTTTGATCCACCATTTGTAAGGGTTGTATCCCCGGTCCTGTCAGGGGGGTGAGTAACTATCTGTGTCTCTCTGCTCTGCAGTGCTGCTTTCTGCAGCAGTTTTCACTGGGTTTATCCAGTGCTGTACAGTCCTGTGACTTCCTTGACATGGATTTGCCATTGGGAAGCAGACAGCAATGGCGTGAGGTTTTTAGCATGTTTTTTCCATGAAAAATCTAATCAGAGAAGATGTTTCACCTGTGGCGCAGTGGGTGGGTACGATCACATCTATCTGTGCAGTAACTTTGTCTGATTCCTTCCCAGGTATGTTTTGGGTGGTGGTGCCATCTGCATGGAGCTGCTTACGAAACAGGTGGGTGCTGGTCCCTGTGAGAACTGGGGTAGCTGTTGTGCCTGCCACATTCCGTATTCCTGACAGCTCCTGCTGTACCATTGCCTGCCAGAGCTGAGGAAGGCCCTTTGGTTGCACTGGGAGCACAGTTTCTGGGGGGGATCTGGCCTCACCATGTGTTTCATCCCCCAGGGCTGGAGTAGTGCCTACTCCATTGAGTCGGTGATCATGCAGATCAGTGCAACACTGGTGAAAGGGAAAGCACGAGTACAATTTGGAGCGAACAAGGTAGGGCCTGGACAGTGTAGGAGAATGGGGGGTGGCCGATGGGCACAGCCAGCTTTGGCTGCACAGGGAAGGCGTGTGGGATGGCTTCCCCAAGTTTCCTGCTGGACTGATGGTCTTGTTGCCTTCCCTTGCAGAACCAGTACAGCCTGACAAGAGCACAGCAGTCCTACAAATCCCTGGTTCAGATCCATGAGAAAAATGGTAAGGGCTGAGGGAGAGGGCCTGCGTTTTCCCTTGCTTGTTTGGGCTCCCCAGACAAGCCACTGGAGTTTTATCCTGTCTCAAGTGTGGAGGTGACAGCAGCAGTGGCAGCTGCTGTAACAGTGGCAGCTGCAGAGTGCTGCTGCGCTCTCTGCTGCCCAGTGCTGGGCTCCAGTGGCTCTAACTAGAGGAAGCACCTCACTGATTACTTGGACTTGATGATCTGAGACATCTTTTCCAGCCTAAATGATTCTGTGGTTGCCTGTGTGGTGTTGGGAAGTAAGCCAAAGGGAAAGCCTCCCAGTAATCTGGGATATGTGGCCCTTTGGAAGTGGGACTTGGCTGCTTTCAGCAGGTTTTCCAGGTGCAGATTCTTGTTGCCAATGCAGTTTCCTCCCTCACAGATCTCTCCTCATTTCAGGCTGGTATACACCACCCAAGGAGGATGGCTAGTGTGGATGCTGCAGGACCAATCTGAATATCTTCTGGATGCTCTACTTGGATCTTAGTGATGCCTCTTGGCTTTCTCCCAGGATGTAATAGCTCTGCCTGTTGCAGGACAATACTGGCTGTTCAAAACTTTAAATAACTGTTTAAGGAGTTGGACTGACCCAGAACACTTGCTGGGCCCATGCTAGCAGGCATTCTTGTTGAAACAAACTCTTGAGCCTCTTGTATTGCTGGAAACTTTTGACTCTACTCCAGTCTAGAGCATCCTCCTTACCTATGCTATGGATTTAATTTATTTTCTTATTTCATGTACACTGCTTTTTTTGTTACGGTGTATGATGGATGTGTATGGAAAATGTATCTTTGGAGAAAAATTACAGTTTGTTAATTTGAGAATGCTGGTCTAACTAATTTTTCCCAAGCTCCAGCTGGGTGGGTTGTGCCCTGCAAACCCTGCTGCAGCCCTGGTCCCGGGGTGGGGCAGTCAGTGGAGCTGTGGTGGGCCCAAGCCCTGCAGGAAGACTTGGCACAATTGTCTTGGAAGAAGAAAAGCCCTTTTCTTTTTTGGCATTAAGGGAGGAGAGTTTCTGCCTTACCTTCCTAGGCAAACCCAGCTTTTCTCTATGAACTGCAGACTTAAAACTTGAAGCACAGAGATCTGTGAGGCTGTGCTCTCCTCTGCAGCGGAGGAAGGATTTGTGGGTGTATCACAGGGCTGCCAGCTCCCACGCCACACTTCTCCCTGTCCTCTTGCCAAGCAGTAAGATGAGCTGAGGCCTGAGCTTTGTCCTGTTTCTCCACACTAGCCACACATGGAGGCTGAGCCCTTTGTCCCCATCCCTGCTGGGCTGTGGCTGCAAGCTGCTGCAGGGAGTGGAGCTCTGTCCTAGCACTGCTCCCATCCCTGGCCAGGACCTATTCCAGCAGTGAACACCCTGTTCTATGGGGTTTTATTTTACTTTCCTTAAACTATTGTTCCTGCTCGCCTTTGTACTCCAGCCCTCTATGGACAGGGTTGCTGCAGTTGTGGCCTGTTGTCTTGAATCCCCACGGCCCTGTTTTGAATCTGCTGGAAGGAGATCTGGCTGCTGGAGCTCCTCTAACTTGGGCCATATCCTCGTCTGGAGGACAGAACTGACGCACTAGTGTCAAAGATGGAACCATGCGTATTGATTCACTGTGTTTGAATAAAAGTCATTAGAAAATCAAAGAGCCTCAGAACTCCGTTATCTACTTCAGCAGCTGCTTCCCTGTCCTGCTCAGAGCCTTGGAATAAAAAGATGCTGTTAGGAGAGGGATTACTGATGGCTGCAGGAGTGGCTCTGGCCTCAGCTTGGGGACTATTTTTAAGTGCTTTGCTGAAGGACCAGAGGATTTGTGAAGCCGAGCACTCTGCCCAGTGTCCTCCAGCCCAGACCAGCACCTCTTGGGGTTCTGGGTCCTCTCCAACCCTATTCATGGTAGCTGGGGCTGGGGGAGCAGAGGTAGCTGCACTCAGCTCCCACCTTTGGCTCAGGAACCTGCTGGGTAGCGGCTTAAGTCAGCTTAAGATTTAAAACACTTGTGGGGCTTTCTCTTTGGTGAAAGAAAGTAGGGGCTGCTCTGCTGAACCCAGTGGTGGGGTTGGGTTGGGATTGGGTATGCCAAGTTGGTTGGGAGAGCTTATGGCACACACTCCCAAGTCATTGCAGCTTTACAGACTGGGATGAGCAGAACTGAAGAGGGCCCTGCAGGACACTCTGTCACCAGGATGCTGACCTGACAAGCGTGGAGACTGAAAGGGCAGCAGGAGCAGGTGTCTAACAGGCCATCTGCCACTGCTGTCTGTTCACACCTGTCCAGTGAGGATCCATCCCACTCTGAGCCGAGCTTGGCCTTCATTGCCACCAGGCTGGCTCAGGGAAGGAGGTGTGTAGTGCCATCTGTCACCACTGCTGAAGGCACTCCCAAAGCCTTCCCCTGTGGCAGCTGGCAGAGAACAAGGATGAGGGAAGACTTCCTGAAGGAGACATGTGGCACATTGAAGTGAACACCACAGCAGCACAAAGCAACCGAGACAGTGATGCCTGCATGTCTGTCCTATTGAGGCCCCATAAAAATTGAAGGGGACTGAAATCTGCCTTCTGAAGGAAAGAAAAGGAGCCAGCACCTGAGTTTACTGGTGGGGAAAGAGAGTTTTCCTAGTCCTCGAAAAGGCAAAGCTGAAGCCAGACGAGATTCCACTGGCAGCTCGGGCACCAGTCTGCCAGTGGCATCACACCACTGCAAGGCCCATCCTGCCCAGCAGCACCAGCAAGGTAATTGCCATCATTTCCCATGGCGCTGCCAGCACCCAGCACCACCCCCCTGTACAGAAGAGGAGCCCGTATCTGCCACAAACTCCCGTCCTGGGGGCTATGGGAGCAATTTTGCCACAAAACCCTCTCCTCTTCCCGTGGAGTTGCAAAGGGGGAGGGATTCCTGTTGTAAAGGCCCCCCGACACTGCAGCCCGACAGGAAGACAAACCACTCGGCTCTGCCGCGCTTTTCTGGCAAGGTGACAGCACGGCCAGACGTAGAACTTGGCTGGTGCGGTGTGAAGCACGGCCGTGACGGCAGAGAGGGCACTGGCTGCACACAGCGCAATGTCAGGCTGTGCACTGGGGTCCTTGTACAGCTGGCTGTGCACAGGGGGATAGCGGGGTTATGCACAGTCTCCACACATAGGGACCACAGAGTCCATGCCCAGGGTCTATGCAGGAGATATACAGCACACGTAGATAGATCTGTGCTGTCCTTGGAGTCTCTGCCCGGGGGTCCACCCGTACAGTCCATCCGCGGGATCCATGTGCAGGATCCATCAGCCAGGCAGGGTCACGAGGTGTCTCAGTCCCACCGGGAAGGGACCCCACCGAAGCTCCCATCTCTTCCCACGGCTCCCCGTGCCCGCCGGGGCCGCGGCTCTGCCGGTCCGGCTGGTGCCGCGCCGCTCCCCGGGGCCGCCCCCTCCGGATCTGGGCGGGGAGCGACGGCCCTGCCACCCCCTCCGGCCTCGGCCCATCCCGTCGCCGCTGCATGGGGCCCCCCGGGCCAGCCTGACCCCTCGCCGAAGCCCCTGTGCCCCCGGAGACGGGCCCCGCCGAGGAGCCGCGACGGGACCCCCCGGCTGCCCGTCCCCGGCCGGGCCCTCCGGAGCTCGGAGAGACCCCCCTGAGCCCCGTCCCCAGGGGCAGCGGACCCCTGGAACCTCCCCGGGACTGCCCCGGCCGGACTCCTCTGACACCCGGCGAGACCCCCCGGCTCAACCCATTGCTGGAGCAGATACCCCGGCCCCCTCCGAGACCCTTCCCCGGGGCAAGGGAGCTCCGAGGGCACGCGGTTCCCTCCCCGGGCCCCGGGAGCCAGCACCCCTGGGGACCCATCGGCTGTCCCCGCCGGGGCGAAGGACGCCTGGAGCCCCTCACGAAGGCCCCGGTCCCCCAGCCCGCATCCCCGCTCCCGGGCTGGCCCCAGTCCGCAGCAGATCCCGGTTCCAGGGCTGGGGGCAGCCCGGCTGCCCAGGGCCCCCCGGCTGAGTCGGCCCTGAGCCGGCGGGGCAGCCCTGGGGTGCTGGGGACCCCCGGGGGGGCTGCGGCACCCTGCGTCTCCCCAGCTCCATGGCGGCCAAGTGGTTCAAGGAGTTCCCATCCAACCTGAAGACGGTTTCAGAGAAGGCTCGGCCGGGAAGCGGGAGCCTTGGCAAGAGCCGCAAGAATTCAACTGCTGAGCTGGGGGGCTACCGGGTGGCTGGGGGTGGCAAGGAAGGGGGTAGCCGGCTGTCACGGGACAACCTGCAGGGTCTGCTCCAGGCCGCCACCGGGAAGATGCGGAAGAATTCCAGAGTGGAGGGAGGCACAGCAGAGGGACCCTCCAAAACCTACATCAACCGCCTCATCAAGGTGGAGGCTTCTGAGAAGAACGGGAAGGGGCACTCTGGACCCCTGCCTGGCGGCCTGCCTGCCCCCGAGCAGGACAAGGGGAAGCCCCCCAAGACAGAGACGGTAAGGCAGGGACTGGGAGCCGGGGGCAGAGGGGGAGATGTGGGGAGCGTGAAGCATTTGCAGCTTTAACTAATTTGGTCTCCAACTCATTAGCCTGACTGACTTCATCCTTTTATCCTGCCCGGCTCCACTGCCTTTAAATTCCTTCAAAGATGCCTTCATCCCAACTGCCCTTCATCACTCATGTGGGGGTGGGGGGTCATCAGGCATCTTCATCATGCCAGTCTGACCCCAGAGCTCAGCTGCTGGTTAAACAAAGGCTGTTTTAAAGCTTTTCTGGAAAGCTGGTCTTTCACCCCTGCACAGCCTTGGGAGGACTGGGAGCCGGGCAGGGGGGTTGCTGTCACCCAAACGGGTCCCAGAGCTCCCCCCAGGCTCCTTACCACCACTGAGGTACATAGGAATGGTCTGGACTGCCCCCACCCAAAGGTGCCAGGGGGTGCATCCTCTGCGGTTGTGGCATAGCTCCATTTACCCCAGATAAGCCATCATCCTTCCCTGGGGGTTCCAGTGTGCCTGTTCCCTGCCTGGCTCTGTGCTAGTGGCATCTCTGCCACCGCTCCTGGGACTCCCGCAGCCCTCTGAAGCCAGCAATGCCTATTCTCTGCTCAGGTCATCATCCTGGAGGATTATGCAGACCCTTACGATGCCAAACGGACCAAGGGGCAGCGGGATGCCGAGCGCCTGGGGGAGAATGATGGGTACATGGAGCCCTATGATGCCCAGCAGATGATCACAGGTATGTGCCATTTTGAGCCATGCCACAGCAGCACAGCTGGCTCCGCTCCCCAGCCAGGAGTCTGGGGCTGCCCTTGGAGCCACCCGGTGCAGGAGGCTCCGGGAACAGGAAAGCTGCTCGCTGCTTCCTGCGGCTGCGCAGGGCCAGATAAGGAGTGGGAGCAAGGCCGGACACTGACCCGTGCTGGCTGGCCCCTCAACCATTGCCATGACCTGCTGCCAACATCCAGCGGGCACATGTGGCCAGTGCAAAGCCCTCAGTGCCCCCCAGTCATCCCAGGGTTCCACCCCCCAAGAGTTCCCAATGGCCGTGCCCCCCAGCCAGCGACACCCCGGCTGGCGTGGCGACTTTCCAGCTGGCCACAACAACAGGAACTGAGTGGGCCGGAAGCTGGAAATAAAAGATTTGCTGCTGATGTTTTTTTTCCGTGAGGGGCAGCCCAGGCTGTTAGGCAAAGACTGGCGCCGTGGGGAGAAACAGAGGGCTGGGAGGGGTGAGCCCCTGGGGTGGCCTCCCGCACAGCTGAGCTCCAGCTTGGGGTGTAGCATCCTGCTGCCATGGAGCCCAGCTGGCCCCACTGCCGTGGGTCTGTGCCTGTGGCGCCAGCAGCCTCAGGGCTGGACAGCAGAACAGGCGCCATGAGGATGGGCCCCTTCCTGCTCCAGCTCCTCCCAAGCTGGTTCCCAACGGGGCGTTGCCGGCACAGGGTCCCCAGCACACATCCCTCACTGAGGGCAGGTAGTGGGAGTGGGGGGGTCTCGAGGGACACACAAAGCCATCCCTGACCAATCATCCCTCTTTCCCACAGAAATTCGTCGTCGTGGCTCCAAGGACCCCCTGGTCAAAGCCATCCTGCTGCTGGACTGTCCTGGAGAGCCTGGGGAGGGGGGTGCCAAGTTGGATCTTGCCAAACGGCCAGGGGGCAAGGAGGTGGCAGGGAAGGGGCCACAGCTCTATGACACCCCTTATGAGCCTGGGGAGGGGGTGGCCGGGGGGACCCCAGAGCGCAGGGTGAGGGCTGGTGATGGGCGGCTCCCTGAGAACGACGAGCGCCCGGCGGGGGAATATGAACAGCCATGGGAGTGGAAGAAGGAGCAGATTGTCAAAGCACTGTCAGGTAGGGGACAGGGACAGGATGGGAATGAGGACATGGGGGGAAGGCACAGGCATGGAATGGGAATGGGGACAGCAGCAGGGACAGGGATGGGACAGACTTCCTAGCAGGGCTTGTCACAAGAGGACAAGATGCAATGGTTTTTAACTGTAAGGGGCGCTTTAGATACAAGAATTTTCTTGGGCTGAGGGTGGCAAGGCACTGGCACAGGTTGCCCAGAGAGGTGATGCCTGCCTGGTCAAGTTGGATGGGGCTCTGAACAACCTGATGTAACTGAAGATGTCCCTTTTCATGGTGGGGTGTTGGACCAGATGGGGACAGGAACGTATTTGGAGAAGGGGTTAGGACTGGGAATGAGGAAGGTACTGGGGTTGGGGACAAGGGATGGAGCTAGGGATGATGATTGAAAGTGGAGGTGGGGCTTTGGGGGCTCACATATTTTCCCTCCCAGTCCAGTTTGAGAGCTCGGAGCGTCCTAAGGAGGAAACACTGCGGCAGCATCTACGCCAGAAGAGCTGGACCCCCAAGATGCTGAAGCCGGCGGGCACCGAGCACAGCGAGGGGGAGCGGGTGGACCCTGCCCTAGCACTGGAGAAACAGCCGTGAGTTGAGAGGCCGATCCACGTGTGGGAAACGGGGCGAGGAGGAGTGGAGTGCCTAATGCTTTGCCACGGCTCAGCGTCCCCTCCCTGTGTCCCCCCGCAGTTGGTACCACGGGGCCATCACGCGGGCCGAGGCGGAGAGCCGGCTGCAGACGTGCCGGGAGGCCGGCTACCTGGTGCGCACCAGCGAGACAGGCAGCGGCAAGTACTCCATCGCGCTCAAGTGAGTGTCGGGGTGGCCACAGAACGGGGTGGGGTCTCGGACCCGGGGATTCCCACCCTGGGGCGATGGGGCGAATCCCCACCCTGGGGCGATGGGGGCGAATCCCCACCCTGAGGTGATGCTGCAGCGGGAGTTCCCCCCGGCTGTTCACATCAAAGCCCTGATGGGGAGGAAGCACCCAGATCCCGAGGGACGGCACCCCCTGATCCACGGAGGGGACCCCAGGCATGCTGGTGTGGAGCTGGGGCGGAGGGGGGATACGGCGTGTCCCCCTCCCCGGCACATTGTCGGGAGCGCCAGTGGCGTTTCCTTCCTGAGGAAGTGCAGCCCCTGGAGCCGAAACAATCAGAGCGGGACGGGAACAAACAGGGGTGGATACGGCCGCGGGGCAGGCGGGCGCCGGGGGGGCTGGCGGCAACACTGATGCCTGCTGGTCGCCCAGGACCAGCCAGGGCTGCGTCCACATCATCGTGGCCCAGACCAAGGACAACAAGTACACGCTCAGCCAGGCCAGCGGCGTCTTTGCCAGCATCCCTGAAGTCGTGCACTACTACTCCACTGAGAAGCTGCCCTTCAAGGGGGCTGAGCACATGGCCCTGCTGCACCCCGTGCACTGCAAGCTGCATTAGCATCTGCTGACACCGCCCCGAGTGCTCTGCGACCCCCACCCCTGTGGCATGAGACACGGTGCGGCCACAGCGAGGAGCATTTGCCATGTCTCCAGTCCTGAAGGGACCCCACTCCTGGACTCCAGCAGGGCTGTCCCCCTTTTGCTGGGACAAATCCCGACCACCCCGTGCCAGAACCTACTTGTCACGGGGCTGCCCACGTGCCCGAGGTGGGAGCACACAGTGAGACTAGGACCTGTAATGATCTAGTAAAATAAACTTGTTGGCTGAGAGGAAGCAGTGGTCCTGGGGGCGGGTCTGGGATGCACCTTGTGGTGGCAGGAGTTACCACAGTTTTGGGGGCCAGAGGTTCTGGGGCTCCCCCAACAGCACATCTGCATCCTGCCAGGCTTTTTATAGTGGGGGGCCAGCAGAAGGGAAGTGGAACACTGTCCCGTGGGTGCTTGAGCACCCTCTCCCCTCATCATGTGGTTTCCTGTCTGGGTGCAGCTGCAGCTCCCCGGTGTGTTGCACAACCCAGCATGGGTGGGCAGTGCCTAACAGAGAAGGCATGGCCTGGGGATGCAGGGCAGGGGGTTTGTGGCATGAAGGTGTGCACAGCATAGAGGGTACAGCGTGGGAGGCACCAGTGAAACAGGGAGCACAGAATGGGGGTTATGGGGGGGGCATAGTCACAGGGCACAGCAAGGCAGGGGGTGAATGAAGTGAGGGTGCAACCCCACTGGAGCCACTCCTAGGGCAGGCTGCAGCAACCCCTCTGCTACCCCGCTCCCAGCACCCATTCCAGTTATAAATCCAAAGCATTTATTTGAGCCACATTGTCTTGTTTACCCAACATGTGCTTTGAAAAGGAGCCCTGAGGGGGCGGGAGCAGAGGTATGGGGGGCTGATCCAGCCAGTCCCTCCCTCCTCGACCCCCACGGCACTGTCGGAACCAGGTCCTGTGGGACCCCCAGACCCGGTCCCAGGCGAGCTCCTGTGCTCTGGTGCAGCCGTGCTTCCAGCGCTGTCACTCCTGGCCACCCCAGCTTGGCCATGGTGCTGAAGGTGCTCCCCAGGACTCAGTGTGGGGCCTTTCCTAGCTGCTTCTCCATGGGGAGTAGCATTGATTCCCCTCCTCAGAGGCTTGTCCCAGCCACAGAAGCACCGGATAATGGGGGGAACTGCTCCCAGAGCCACACTGCAGCCCTGGGAGCCCCCCATCCAACTCCCAAGCATCAACCAACATATTCAGCCCCTGACTACTGCCCTGAGGAGGAAAAATCTGTGTGAGTCGTGTGGAGCATTCCAGGGGCTGAGGGGGCAGGGTGTGAGAGCAGAGGGGTATCACTGAGTGTGGGCATGGGGAGGCCTAGGGTGACCAGCATATGCTGCCCCTCGCCCTCTGGCTTGGTTGTCTCCTGCCCACTTGTCCACCCTGTCTGCCTGTACCTGCAGGGGAGAAGAGGGGATCCAGGTCAGGGTGGGGGGGGCAGACAGAGCCCCCTGGATCTGCCCCCCTGGCACTCACCTCACCACGATGGCAACAAACAGGGCGATGCCAAGGAGCAGACTCCCCCCAGTGACCAGGAAGGCATAGGGGGATGCCACAGCATGAGTGCTGGATTCCATGACAGACCCTGACACAAAGAGAATGGATGGACTCATTGTGAGGATAAGGGATCTGGGTGTCCCTGCCCCCCACCTCCAGTCCAGGAACCCTTCCTCACCACCAGCACCATTAGTACCATCCTCCCCGAAGAGCTTGGGGGATAGTGTCACCCCATAGGAGCCATCTTCCATGGGGACCTGCAAAGGTGGAGGGGCACAATGGGACAGGTCAGCCCTCATGCCCTGGTGTCCCCTTGTCCCACATGGAAATCCATTCAGGTGTGCGTGATGCTTCCCAGGGCTAAGAACATTATTACCTGTGAGCTGAAAGGCTCCATTTCAGAGGTGAAGTCCCAAGGGTCTGCACAGTGAGTGGGGAGTATGAGACTGGGAGACCCCATGCTGAGCCCCCAGTCTCAGGGCCCCATGATTGCCGCCTACCTGTCCAGGGGGTACCCACAGCCTCCTGGCTCCACTCGCTCCATGCACCATGGCCAAACTCATCCTTTGCCCTCACCTGCACCATGTGCTTCGTTCCACGCCATGCGTCACGAATGTCGAGCGAAGTTGTTGTCACCTGATCCACCTGGAGGGGACACAGGGCTGTGTGACACAGGGGATAGTCTGGCCAGGGACAAGCAACATGCCAGCAAGCAGGGTCTCACCTCCATGAAGGTTGGTGCAGGTTCAGGGCGGTAGCGGACCTGGAAGCGGAGCCAGTAGAAACGGGGGTCCCAGGAGGAGGGGTAGGACCAGTTCACCTGCAGCCGCTGCGGCGCCTTCTCCAGTGCCTGCACTGTCACATTGACTGGAGGGTCTGGCTTCACTGCTGGGAAAAGGGGGGCTTAGGGCCTTGCACTGCACCCTCAGCCACCCCAGCTCCCAGCAACAGGGGCAGCACTCACGAACACTGCTGAGGGTGATGATCTTGTCTTTGCCAGCCGAGCCACCAGCACTGTTGCGGACGCATGTTGACACCACGAGGTGTTTGGTGTCATCAGTGCCAGGTGGCACCTTCACCCGGCAAACGAACTTTCGTGCCTTGGAGAAGTAGCGGCACCGCTGCTCTGTGGCATTCTCAGCCACAAACCTGTGAGGTAACAGCTCAGGGGGGGCTGCAGCATACTCTAGGCACAGGGAAGCTGTGGGGGATATGTCCTATGCTGTGGGGTCCCTGGCAGTGTTAGGGAAAGGGTCTGTGGGAAGTGATACATTCTGTGCCATGGAGTCCCAGGAAGCAATAGGGAATCGAGCCATGGGGAAGAAACACATCATGTGCTGTCAACTCCCAGCTACCAGTAGCTGCTAGGGAAAAAAGGGTCTGCAGGGAGGCAAGCATCCTGAGCAATGGGATCCCAGATGGCACCAGGGAAAGGGTCCATGGAGAGGGACATGTTCCGTCCTATTGGGGTCCCAGCCCATGGTGGATGCAGTGACAGCACTCACCTCCGCTTCACCCAGAGTATCGCCCGTGTCCCTGGGGATGGCTTCTCCTGCTGTGGCCACTCACACAGGACATCCTTGTCGTGGCTCCGCCGGTAGCAGGAGACCTGGGGAGTTTCTGGGGGCTCTGCAAGGCAGGGAGGTGCTGGGGGACAGGGGCCATCACAGGCAATGCTGCCAGGGACATTCCCACCCCAGCGTGGACCCACCTGCCACCAGCAGCCGCAGGGAGCGCAGCAGGTGGCTCCCCACAGAACAGCTGTAGTGCCCGGAGTCCTCGTAGCTCAGCCGCCGCAGGAGCAGCGTGTTACCCTCTGCCAGCTGCCGTCCCCAGCCCCCTGCTGCCCCCTGCTCCTCCACCTGCCACAACACCGTGGCATTTGCAGGCACCTCATCCTGGCAGGTCAATGTGATGTTGGCTCCCAGGTAACCCAACACTGTGTCCCGTGACAGTCCTGGAGGGACAAGAGGGGATCAGGCGATGAAGATGAGACCCCAGGCCCAGTGGGTATCCCTGGAGATGGAAGGCACCCCATCATCTGCTCCCCATGTCCAATGACTGCTGGGGGTCAGGGCACTGAGCTGGAGAGCGGCAGTGGTTTCTCACATAGTGGGGTACTGCACCCCTGGCACCACAATAGGGATGGGCACCACAGCACCTGGTGGGCTGCATATTGAGGGGTCTGGTGGTGGGCAGCACAGCTCAGGGAAGGTGGCAGATTAGGACTGGTGGTCCTTAGAGTCCCTGGACAGGGATCCAGTGCCAGAGGAGTTAAGCAACTGCACTGCCTGGCAGCGTGGGTCAGGCCCGGGCAGCGGTCCCGGCTCCCTCCAAAGGTCAATGGCCAGTGTGAACCTGCTGTTCCCTTCGGCTCCTGCTGCTGGGAATGCACCCAGCACGCACCCAGCACGCGGGACACAGCACCCAGTACTCGGCACAGAGCACCCGGCACCACCCAGCACGCGGGACACAGCACCCAGTACTCGGCACAGAGCACCCGGCACCACCCAGCACGCGGGACACAGCACCCAGTACTCGGCACAGAGCACCCGGCACCACCCAGCACCCGGGACACAGCACCCAGTATCCAGCACAGAGCACCCAGCAGCCCAGCCCGAGGCCCCAGCACTCCCAGGGGTGCCCCGTACCACCCGCCCGTCTCCCCGGGCCCCGCTGAGCTCCTTCGGGGCAGGCAGGGAACCGCATGTGTCCCGTCCCCGTGTCCGGATCCACAAGGCCCAGGTACCGGGAGAGGCTCAGGGCCATCCCCCTGTCCCGCCCTGCCCGGTGCCCGGTTGCACTCACTGACGGGGCCGCAGGGCCGCCCGGCGGCGGCGAGGTGGAGGAGGCGGAGAAGGAGGAGGAGGAGAAGAAGCGTCCCCGGCGGCCGCGCCATGCGCCCGGTCCCGGGGAAGAAAACATCGGCGGCGGCCGCGGTTGTGAAACCGGGCGGGGCGGGGCGGCACGTGCGCCGGGGGCCGGGCGAGCCCACACCGCCCCCTCCACNCGCCCCCTCCACCCCCCTACCGCCCGCACCTCTCTGTGCCCTCCCCCCCGTCTGGCCCGGACGCGGGACATGGCACAATCTGCTCAGAACATTATTTTCTCTTTTTTTTTATAATTAAAAGAAAAAAAATTTGGTTGAGGGTTTGGTTTTTTTTCCCTCAAGAACCATAAAATTATACTATCCCGCCAGACAGAAACGCGTCATAAATTATCCACCCCGATCTGCATCCCCTCCACCGAAATNATCCAGCACAGAGCACCCAGCAGCCCAGCCCGAGGCCCCAGCACTCCCAGGGGTGCCCCGTACCACCCGCCCGTCTCCCCGGGCCCCGCTGAGCTCCTTCGGGGCAGGCAGGGAACCGCATGTGTCCCGTCCCCGTGTCCGGATCCACAAGGCCCAGGTACCGGGAGAGGCTCAGGGCCATCCCCCTGTCCCGCCCTGCCCGGTGCCCGGTTGCACTCACTGACGGGGCCGCAGGGCCGCCCGGCGGCGGCGAGGTGGAGGAGGCGGAGAAGGAGGAGGAGGAGAAGAAGCGTCCCCGGCGGCCGCGCCATGCGCCCGGTCCCGGGGAAGAAAACATCGGCGGCGGCCGCGGTTGTGAAACCGGGCGGGGCGGGGCGGCACGTGCGCCGGGGGCCGGGCGAGCCCACACCGCCCCCTCCACCCCCCTACCGCCCGCACCTCTCTGTGCCCTCCCCCCCGTCTGGCCCGGACGCGGGACATGGCACAATCTGCTCAGAACATTATTTTCTCTTTTTTTTTATAATTAAAAGAAAAAAAATTTGGTTGAGGGTTTGGTTTTTTTTCCCTCAAGAACCATAAAATTATACTATCCCGCCAGACAGAAACGCGTCATAAATTATCCACCCCGATCTGCATCCCCTCCACCGAAATAACCCCAAAAGCCCCAAATCCCCTCCAGCCCTCGCCAACACCCGTCTCAACAAGCTCCTCTTTGGTATCGCGTCCCTGGGACTGCAACAGCCCCAGAGACTCCGCGGGGGTCCTCCACTGCCCATTCACACCCCAGGAGCACTCGGTCTCGCAGGAGCTGGAGAGGAGGAGGATGAGGGAGGAAGCAGAGGCCGAGGGTTGCACAAGACCAGGCGTGGGAGTGAATCACGGCAGCCGCCAACACCCAGCCTTCCTGCGGCACAGAACACTTCCCCTTTCCCATCTGGCACCCACCGTCCTGCTGAACCCTGAGGCAGGGGGACAAGGAGGGTGACCTTCCTCCCCCCTTCTCCCTGTACCCAGCCAAGAAATGAGTCGCTCTGCAAACTCATGGGTTTTTCCTTACTTCTTTTTTTTGCTTGTTTATTTTGGTTGCTATTTTTTTGGGAGGGTCTTTTTTTTTTCTTTTTTTGTTTATATTAAAAAAAAGACACGTGGGTGAAGAGCACAGAGAGGCCAGAGTCCTCCCAGAGCCCTGTACCTCTGGCATGATACATTCATGTGTGATGGGGCATTTGCACTCAGTGGAATTGAATACTGATGGAGGAGTGAACAGGAGGGGGGCTGACGGTGATGACATCCCATCCATCCATCCATCCATCCATCCATCCATCCATCCATCCATCCATCCATCCATCCATCCATCCATCCATCCACCCTGGGGAGGGAAAGACTGTATTTTTGGCTAGAAGGCAACAGTCCAGACTCCTCCAAACCCCACCACTGGCCCCCCCATCACCTCTGCTCCTACCATGGGACCCCGGCTGACAAGGATCTTTGCCCTCCCCAGGGCCAGAGCAGGGGACCCCCAGCTGCACTGGAGGGGATGTGACCCCCTCCAGCCTCAGACCTTGAGAGTCTTGTCGGCTGCACCACTGGGGCTGCCAGCACTGCTGCCCTCGCAGCCCTTCTTCTTCCGCAGGGTCTCAATCCAGCTGGTGCTGGGGCGGGGGGCAAAGCTGGACAGTGCCAAGGAGCTAAGCCGCATGTTCTTGCCAGACATGATGAGCTCCCCAAAACCCTCCTGATGGGAGAAGGCATAGCCAGAGCGGCGTGAGCCCACACGCCCCGTGTGACGCATGCACCGGTGCTGTGTCTTCTGCTTCTTCCGTATCAGCTGAGTGTAGCGCACCTGGGGACACGGGGCTAGGGTCAGGGACCTGTGGAACCACCTCTCCTCACGGCTAGCACCCTGTGACCACTCCTACAGCCACGCACTCTCACCGTATCCGAGAGTTCTGGTTTCAGGTCCAGCTTAAGGAAGCGAAAGGCCACAACGGGCACGATGCAGACTACAGTGGTGAGGGCAATGGTCAGCCAGACCGTGGGCTGGGCCAGCGTGTTCTGAGCGTTACCTGGGGGGAAACAGTGAATCCAGTGAGGGCTAGGCTGAGGCAGCACTGTGCTGGGATGGGGAGCATAGAGCACCACATGGACTCACCCACAAAGCGGAACTGATTGGGGAACATCCGGAAGAGGCCATCACTGTGCATGGTGAAGAGGATGGCGAAGTAGGCAGCCAGGCTGCCCCAGATGAAGAAGTGGTTGATGGCTGTCCAGAATCCTGTGTCCAACCCAATCTAGTGGGGGGATGCAGGAGGAAACAGGGCTCAGGGGATGCCTGAGGTGCCCTGAGGGTCTGGGGCCGAGTACCACGTCCCTACCTGCACACTGACGACAATCACCAGGGAGGTGGCAACAGTAACAGCGAAGGACTGGTAGTCAGCCAGCTGGGCACCATCATCACGGGTGGCATCAGCAAAGACGCCATAGGGGATGAAGAACATGAGGATGGAGGTGTAGATGCCTTGGGCAATGCAGATGAAGAACTCCCGCTTGTTGAAGAGCAGGTTCAGCTGCCCAGGCTCATAGAGTTTGGGGTACTCCATGCTCCGCTGCTCTGGCACATCCTGGAGGCATGGGCACCTCCCTTCAGCCCTGGGCAGGAGCAGCCTCCACCACAGCCCACAGAATGACAAGGACAGCCTGACTCAGGCACCCAGGCAGCCCTTCTTCCCACAGGGTGAGCATGAAGAGAAGTGGTACACTCCTCACACACCCAGGGACCTTTCACTACCCCCTGCCATACCTGGTCAAAGACACCCATAGCGAGCACAGGCAGCGATGTGTAGACAATGTTGTACAGAGTGATGAAGTACTGGTCATACACTGTCTGTATGGAATAGAGCACTCAGCAGGACACGAGACCTGCCCGCCCTGTGCCCCAGCCAGCCCCCAAGTCCCTGTGCCTACAGCTGCAGGGACAGGAGAGCTGTTTCCATGCCCGCAGGACTGTCCACCCTGACCACAGGCTCCTCACACACTGCATGCTGGATGCCAGGCTGTGCCTCCTGACTCAGGATGAGTCCCTAGAGGGAGTCCATGGACCTGAACATGCTTCAGAGCCGAGGAATCCTGCAGGAAAACCCTCCCCAGCTCCCAGTGTGGAAAGCCACCAACTCACCTGCGCTGAGAAGCCACAGAAGAAGCCAAACCAGAAGTGGACCATGGTGAAGGCAAAGTTCTTGTAGAAGAAGTAGCAAAGAAACTTGCACATGCGCAGGTAGGACCAGCGCCCATGCACCAGGAGCAGCCGCTGTAGGAACTTGAACTGGGAGAAGGAGTAGTCAGAGGCCAGCACAGCCTGGATGCCCTCCTGCCCACTGATGCCCACCCCAATGTGGGCAGCTGTGGAGGGAAGGAGAGATAGGTAAAGAAAGGGCTGCCAGGAGCACAGGGGATGAGAGCAGCACCCCCAGCAGGGCACAGAGGGGCAAGCACAGAGGCTCCCATGGGCCCCAGGATGGTGCAGGGGGGTGGCCTGTCTCTCCTGTGGTCCCCCACATCCCAGGCCTTACTCTTGATCATGCTGACATCGTTGGCCCCATCCCCAATGGCCAGAGTGACAGCTTTCTTGTATTTCTTCACCAGCTCCACCACCTGGGCTTTCTGCAGGGGTGTGACACGGCAGCAGATAACAGCCTTGCAGGCACATGCTGTTTCCAGGAATTCCACCTCCATGTCTGCCTCCAGTGCATGGGCCTGCAAGAAGAGCAAGGGACAACTGGGGTCATGGTACACAGACAGACACAGGGCCTTGTCCTGCCTGGCACTCCCAGGGCCCTACCAGGCTGTGCCCATTGATGACCAGGGCGTATTCGCCCGCAATGGCTTCGAGCACAGAGGTAAGCTTGGAGGAGAGTTTCTCCTGGTAGGAGAAGCCATTGCACACAGAACGTGATGCATCCATCATCTTCTCCCGGGCTTTTCTGAGGAGAGAGGGAGTACAGGGTTCTATCTCAGGGCCCTTCCATATCTCTAGCTCCCCCAGTCACAGCTGTGCCCCACACTGGCACTGTTCTGTGTCCTCTGCCCCCCAATCCTCACCTGAGCTCTTCTCGCACCTCCAGCACAGTGTGGCCTGTGACCACAAACACCTCTGTCATGTCATCTGTCAGCATCTTGCAGGAGTAGCCAATGTTCACAGCTGTTTCTGAGGACAGGAAAACAGGGGCTGAGCCAGAGTCCACTCAAGAGCGAGCAGTAGGGATCCCAGGCAGGTGGAATCCAGCCCACAAACATTCTCATCTCAAGCCAGCACCTCAGCCACGCCTCACCCTGCTTGTCCCCTGTCAGCACCCAGATCTTGATGTTGGCCAGCGTCAGGATGGCAATGGTTTCGGGGACCCCCTGCTGCAGTTTGTCCTCGATGGCTGTGGCTCCAAGCAGCTTGGGGACCCAAACAGGTGGGAGGTAAGCAGGAGCTACCCCCAGCCACCACCAGCCTCAGCCTCCAGCCCACCTACCATCATATCATGCTCCACTTCATCATAGAGCCGAGCCAGGTGATCCTCACGGGCCTCAGGGGCACTGCCAGCTCGGTACAGCCGCTCGGACCAGTCCCTGTAGTAGCTCTCCTCCAGGTCTCTGTAGGCCAGCACCAGTGTCCGCAGCCCCTCGCCAGCATACTCCTGCAAGTGGTCAGAGCTGGGTGTGCTGGCAGACCCTGATGGCACCCCCAGTACCCAGTGGTGTTCCTAGGACAGGGCAAAAAGCCCAGCTCAGGCTCCTGGGCATCCATTCTCTCCTCCCCGCCCTGCCTACAGGACCCTGTCCCACGCACGTTGAGGTGGTCGGTGGTGATGCTGGTCAAGTCGTGGTTGACGGGATGCAGCCGCTCCAGCAGGATGGTGTCAGCGCCTTTGCAGTACAGCCGGATCTTGCCCTCAGGGCTGCGGACTGCAGGGAGGGGTGGACAAGATGCCTGGCTCAGGGGTGCAGGAGCAGGTCCCGCTCTGACCCCCAATCATCAACCTGTCGATGCCTCCACACTCACATCCCCATCAGCATTGGACTGGTCCACCAACACACTACAACGAGCCCCATGCTGCAGCCCCATGTGGCCTTCCCAGCCCCACAGCCCCTGTGCCTTGCCCAGGACCTTACTGATGACGGACATGCGCTTGCGGATGTTGTTGAAGTCCAGGATGGCCAGCAGCTGGTAGGTGATGGCTTGACCCAGCTCATGCACTGTGATGGTCTTGGGCGTGCGGGACCGGAACACAAAGCCGAAGTTTCTGGCAGCTGTGACCAGCGCTCCCTCATCTGGGGACTGTGCCTTGTACAACAACTCCCCTGTGGACAGCATGGGAGTCAGTGACAGTGTCCTGTGACCCAGAGGGATAGATCCTGCCCCACGCCTACCTTCACTCTTCTCTTCAGACATGACAGTGTGACAGAGTGAGAGCAGGCGGAAGAACTCGTGCACGTGGAGGTCTCCCAGCTTGACGGCTTCCAGTAGGCTGGGGTCCCAGAACTGGAACCGTGGGTCCGCCAGTGGGTTGAAGGAGAAGTCTACTGGCTCTGGCCTCTGGCAGGGGCAAAGTTGGGGTTACCCCCGGGTGGCACTTGGCATGGGCAGGCATCAAACTAACAGCACCCTTACCTCTCCCAGCTCTGCCTTGTGACCCAGCATGTCCTGCACATCACCTGCAAAACAGGGTATGGAGTTAACCACAACAGAGACCAAACACCATGGCAGCTGCTGCTGCCCAACAATGCTCTAGCTAAGCCCCCTCGTCCCCTGACTGCCCCAAACAGAGGTGGGGAGCCAGCGCACCCTCACTCTGTGGACAGCCCCAGCCTAGCTCTGGCAGCTGGCACTCACCATAGCTGTGCCCATTCACAGAGCACTTGCTGAAGACCATGATATTCTGGGTGAGGGTGCCAGTCTTGTCAGAAAAGATGTACTCCACCTGCCCCAGCTCCTCATTGAGGGTGGTGGTGCGGGCTTCAGCTGGTGTCCGGCACTTGGCACAGTACATCTTCTTGTCCCAGTTGATGAAGTAGCTGTGCCCAAGCCGGATCACCTCAACGCTGCAGGGAGGATGGCTGGGTGTCACTGGGGCAGGGCAGCACACTCTGCTGAGCCAGCGACAGGCATACACGTGCCCACCCCAGACCCTCAGTGCCCTGGGCACTCCAGCACCCCGGGTGCCCCCCACAGCTTGCTAGCTCCCACACCCTTCCCGGGGACTGGCCTGCAACCCATTCCTGCTGACAGCCACCGCTAAGCCAGGCAGGCCTGGCTTGGGTGCCTTGCCTCTGGGGACAGAGGCAAGGCACCCAAGGGGCAGCCCGTGGGGCTCCCCAGCCATCTGATACACCTATGAACCCTGAATCCCTCCCCAGCCCCCAGGGCAGAGAGCAATGAGCTAGTGGGAGGGGTGGGGGTGACACATTCTTACCTCGGGGCTAAGGGTGACAGAACCCATGCTGGGGAACGAAAAGAGAGAGAAATTAAAAGAGAGAGAGAAGGGGATAGTGCAGGAGCCTGGGAGCTGTAGGAAGGCACAGCAAAATAGCCAGCGTGCAGCCAGGGCGGGGAGAGACGAGCAGCCAGACAGATACAGCCAGGGGTGCCCTGAGGGACCCCTGGGGTCCTCAGGTCTTGGGGCGTCCCTGAAGGCAGACATGGCCTGTCACCAAGAGAGCAGCCCACACCCACCCACAGAACACACCGTTCTGCCTGTGGATCTCCATCCCTGTCTCCCCTCCCCAGAGGGCACCCCTACTTTCTCATACACCCCCTGCCCAGCCCCTCTGCCCCCTGCCCTACCTCACATAGAGCGAGATGGGCACCACAGTGTTGAGGATGATGATGTAGGACCAGAAGGAGAGGAAGCCAGAGAAGAAGGCACTGTGCACCCCCTCGTCCCAGGGCAAGTAGATCTGGAAGCAGACGCCCACCTCATGCTCCCAGATGGCATTGCCAATGGCCAGGATCACTCCCATGCACACCAGGAACCCAAAGATCTGGGGACAGGACAGTACATCAGAGTCCAGACTGGGTCAGAGCCAGGGCTCCCAGGATTTCCCTTCTGCATACCCAGAGCACCAGCGTATTCATCAGCCGGTCGATGCTTGTCCGCTTAAATTTGGTCCGGCCACTGTTCTGCATCAGTTTTGTGTCGGGTCCTAGGGAGCAGGAAGGCATCAGGGGGTGTCTTTCCCTCCCCTCTGTGCAGCACAGTAGAAGCTGCTGCCTCAGCCCACCTGCAAAGACGACGAGGCCAAAGCACCACTCGGTGTTGCGCAGGACGCAGCCCCGCAGCAGCATGTTCTGGTTGCTCAGGGGGTACTTGTTCTCCTTCCAGTACAGTGTCCCACCAAATCTGTCCAGCTTGTTGTTGGGGGGTTCACAGATCACCTCACCTGGGTGCACAGTACGGCTCAGCTGGGACTTGCCTTCTCCATATGGCCAGCTCTATCCCAGTGCTCCCAGCACCATCTCTGGCTCCCCAGAGATCCACTTCGAGTCACAGAATGACAGTGTCACGTGGCTGGTACTTGTCTAGCCAGGGCGACAGAGAAAGGAACGTGGGGGCTGCCCCGTGGCAGAGGGCTGGTGCCAGGCACTCACCGTCAAAGTGAGCCAGCTGGCTGGTGTCCCCCAGCTCAGCGGTGACGGGGATGGCTTGACGCACCTTCATGTTGGTCTCTCTGCAGGCAACAAGGCACCACATGCAGGTTAGAGACAGCCTGGCAGGAAGGGCATTCACAGGTACTGCCCAGCAGCTCCTGCCCTGCCTGCAGCCCACTCTCACTTCCACCTCCTGCCTTCCCGGGCCCCCCAAGGTGAGCAGGGGCACTTACCCATCCAGCTCTGCAGTCTCTATGTAGCATAACCCATGGGGTTCGCTGCTGGAGAGGAGGAGGAGGTCAGCCTGCTGGGAGAGACTTGTGAAGGGTTGTGCCAACACTGGGGCTCCCCAATGCCTCCCCCAGGGAAGCTCCTGGCCCTTGCATGTCCTTGGAACTCCCTGGAGCATCTGTAAAGGCCACCCCTAACCCCATGGTGTCCTTTGCACCCGAGCCTAGCCACCATTGCTCCAAGTGCCCAGATCCTCAGAGTTCAAAACATGGCTCCACTATGGTTCCAACTCTCCAACCTAAATGCAAGTTCCAGGTTGGAAGTCCTTAAGGTCCCCACCCTGGGAAGTGATGGAGGAGCATAAAAGCAAAGAGGGAGTAGCACCACACGCATGGTCCCTGTGTGCTACCCACTTGCTGGAACCATACTTGTCTCAGGGCTGCACTCACCGCCACAAACTGGTTGTTCTCCAACTTGATGATGTCTCCAACACGGACGTTCATCCACTGCTCCTGCCGAAGGCTGTAGGGGGACAGCAAACTGTAGTCAGGAAGGAGCCCTGCCCTGCCCACTGCCCTGTGTCATGCCCCACAGAGTTCCTGGCTCCCTCTCCACCATGCTCTGTGCCCATGACACTCACACTCCACCAATCAGGACCTGAGACTGCCGGTTGTTCACCTGGTTGTCGCTTTTATGGCGGAACTGGGAGCAGGGGAAAGAGAGAGTAGTGTCAGCCTCTTGGGGATGGGGTCCTGCACTCCCCCACCATCTCAAATGCCATGGCCCTGGTCACTGCACCCCTGCACAGCATCCCAACCCCCTGCCCAGTGGGCAAAGGGGCACAGGGGGAACCACTCACATAGTCATCAGTGGCGTCTTTGACAGCTGTGATGGTTAAGACAAGAACCAAAGGCACGATGGTGGTAAACCAGGAGAGCGAAGAGATCTGAGGGATCAGCTGGGGACAGGGAACAGGAATTACATGGGAACCAGCCAGCCCCAGGCCCATGTTGCCCCTGTTCGACGGTGCCAAACCTCCCCAGTTCCAAAGTATGGGACTACTCAGAGCCCTCCTCTATGCCCAGTCAGGAAAGGACTGCACTCACCTGCAAGATGAGGAGGAAGAGGAAATAGGTGTTGGCCACTTCCTGGAACTGCTCAAAGAGATTGACAGGCAGGAAGGTGACAATGTTGTACTTGGAGGTCTTGATGCAGTTGCTCTGGGGACAGATGGGGCAAGAAGCGGATTTACAGGCTGCCAAGGCCCCATAACTCCCCAAGATCAGATCACTCCGGAGGGCAGCAGCTGTGGCTCACCACAGGGGCTGTGTGCTCTTTTGGGGAGTCAGGCACCTGCTCCTGGGCTACCTCTGGCAGCTTCCTTGGGAAGCCAATTCCTCTCAGTCACCAGCTGGTACCCTGGGACCAGCCTCCTCCAGCAGCGGCACCTGGCCCCCAGAAAGGTGACCACAACCCAGACCCCCTTCTCTCTTCTCTGCAGGCAGCTCTGGAACAGCCAGGGATAACCCCCAACGTGGGGTCAAGGTGAGCACTGCCCTCCCCTGGCACCTTCAGAAGCTGACCCGTGATCCACACTGGGATGAGGGACCAGGCTGGGATCTGGGCAGAGCCAGAGGGTTCTGGGCCTTAGCCAAGAATGGGGGGCCTGAATCCTCCACACAGAGCGCACTGTACCTGGCCAGCCCCACAGCTATATTGGCATTAATGTCAACAGCCCCATTTTTTCAGGGACAAACATATATTTTGTAGCCATAACACCTCCCCCCTACTGAGGCGTGGGTGATTCAGGCCCCAGCCCCACAAACCTGCCCGAGGACCCCCGGTTCAGCCCCCCCTCACTCACTGCGTACTGGAACTTCTCGTTGTACTCCCGCGCATTGGCTCGCACTCGACGCTCTTCCTCTGCAACACAGCACCCTGTCAGCCCCATGCACCCTGACACCCCCTACATCTGCAGCCAGACAGCCCCAAGACCTGAACCCTGACATCCCAGTCTCCTCTCCATCCTGAGAGCCAAGCTAGTACCAGAATCCCAGAAGGCAGGGGAGAAGAAGAACAGGGAGTCTCCCCNCCGCCGCGTTACTGAGGCAACGGCCGCAGTGGGGCCCGACCGGGACCCACCCGAGCCTCACCCGGGCTCACCGCGGCCCCGCTTACCCGGGGCTCGGTGGGCCGCGCACCGCTCCATGTCCCGCAGCCCCGCAGCCCATGGNTCTCTTCTCTGCAGGCAGCTCTGGAACAGCCAGGGATAACCCCCAACGTGGGGTCAAGGTGAGCACTGCCCTCCCCTGGCACCTTCAGAAGCTGACCCGTGATCCACACTGGGATGAGGGACCAGGCTGGGATCTGGGCAGAGCCAGAGGGTTCTGGGCCTTAGCCAAGAATGGGGGGCCTGAATCCTCCACACAGAGCGCACTGTACCTGGCCAGCCCCACAGCTATATTGGCATTAATGTCAACAGCACCATTTTTTCAGGGACAAACATATATTTTGTAGCCATAACACCTCCCCCCTACTGAGGCGTGGGTGATTCAGGCCCCAGCCCCACAAACCTGCCCGAGGACCCCCGGTTCAGCCCCCCCTCACTCACTGCGTACTGGAACTTCTCGTTGTACTCCCGCGCATTGGCTCGCACTCGACGCTCTTCCTCTGCAACACAGCACCCTGTCAGCCCCATGCACCCTGACACCCCCTACATCTGCAGCCAGACAGCCCCAAGACCTGAACCCTGACATCCCAGTCTCCTCTCCATCCTGAGAGCCAAGCTAGTACCAGAATCCCAGAAGGCAGGGGAGAAGAAGAACAGGGAGTCTCCCCAGCTGTGTCATGTGGTCCTGTGGTCCCCCATGCCAGGACCTGTACCTCTGCACACCTAGAACCCCATCCTTGCTTAACCATACCTCCACCTCCAGATTCTGCATCCCCAGATCCCCCCAAGCCTGAACTGCTGGACCTCCACCTCTACTCACCTGTATTCCCAGAGCCTCAGATTCTGGATCCCCCATCTGGCTTATCTGCTCCCCCAGCACGGCACCAGGAGGTCACCAGACCCTTCCAGCTCTGCACCCTCAGATACTGCACCCCCAGATCACACCTCTGCTCCCTCGGCCCTGCTTTGCTGCATTCCTGGACCACCAGTCCCGTAAAATCTGTACTCCCAGCCCCGCTTNCCGGGCCGGGCCGGGGCCGCTGCCTCTGCCGCCGCCTCAGCTCCCCATGGCCGCGGCGGCGCCGGTCGGCGGCGGAAGTGAGGTGGGGGGCGCGGGGAAGGGACGGAGCGCGGCCGCGGGGGGCGGCCCAGACTGCGGCCCTGGCGGTGTCCGGGCCAGCGGGGCGGCTCCAGGGGAGCCGTGTGAGTCCTGGGGGACCAGAGACAATCCCACAGATTGCCAGGGGGCAGTGCCGGGGGTCCCGGGGACAGACCCGGATCCATTGGGGCAATCCCCACACTAGGAGCACCAGTCCCCCAGGCTGGGATATCCCTGCAGCCAGGCCTAGCTGGCCTTCCCGCCCGGGGGCTGGGGGCCACGGCCTCCAGCATATTCCTGCACCCCCATGTCCACAGACGAGACACACCGTGCCCTCAGGACTCTTTTAATGTTGTGACAGGGACTGTTGGGGAGACAGTGCTGCTGGCGCCTGGTGGTGGGGGATACCCGGCAGGCGCTGTCTCCCCAGTGTCCTGCTCCTTGGGCGATATCGCAATATCTGCGTCGATGCTGGTGTTGACTAGAACGATGGAGCCCTGCTCTGCCAGGACGTCGCTGTCCTCCTCCGGGTAGTGGAAAGCCACAAAGAGCTGGTACACGTATGTGCCCATGGCGGCCCCCAGCAGCGGTGCTACCAGTGGCACCCACCACCACCCATTGCCCCTGCTGAGGATGGGACAGGGTGAGCTGGGGATCATCGCTGTCATCCCCACCTCACCCCCTTCCCTCGACCCACCTGAAGACCTCTGGGCCCCAACCTGCCACATAGGTGAAGAGCCGGGGCCCAATGTCCCGCGCAGGGTTCAGGGGGCAGCCACAGTTAGCCCCCATAGAGCACTCAATGGAGAGCACCAAGAGAGCCACAGCCAATGGTTCCAGGCCCTTGGGGACAGGCTTGTTGCGGGTGTCCATGAGGCCCATGACACCCACCAGCAGCACCCCTGTACCGATCACCTGTGAGGACAACGCAGCAGCTCAGCACCATGGGGACTGAGGGGGCTGGGAGAGCTGACAATGGCACCCACCTGATCCAAGAAGCCATTGGCAACAGAGACATTGTCAGCTGGGTAGGTGGCGAAGATGGAGGCAGTTTCTCGGGGGCCAGAGACAGTAAGGGTCCCATTGCTGTAATGCCAGATGGCATCTGAAGGCAGAGGCAGAGCATGTCCATAAGCCTGGCCACCCCAGCACCACCATGCCCAACACTGCTCCCTCCATACCATAGTAGAGGATGTAAACAGCTCCAGCAGATATGAAAGATGCCAAGGTCTGCACAACCACAAAGATGGGAAATTTCCACCAGGGAAACTGCTCAGTCAGGCACATGGCTAAGGAGAATGCTGGGTTCATGTGGGCCCCTGCAATGGAGTAGGGAGAAGGGCTGGGAGTGGAGGGTCCTGGGGACTAGAGTCAAGGGATAGCAAGAGCTGGGACCCCTTTATCTGTCTCACCAGAGATTCCCCCCGCCACGTAGATGCCCACCATGACAGCTATGGCGCTTCCCACGTAACTGGTGATGATGTTCCCCTTTGTCTCAAAGAAGGTGATCTTCTGTGCAGCAGTGCCCAGGGTGATGATCTGGAGAAGAGGAATGTAGCCCCACCTCAGCCCTGGTGGCCTTGTGCTGAGACCCTCCCACCACTGATACTGCAGGGCAGCAAGGTGAGGGCTATGCTGGTGCTGCCCCCCTGGTTTTGCTCCCCAATACTTGGACATAAGACAGGGACTGGCAGGGAGGTGGTTACTGCCTTCACTTGTGGTTTTGATGGCAAAGCAACCAAATTATAAGCCATTAGGTAAACTGCTTTCTGTGGGGAGGTGTTGGGGAAGAGGTGCCACAACATAGCCCCAAGGGACACCATTTGCCATCATGGGATGCAAATGCTAAGAACAGCACCAGAGCCCCAACCTTTGCCTGCTCTGAGACAGGAGGTATCGAGGCACACACTGCGCAGCACCACACCCTGATTGCACCAGAGCCATGGCACAGGTGGACCATGCTGTGGGAACAGGGTCCAAGCAGGAGGACAGGCAGTGCTGAGTTGCCCATTTGAGTATGGTGCAACCCCAAACCACTCCAACCCCAAGGGGCAAGCAGCAGACCCTTGGGACCCCTGCTGCCTGCCACCACCCTACTGTCAGCCCTGTCCCACCCCCATTACACCCTCCCCCGCAACTCCAGCCCACCTGCATGCCCTGCTTACTATGAGCACGAAGGTGGACAGCAGCTCAGCCAGGCATTCCCGCACCAGCTGATTCCGGATGCGCAGCAGACCCCGGGCCCTTGTCAAGAAAGAAGTGGTGCCCATAGTGCTGACTGGGCAGTGGCAGCAGTGACAGCAGTGAGAGTGGTGTATATGTCTCATTCGCAGCAGGTTTTATGAGCCTCAGAGCCAGGTGGGTGATAATGTGCAGACTTTAAACCAATAATGGCTGCACAAGGGAGACGCCTGGCAGGGACCAGAGTCCTGTGTGGGGCCAGGGACACCTTGTGACAATGCTGCACCCCAGTAGGGCCAGGCCAAGTGGGAGCACTCTGATCCCCAAGTGGCCGTGGGGAGCCAAGACCTCACTCAGGTGAGCAGGCACTGGTATTTCCTGGCCAGAAAACACCTTTGTCCCTGCTACATCTCTGCCCAAGCCAGAGCTGCAGTCAACACTAATAAAGAGGCCCTGGAAAGGCCTCTAGGCTGGGCCAGGCCCTCAAGAGTGGCCCCGGGGAGGCATTAGCACAGCATTGGGCAGGGAAATGGGAGAGGGAGGTAAGAAGGGAGCAGTGCAGGCACAGGAGCCTGGCAACCACCTGCACCTGTGAGGCAGGCCCCAAGAGTCATCCTGGTGGACAGGGGAATCTGCCTCCAAACGCATGAGATTCCAGTCTGAAGGAGATGAAAGGTCACCATTTAGCATAAATAGACTTTATTGCTCTGTACACACATACACTTGGCCCCCACAGGGGTCTCTGTAGCTCTGCAGTGCTGCAGAAGGCACCACTTCCCAGCAAGATCTGACCCATCTACAACAAAAACAGGTGGTGAGAAGAGGCTGCTGCCCACTGCCTGCTCTGACAGGCCTGGCAAGCCCAGGGTCCCCCCAGCCTGTACCTGTCACTCATACGGGCTGCTCAGTCAGGACTGGACACAGCTACCGGCTCGAGAACCAGCGTCGGAAGAAGCTGCCCAGCACAGATGAGGGGTCGCTCGGGTTGGCAGAACGAAGCTCATCTTGCTGTGGCCACGTGCCAGCAAACTGTGCCAGCTCCCCTGGGAGGGCAGGGAAAAATCCCTCAGTGGGGGCCCTGTCCATTCCTTGCATCCTCCCCAGACCCCCACTCACGGTCATCCATGTTGACCACCTCCTCCCGGTAGTCCTTCTTCTGCCCATCCTCCTTGGTGGTGGTGATGAAGGCCTGGTCCCCCCTCCGGCGCGTTACTGTTGTCTCCCGGCGGCCCTGGCTGTCCTGCACAGTGCGGTGCTCCTCTACTGCCTGTGCAGAGTGTCGAGCCCTAAGAGACTCCCCAGCCACGGGGACGGTGTCCCCAGGTCTCCCACAGCCCTGCTGCACATGCAGGGACACTCACCCCATCAGGGAGAGTCACTTTGGTGACAGAGACGCTCTGGAAGTAAGAGTGGGACTTGGGTTCGTTGGGTCTCAGGATAGTCCCCAGCCCCACGGAGGAGAACTGGGAGTCCAGGTCTGGGGGGAGATGTAAGATGGTGGCTGCAGCATGGGGACATGCCCCAGAAGCTGTGGCAGCACAGGTGGGTGGAGCAGGGAGGGCAGAGGCCCTCCAATCCCTGCTCCCAGCACCCACCTTGATCTTCCTTGAGGCCAGGAGGAGCCCGATGAGCATCTTCCAGCTGCAAGACAAAGCCACATACCACTGATACCAGTGACGGGAGCCAAAGCACGACACTGGGGCAACAGCACAGAGCTGGCTTGTGCTGTTGAGCCTGCGGGAGGCAGAGCTCAGACCCCTCACCCACCCCTAGGAAGAGTCTCCGCAGCCGGGTCAGATCGCCGGACGCCTCGGAGCTCCCCGGGGCCCCGCTGGCAGGGGGACTCACCGGCTGCTTCAGCATCGAGTCCCTCAGCGGTCGCCTTGCGCTGCCTTCACCGGGGCCGGGCAGGGCAGGCTCTGGGCAGCGAAAGGGGGTCGGTCAGGCCGAGGGGCTCTGAGCAGCGCCAGGAGTCTTGCTCAGCCCTTCCCGCACCCACCGAAAGGCTGCTGGGGCTCAGCCCAGAACCCCCCCAAGGCGCCTAGGAGCTCGCCCATGTCCCGGAATAGCTCCTCGAAGGCACCTCGGGACGAGCCAGGGCCGAATCCGAAGCCGAAGTCCTGGGGGGGCTGCGACATGGACGGGCCGCCATCCTCCTCCTCCTCGTCGTCCGACGCGGCGCCGCCGAACAGCGGGTCCCGGGGTCTGCGGGACCGCGGCAATGAGACACCCGCACAGCCCGGGGGAACCAGGCAGGGCCGCAGGCGTTGGGGGAACTGGGGGTTGAGACAGGGACAGATTTTGTGCCGGCAGGGCCGCGGGGACGGGCGGGGTCCCGGTTACCTGCAGCGTCCCGGGAACCCGAAGAAGCCACGAAACACGTCGTAGAAGCTCATGACGCTCCGGGTCCCTCTCCCCTGTCCCCGCCGCCGCGCCCGGGTCGCGCTGCCGTGAAGCGCCGCGGCCGTAAAACGCCGCCGGGTGTCGCAAGGCGCCTCGGCAGCCGGGCCCGTCGCGGGTCCTCCCCGGGGCCCGGCGGGGCCCCCGAGACCAGCACGGGCCGGAGCCCTCCCGCTCTGACGGCCCCAGGCGTGGGGCCCCGTGCCCGGTCGCACGAGCTACCCCGGGGAGTGTGTGCCGGGTCCCCCCTCGTGCAGGCGGGTGCTGCCTGGCCCTGTGCCCCCATCTCAGCCCTGCCGCTCCTCCACCAGGCCAATACTGCACAGGAGGGCTCCAACTTTGCTCCCCAAAGCCCCAGCGCCTTACCTTGCAGCGAGGAGGCTGAGGGAGAGCACGGGGTCAAGGGCCAGGCACTGCCTCCTGCAGCACCAGTGCTCTCACTTGCCCTCCCCTGCCCCTGTGACCACCCTCCCGTGCCCGTCCCGCTGGCCTCAGGGGGAGGAGGGGGCTGAGGAGAGCACCCCTCAACCTCCAAAAGGAGGAGCAGCAGCACTAGAGCAGTGGAGACATAAGGCGGATGAAGGGTGAGGGTAGAACAGTGGCATTATCCCTATGTTGGCATCCTGCTGCCCAGTGCTGCAGGTGGGAAAAGGAAAAATTCACAAGAGGGGACAAAAACACTAGCAAGAAGCTGGGGAGGGGTAGGGGAAGCGCTGCCCCCACTGCCCAGGGCCGCCCACCCCCTGCACCAAAAACAGGGAATGAGGCTGAGAAGGTGGAAAAAATACACACATCACTTTGTGATCTTTATTCTCTTCAGTAAATCCCCGCTCGGGGCTGCAGCTGAAGGGATCAGGTAGAACTTAAAAGTACAAGATCTGGACTGCATAGAAAAAAACAAACAAAAACCCCCAAAAAACCAAAGCAAACAAAAAACCCCACAAAACAAAACAAGAAAAAAAAAAAGGAAAAAACAAAAAGAAAATTAAAAAATCCCCAACCCAAAAGCAGAAGATACTTACAGCTTGCAAGCAGGGCAGGACCTGCACTCTGGGCCTGTGAGGATGGAGGGATGCAGATGGAGAACATAAAATACCAGGGGGGACCCCTTGGCGGGGTGGGGGAGAAATGAGAGAACTAGAGGACAGCATGGGGTTTTTGTTTTTATATACAAGACACATTTATCCATTAAATTTAGAACACAGTACAAAAAAAACACTTCAACTAATTAATCTTACAATGCTGCTCATATCAATTACTGGTCTTAATCCTAATAATAAGGGGGTTTGCTGTAGGCGACTTGCAGCTTCCACTCCTTTGGATCTGAGAGATTGTAGGGCAGCTGGATGGGAGAAGGGCTAGAAAGGAGTAAAAACCAAAAAAGGCCCCTACGGCAAACGGTTCAGATCTGAATGCGGAGAGAGAGAAAAAAAAAAAAAAAAGGAAAAAAAAAAAGAAAAAAATACAAATTCTATATTACATACAACAGGAAAGTGGCTGAAGACAGACAACGCAGAGGTGCCTGCGGCCTGCCCTGCGGGGCCCTGCCGGGTTAGGGGCCCGGGTGGTCTCTGCCACAGGGCTCTCTCCTCCCTGGGATCCTTCCTCATCATCGCGGTCACTGAGATTCTCTTCCGGAAGCAAGTGGTGGCGAGGGGGCCCGGCCTCAGTTGGCACCCCAGCTGTAGCTGTTGTAGGCGGACTTGTTGGCCTGGGATTTCTGGGGGATGGAGCTGCCTTGGCTGCGCTGCCCAGAGCCGCTCTGCAGGAAACGGCAGAAGGAGAAGCAAGTGGTGAGTGAAGGGAACCACCCCCAGCCTACTCCACAGGGCAACGCTGGCATGCCTCGGCCCCAGAAGACAGCCCTGGCCAGATGCTCTGGGTGACAGTTCCTCAGCAGCCACTGATCCACCTCAGCCCAGCTGAACTCCCTGGCACTGGGGCAGGGGCTGCCTCCAGCACCTCACAGCTCCACCATCTGTGTCCCAGCACCCTCCCTCAACTCCACACCTTGCTCCAGAGCAGCAGGGCTGGCTGCTGAGCAGCAGGGAGAGGAGAGATGGGGAAGGGTTGGTGTGGGTTGTGTCTGCACACGGGTGTGTGTGTGTGTGTGTGCGCGCGCGCACATACTGACTGAGGGCCTCTCTCCTCGCCTCACAGGGCCATGGGGTAGAAGGAAGGGGCTATGTGATCCTGGGGAGCCTTAGGGGCAGGGGCAGAGCCCAGGGCAAGTGCAATGGATTTTCAGAGAGTTCATTACCTGATCTTCCTGCTGGCGTTGACAGCACAGTATCATCTGCAAATATGGAAGCTGTTGCAGTACCAGGATATGTAAAATAAAGGGACAAACTATGACAATAGAAATCCATGGTTAAACCTGAAGGCTCCTGCAGGGTTGTGGCTATGGCAAATAACCCCTTTGGTGCTGGCCTGCAGAGCTGTCCCTCTGAGGATGGGGGAAGCTGGGGTGCCCCAGATGTGTCTGCATGAGGGGGCACTACCTGGCCATCCATATCTGGTGCAGCCTGGCAGCAGGGGGGTTGTGCTGAGTACCCACCCTGGCAGAGCAGGCCAGGGCCTTCCCAGGCCCACCCCAGGCCTTCTTTCTCACCTTATCCTCTTACTAGCCCTGTGTGTATGTGCAGGTGTGAGCATGTGCATGTCACTGTGTGTGTCTGCTGCAGAGTATGAGGGAGGGAGGCGGGAAGGGTGAGAAGAACCAAGGAAACAAAGCAGGAGCAAGAGCCCTAGGCAATACCCCAGCAAGAGGCTGAGGTGTCAGGAACATTGCTTACCTGCCCATCCTGCTGCAGGTGGTGGTGGAGGATCTGCGAGTGAGGCTGCTGATGCGGGGTGAGGATGTGCATGAACGGGGTGGGGGGGTATGCTGCTGCTGTTGCAGGGTTGATGGGGCCGCCGCTGCCCAGCGCCGAAGGCAGGTTGAAGGAGGCTGCTGGGGTTCCAGTGTGAAATCCCTGCTTCTCGAAGGATTGCTAAGGAGGAGATGCCGACAGCAGAATAAGGGCTGGGAGCCTGGCTGGCAGTGTGCCACCCTCCCCATCTCTACACATCACAGGCCCAGAGCCAGCATGTGGTACAGAGAACAGATAAAATCTCTTCCTATGGCTCTGTCTGGGCTTGGAATTGCTGTAAGCTGGGAAAGGTCAAGCATTTCCCTTCTCCCTGGCTGACTGATCCAAAGGGAAAGATCTCATTGCCCAGGGAGGCTCTCAGAGCTTGGCTTCTCCTCCCCAGCAATGCAGGAAGCACCCACAGACACTAACCTGAGTTTTGGAGTAGACAGAGCCCGAGATGTCTGGCACACCTGTATTACTGGATGTCACAGATACACCTGGGGAGAAGGGAGAGGTGGGTGTTAGGCAGCAGCCAGTGGGTCAGCAGAAGTTGGTTGCTGCTAACACCAGCAGGACGTGGTGGAGAGCTCCAGTGGTCAGAGAAGATCTGCAGACAGACTGGCCTGGGCAGCCAGGCCCTGGCATGACCAAATGCAAAGCACCCATAAGAATGTAAGTTATTTTGCTCTGGACACACACTCTTTCAAAATGCCTCCATAAACCAGCTGAAGGGCTGGCTGCCACCCAGAGAAACACATGGAAAACTGCAGGTCTGAGGAGAGCTGGGGAACACAGGGAAACAAACCCACAGCATGTGGCACAGCAGCAAGAACAGCCCAAAAGCTCCTCGGGTGTAAAACAGGCAATTACATGAAAAGGCAATTCAGCTGTGGGCTGGGATGGCTGATGCAGTGACGGACAACACAAGCCCCATGGGATGTTAGCTGTCCATAAAAAAAGGTGGCACTTCAGAGGACACCTCAACCATCATTTAATGGCTGGAAAAAGTGCTGAAATGAAAGCAGTGTGAAGGACTCAGCACCAGGTGACCTGGTACAAAGCTGAAATATTTTTGCAAAGAGAAAATACTACCTTGAAGGGTTCTAATGCAGTGAAAAAAGGAATTAAAAGACTGGAAGAGGGAGCCAAATGCAGCCCTGCATAAGTCATCCAGACATCAACCAAGTACCAAGACAGGCAGCAGGTTCATGATCTCCCCACATCCTTTGAATCAAGGACACTTCCCTAGAAAATGTCTGCCAAACACTGGTAGGAAGCAAGTTCAAATCCAGAACTGCTGTTCTGTTAATCACATATAGTCAGTTAAAAAACCAACAAACTAAACAATTCAGCATCTTAAGCTTCTGATAGTGGTCCAAGGGCCCAGACAGCTGAGTGCAGGGCACAGAGGAGGATGTGAAATGATCTGTAACCCTCAGACCTGCTCCAGACTTGGATGCAGAACAATCCTGGGTCTTTCTAAGGATAATCAAACTGGGAGCAGCACCCCTGGTATTTTTCTCTATTACTGCTGTAAGACAGCAGCCCCTATCACAGCCAGTGAGACTGGGAGCAAAGCCCTGCTGCTGTGGAAGGTGCTCTTGTGGGTCTCTTACCAGTGCTGTACCCATGAGAGCCATAGCCACTGGGCTGCTGGAAAGGGGTTGCTGATGCATTGACGCTGACATTCACACCATGCTGCTTGGAAGAGGTAGGAGCAACCTACAGAACAGAGAGGAACAGAGTGAGAAGAGGCTTTGCTGTGCCACCCTTCTGTCCAAATCCCACAGCTTGCCTCTGGGAAACTCACAGGGAACACGGCGGGCCCATACTGGAAGGTGCTGGGGAGCCCTGGTACCCCTGTGTAGTATGGCAGACTGGTGTAACTGTAGCCAGGAGGCAGTGCCGGGTTCAGGAACGTCTGCTGCGTGGTGTGGTGAGTCTGGGTCTGGCTCTGCTGAGGCTGTGCCAGAGTTGTTGCAGGAGCAGGGGAAGAGGCATCACCACGGCCAAATTTTGTTAAGTCACCTGAAATAGAGGAGGTAAGAGTGAAGAACAGCTGATAGATCCTGGCCCATTCCAACTCAGCCCAAAGGTGACCCAGTCTATTTGTAAGCAGCAACTTCAATCACCTGCCCCCTCCCTCTCACCTCCTGCCAGTGCCAAGGACTGTGGCCTTCAGACCTTTGCACACTGATAAGGTGAAACTGTTAATTGCTCCTTGGCCCTAACAGGACTACAGAGGAAAAGGGAAGCCACAGTAGCTAAGCCCACAATCTGGCACTAGATAAATCTACTAGCACAGCCTGATGCTAGAGCTGTCCCTCATCCCTCTCCATACACCAGCAGCAGGACTGAACACAACCCAGATCCTTGCCTGGGCTGTGCAGGGTTTGGCTGCAGGGCTGGAAAGCTCCCCATGCTGATCTTGATGAGCACCTGCTTGGCTCTTCCATGCAAACACTCTCCTATTCAGAGCTCACATAGTGCCATGCTCTGAGCTTGACATTGCAGCCTCAGCTGGGCAAAAGCACTTCCACACAAACCAGCTCCTGCCAAAGCTGAGAAGAACTGGTGCTGGAAAAGGAGCAAACCTCCAAGTGCAACAATTCCTAAAGTATGTGAAAGCTCAGCACAGTCACTGCCCACTGTGGATTGGCAGTATATTAACACGCTTGCCAAGGTCAGTGAGAGGTCATACACCCACTGGGTGCTTGAATTGAGTTTGACAGGTCCCAGATTTCTCATTTGCTTTCTCCATGAGACCATCCCATAGAAAAAAAAACAAAAGTAATTTCTCCGTATTTTGTGTTTCTTTCTATTTTTACTCTCAGTCCTTGAGAAGCACTGCTCATCACCTGCCTAACAACCACCTGGAAAGCAGTCCCCCAGCAGCAGGGCTTGCAGAATGTTTCAGCCCTTCCTCACTCCCTTTCCAACTGCCTCATTAACTCCTACTTTGCCAACCTCTTCCCAGTATCAGACCTTGACACAACCAGATGCTCAAAGGGAAGAAAAGAATTTAACTGTGAGAAGCATGCTCCAAACCAAAAGCAGTGCAGGAGGCACAGTGCAGGTGCAGATGTAGCTCCAGTAGACAAAGACACAGGACACTAGTAGAAGCAGCACAAACCCTGATGGGATGGGAATCAGAACAGTCTTTTTCCCTACCAGAGTATGGATTGCTGCTCAGGCTGCCATCTCTTCCAGTCAGTGGTGTGGTGGGAGTAGGGAATGGGATGCTGTAGTAATCCTGATGAATAAAAACAAAAGGAGAAGACATTTTATCAGATCTGTCCAAAGCACAAAGCAGTATCTTTTGGGAGAGAGGAATTTCTATACTGTAGCTGTAAGATATGTCTGAGTACTGCAGTTCAACCAGCCACATCCAGGCTGATCGTGACCTACAGCAGCCCCAGGTTTTTGTAGCATGTACCATCCCCCTCATCTGGCTATTAGAAGAACCAGGTAAGGTCTACTGGTATGCAGCTCTTCAACTGCCTGGACTTCCCCCCTCTTCACAAGATAATGGACATGTTCTAACACTAAATAAAGCCCATTTTCATCAGGTATTTAGTCACTGGCTCGGTTATGGATCAGAGGTGAATCACTATAACAGCCCTGCTGCTGTAACTCATGCTCCCTGGCTCTACAAGGAATACTGCTGTATGAGTAACTCATGCTGCAAACTCCACGTGAGCCAAGGAGCAACTGATTAACTCATCACTGCTGCTACAGAGAGGTGCATCCACTCAGCACCCTATTTTGCCAGCTCTTCAGGACTGCCCACAGCTGGCCTGTCTCTACCCAAGCAGCACCGGCGCATGACATGTGGACGTGGCGTATCCTTGTCATTCTGCAGTACTCACCAATGGAAATCTCGTCTGGAGCATTTGCAAGTCATCATATCCATACACTTGTGGCTAGAAAAAGAGCCAGAGATGACATTAGGGACATGGACTACAAAAAGACACCTAATTTTAGATTAAACATTTAGATAAATGTGAGAGAAAACCAGAAGTAGCTGTTGAGCAGCCACACAAGCCACCAGGTGCAGGCAGCCAGAGCCTCTACACAGAGGCCACAAGTTTCTGTGAGTTGCTCAAAGGAAAATGCTCCAAACCATAAGGCCACTCAACGGTTTTTCTCTGGAAATCATCCCAAAACTGAAATCTGTCCTCACCTTTAGGAGAGGGTGTGACACACACTCCTAGACTTTGTGGCCATTGCTACCCTTGCCCTGACTGTTTGCCCTTTGTCACATCACGTTTCTAACACAGCTCCGTGCTTCCACACACTGTGCTCTGCCCTAGGGCTCTTCAAAGGCTGGAGAGGCTGCAAAGAATAGGCATGTAGGCTCTGCTCCAGGGTGATCACGACACACAATTACCCCCATGGGTACACTGAAATCATGAAAAAAACAGCAGGTCCAAACTCTGCCTGTCCAAGGCAGCCCTGCTGGGCTGTGTCACAGCTTTTGGTTTCCCCACTATGCTATATCCCTCCCTGCTGCAGAGGCAGCTGGGAAGTACCTGATGGCATGATACTACTGCAAAGTTCCACTCACCGGATAGGCATGTAGCAACCCTGGAGCCATGATGTACGGATTAGGCAACAACGGTGGGACTCCAGGAGGGAGATTGGGAGGGGCTTTTCCTGAATAAGGAAGAGAAAGGAAAAGTTCCACAGCGAAGCAAACAGCAGAAGGTCACTCCCTTAGCCCTCACACCCTTCTCTGGTACAGCAGTACCCAGGAAAATACCTGATGTGGTTGCAACAGAGCTGCGAGTTGAGGCCGTCACTGTGGAGTTGCTGCTGAGGCTGAGGCCCAGGCTGCTGACACTGCTGAGGCTGGATGAAACGCTGACAACTGGTGGGGCAGCTGACACCGTGCTGGAGGAGGTCGAGAAAGTACTAGCAGAAGAATGGAGGCTTGCTTCACTCTCCACACTTGTGTGCTAGGGAAGGAAGAGAAGAGAGTCAGGGGATCAGGCAGATGGAAGTGCACAGGTACCACAGGACACTCTCCACGCAGATCATTATGCACCTCTGTCTGCATCTGGATGTTTCTGCAGTGAGCCTGGCTTCGGTCCAGAGTCCTGACAGCAGCCAATCCCTAATGCTTACAAACCTCTCTCATGGTTACATCCAAACACATCTGTCTGATGAGCAAAGCAGGGCTTGACACCACATTTGCAGCAGGGTGATTTATTCTGCTGCAGAAGCCGATACCCAGGAACTGTACTGCAAGAGCTCCAGCAGCAGAGACATTTTGTTCCACTGCATTAGCTACCTAATAGCTAACTGCTATACAGTTTGCTCTGACATGTGGCTGCGACTCTGCAGCACCTTCAAGGGCTACTACAGGCTCAGAAGAAGGTGCTGCTCAGTCAGAAACAGGCAGGGTGTCAACAGCCATGAGCCACAAGTGCACAGACAGTGCAATGACATAACCCCTATCATCTCTCTCCACACAGCATCTGAACTCCTGCAGGACAGCCAGCAGCCTGCTGGATCCTGTCACAGAGTCAGGCACCCCAGCAGACCCCACCAAGCTGAGCAGGTATGGGGTACACAGTGTGAGAGCATACCCAGACTCACCAGAAGAGTTGAAGTTGATGTTCGCCCAGAGGATGTGGATGAGGACAGACTGTTCTGCTGGGTGGGTAACGCACTGACGGAAGAGAAATAAAACACTGTCGGACTGTAGTGGTTTGTAAAGATTTCCTGAAATTTTTACCTGCCGAGACCTGGGCAGTCTCCCTTGTATCTGACAAGGACCAATCAGTGTTGGATTTTCAAGACTGACACATTGTTATACAAATGAGAAAGTTTATGCATCTTTGTGAAACACACATGTAAATACAAAACACCCCGGGAAAGTTCTCTTTCATTTCTGGCCTCTCAGGAGGTAACTAGCCTAGCTGGGGCCAAGCTGAGCCGAGTTTCTCCCCTGGATGGAATGCAGCCAAAAAAACTTATCACCGCTTTCTGGCTGGGCCCTTACAATCCTAGCCCAGCCCAGTGTGGCCCTGAAAGACTCTAGATCATAAAATAAACTCCCAGTCTTGGCAAGGTATTAACTCTTTCAACACCCAGAATAAAACTTTGCAAATACTTTTCTCTCTCCTGAGTGAAAGAAGAGAACCAAGATGGTTATACGCACAGAAACAACAAAAACACAGAAGTCAGACAGAAGAAAGAGTCAGGTCCCAGATGAGAGAAAGAACAAAGTCATGGACTAAAATTTACCTTTTTTTATTATGCTATAAAAAAGAAACTCTTATTTGCCTATAACACATAAAAATATTACAAGGTAGATATGACTGTTCTAACTGTAAACATAAGCAGAGGCATTAGTGTTAAAGTAAGCAGATGTTGAAATTACTGTGATCATCTAAGTTTAAATAGTAAGGACACTCCTGCTGTTCCCCAAGAAAAAAGAAGAGGAGAAGCCTCTCAAAAATGGAGTAAGCTTTTGTTTGAACTGCTATAATCCTTAAAGCGTGCCCCATAAGTTGATATAGTCCTCAATAATGGTTATAGGAAAAACTGTTGGTCTGAAGAAAGGATTTTTGCATAATAATCAGATTTCCATTCTCCCAGGCAGCTGATCACTGTGACATCAAAGCCACGAGAAAATGGTTTCTTGTGGAAAAATCTCCATAGACTAAAGAGACAAGTCTCCTCTTTCAAGTGAATTAGTGAAAGACTATTCTAGAAATAGTAAACTGACTGAGGTTTTTTTGGTACGTTTTCAGTGTGAAAGAAAAGAAGTGTGCAGGGGGAGGAAAAGCAGTCTAAAGTTTTATTCTGAATTTTTTTTCCTATAGTTTCTAGTAATAAAGTTTCTCTTTGTACCATTTAAAGTTAAGCCTGTATTGCCTTCCTCCTAATCCTATCTCACAGCAAGAAAATTTCAAATTGTTGAACCAAAACCACTACACAGACCAAGATGAGAGAGTCAACATTGGTAGCACCATCCCATTTCCCACCTGCTTGAATGGGATGAGTCATCTTAGTCTTCCTCATTGCATGAGACAGACTCTGATGTCTGCTATAGATTCCTGCTTCTAGTTCTGCTTCTTCAGAAATCCACCCCTTCCACTCACTCACCTGCTGAGCTGGGCAGTGGTTGTACTGGGGAGCTCCTCGCTGTGGCTCAGGCTGCTCAAAGCTGTTGAGTGTTGGCTGGCTGTTGTCAGCAAGGACGATGCAGACACCCCATCGTTGAGAGGTGCAATACTGGGAGCAGAGGGGGAGTCAGATTTCACTGCAGGGCCCGTAGCACCTGAGAACAAAAGCTTCTGGTTAAGGGCAGCTACTGGCAACTTCCAGAGGGTAACACAAGGGCAAGGATCAGCAAGTGCTCAGCAAGACGAGTTGAGAGATTTGGGGCTTCCCTCAGTGCTGCCAAACAGTTATATACTTATGATTGTGTTCTATATCTCACTTTACCCCAATACTACCATTGGCTCTTCAAAGAGCTTCAAGACCTAGACATGAAGTGCCTTCCACACACAAAGCAGAGTAAATTATTTTCACAGGTGACCCTTCAAGGATCTCAAGGATCAGCAGAAAGGTGATTGTTTTGAGGCAAGCAAATTATCTGAATGGCAGCAATTAGTTGAGCAAGGAAAGGACTTGCTATGAGCACAGATAAAGCTTCTCATTCAAAGCAGAGAACACAAGAACAGATGCAGGACACCTGCTGTAGTGGCAAGACTCTTACCTTCAACAGCCTGTGTGGTTTGTAATGGCGTGGGTTGTACAGAACTGAAACCATTCTGAGGAAGAAGAGAAAAAAAGGAGTACTGGGCATTATAACAGCACATTTCCAGAGCAGAGCTAGTGGCACCTCCCTCCCACACTCCCTTGTACAGTTACAAAAAGGCCCTGCTACCAGCATTTGCCACCAGACTGTGTTTGGGCCAGTCCCAAGGTCTAGCCCCATGCCAGCATGGTCTCCAAGTGTTTATTAGAGAAATCAGTGCAAGAAGTTTCTCTGCTGCTGGTAGTTAGACTGCCTCAACATTCTCAATCCAAGTTCATTAGCCAAACCTGATGTTATTAAATTGGTGTGCAGCATACAAGAACCAAATCCTTAACACAAAACAAAATTCTTTGTCTGCACACCATTCTCTAGCAGGGTAACTGGACAGGACACAACACATGCACTGCAATCAACCTGACTGCTGTTAACCCCAGTGGCTCAGGCACAAAACACAGCAGCCAGAAGAGAGCTCTTGATTAGAGCCCACGAGCCACACAGTGAGGCTGGAGGATCACAGAACCACTTGATAAGCCACTCAGCTTTCCCTGAGACACTTCACATGAGGCTCACTCAGCACAACAGGTGAGCAAAGCTGTTCTCTTACCTTAGCCTGGGTCAGATCTTTCTGGGGCGAGGAAGAGATAGAATTTGGGTATCGCCTCGTCTGGGTGGATCTCTGCTCATACAGTGGTCCCTGAGCACTGTTCTGGGAGGTAAATGTTGCTGTCTGTATTGTGCCACTCTGGTAACCAGACTCCTGGCTTTGATTGGATGAAATTGTGGATGAAGATTCACTACAACAGGGAAAAACAATAAAAAAAGCATTCCTCTATTTTCCTCAAAAAAAAACAGCCTTGCTGTAAGCTGCTGACCTAGACTGGGCTCTTCACTTCAAATACTCAAGATAAAAAGCCCCAAGCATCAGTATAAAGGCACCACATGAAGCAGCCAGGCCAAGAAACATGCCCAGAGAGTAGGGCTAGCCCAACCACGGACATCCAGCTGCAGCCTTGCCTCACATACTGCTGTGCCTTAGGCAACACTTCATGAGCTGCCACCATTCAGGCCCCAGTACTTAATGGACTGGCCTGTTACTAAGGGTCAGCCCAACTGAAGACAAATGCACCATCACCATAGATACACCTACCCCACTGTGTCCCAGTTTGCCAGGCAAAAAGAAGGACAAAGCATTCAGAATCTGTTCACCAGAGACATAGAGCAGTTGTGCTGGGGATTCCCCTCCTGTGTTTTCAACAACACAGCTTAAGGGCAGTAGGAAAACTGCTTTCTGTGCAAGTACCACAGGCCAAAGAGCCACAGAGGTGCCCAATGAGCCTGCTGGCAACTTGTGCTTTGCTGTTGCATACATTGTCCCCCCTTTATGACCAAAGCACAGTCAGAAAGGGTCTACTGGTATGCATGACAACTGAAGTTCACAGGACCAGCAAACTTCCAAAGCTGCCTGCTTGGATTACCAGCCTCCCGGTCCTCACCTGGCCGAGCTGGTGTAGAGGCTGCTCTGAGACTGGCTAACAGCGGCGCTAGTTGTGGGCGTTGATTCGTACTCAGCAAGAACAGGCTCTGAACCAAACTGTAACGCCCCAAACTGCAGGTTTAGCCCTGAGATATCCGACGAGCCAGGCATTTCCACTGCAAGTGCAGGAATCTGAAAGGGAGGAACAACAAAACGGCTCAATCATTCCTGGTGAATCATTATCCCAGAGAATTACTTTAATACCCACATTTCCCAGCACACAATGGCAGTTACAGGCTTGCAGCCCCTGAATTACACTGAATTCAACCCATGCAGGCACACAACTCCATCACCCCCACAAATACTCAGTGCCAACAGCAGGAAGGCCAAGCCCAGACCTTCCCTCAGCAGCCCAAATGGCTGTTTCTGCAGCTCTAACACAACTCAATGCCTCCCTCCCCTGGTCTGCACCTTTGATGCTAACGATGCTTTTTTCTTCTGCTGCTTGAGCTTCTGCTGTGCTGGCTGGGGACTTGAGGACTGGTTGTCTGAGGACCCTGGGGACATCTGGGGAACTGGATTGGTTTTGCTGGGCAGTGGTGAGGATGGGGGTGCCGGTGTGGTTGTGGAAGCAGTCACCACAGGCTGTTTCTCCTGCATGAACACTTCTATCATGGTTGAAGTTGATGTGAAGCCCTGACGCTTGGTGAAGGGACTATGCACAGAAGGGTCTGTTGGGTTCTTGAGATCTATGGGACAAGACAGAGGTGAGTTAGCAGGGTTTGTTTCCTTAAAAATAAATCAAATTCTGACACTTATCAAGAAAAAAACCTTTTCCTCTGTGTTTCATCCTGAAGCCTGTTAGAGAGCAGAAAACTTAAGCATCTCTGCTCCCAGCCTCACCCTCTCACCACCATCAATGCCAAACCTTTTTAAGCTCTTCTACCGTCAGTTGCTTCCACCATCTCTACAGGACAAAACCAGCTTGTGTGGCAGAAGTCCTCCATTCTCCAAGAAAAGCTGGACTCCAGAGTCCCTCATGGAGACACTGTATGTCAGAGGTCTGCACACCACTTCCCTCCCATCTCTGTTAACACTCCTGCATTCCATTGCCTCCTCCTTCCCCTGCAGGGACTAGGTATCTCCAAGCAACATCATTGCTTGGGGCTGCCTACCCTCAGGTCTTTGCATCACCTTCCTCCTCTGACTAAGCCTTTCCACAGTTTATTCAAAATCAACTCCTATTCTCTGTGACTCTCTTCTGAGGCTTCTTGTCTGAGAAGATCAGAAGCTGCCAACACTGACTGTCACTAGGACAAGGCTCAATTTTTTTTCAGCTTAGATTTGAACCAGAGCCATTTCCCTATAACAAGCACAAGCTGAAGGAAATTACACTAGCACTCAACCACAGCAAAACTCAGCTTCTCATCTGAAGAGCCTCTCAATCCCTGTTTATTCCCTCAAGCCAGCCCAGAGACAGTTACTTCTTGGCATTTAAGGGCAAATCCCTTTAAAATTCCCATAAAAATAACAGGAGTTCAGCAGGGAGAAGAGACTGATAAGAGTTTGCATTTGGGAGCTGTTCTCCAGAGGTGACCTTTCAGACCTTTTTCTGGCACAGCTTTACACTAGGAAGTAGTTCTGCACACTGAGAGGCTCAGGAATGCCAGATTCCTGGCCCTGAAACTGTCTGGAATGACAGATTCAACTGTCCTAAGTAAAAAAGGAACACTGAGAGACTCACACACACTATTATTATTTTAGTCTCACTCACAGCTCTCTTAATTTTCTTCTGCTCAGCTAAATTGACTGTGAATTTGTGAACAGATCCTGTGCTGAATCCCTCCCACTGCTGCTCACAGCATGCCTCTGCAGTTCTGGGGAAACATGTTCCCTCCCATCTGGGGAGCCACGCCGCTTTTCCTTACCATACTGCACCAGAGACGAGGTCTGTGTGGTAGATCCCATGTCCCAGGAGGCAGCAGTGGTGCTCCCAGCAGGCTGGGTGTGCTGAGCTGCCAGCTGAGCCAGTGCCTGGGCTGTCTTGAACTGCTCCAGGAACTGCGACCCTGTAGTACTGCTGCCTTTGGCCTCCCCGACATCTCCAAACCCTTTCCCCAACATGCTCACCTGCAATTTCAGCAAGGAGATAAAGTCAATGTCTCCCATGGCTTGGAACTTGGTTCAGAGGACAGGCACATCTCTGAACACAAGCCCAAATGCACTGTACCCTGCTGCTTCTCACTGGGTACCCCAGCTCAACGCTCTTGAGCTCCAAACACAAACACACACTCCTGGCAAGTAGGGCTCATGTTTCTTTCCCAGCCCCCATTGCGTGTGAACACAGGTATGCTCATCTCTTGCCCAATCCATGCCATGGTAGTGTCACAGAGGGTTACATAGGAAGTTGACAGGATCTTAAATAATATGCTAAATTATTCTCATGCATTCAGTTGCACCAAAAGAGAAACACCAGGAGATCTTGGCTTTACAGTTAACATGGTTTTGAAAAATCTTTCCTCAACTATCTTACCATTAAGTAAACAATTTTTATTTCTTTTTGCTAAAGTTATACAAAGCAGCATCTGCCCAGGTCTATGCACATCTCTGACTGACTCAATGTCTCCTCCTTTCTCCTGTCAGTGGATGCTAGTGTTCCATCCCACCCAGTTCCCAACCAGTTCTCTTTCTCAAATTGTTGAGTTGCAAGTCCTGGACCAAAAGAGCTTTTCCTTTCCTTTAAGCAGGAATTAAGCATGTGTTGCAAATCTGACAAGGGCAACAGGGGGGGAATTATAACAATTATTTCAAATTAAGCAATGAACTTCAGGCCACTGCTTTTAAAGCAGACTAACAAATTATTTGGCTCTACCAGCCCCAAGCAGTGAGCATATGGACTGCATTTCCTATATTACCCAAACGGAACAACAGGGGATAAGCGACCTCAGCCAAACACCCACTGGGAGAGACCAGCATTTCCTTACCATGCTGTGGTGAGAGAAGGAGTTTCCAGAGGCAGGTTGGGACAAAGCACTCTGCTTAGAATTGCTGAACACCAGTGGCTGTGCCAAGGAAGGAGTCTGGGATGACTCCAGGTTTGTTGACTCATTTTCCATAGAAGAGGGTGTCTTTCCTAGCAGGACTGCAAGATCAATTCTGGATAGACAAAGACCCACTGAGGTTACCAGAAGCTCCTGCTTCCATTAGAACAGTATTCCCCCCCCAGCCTCACAGCTTTTACTTTACAAATTGAAGGAATTTGCAGAACATTAACTTACAATTGCCAGTAGCAAACTCAAAAAGACAGACTGACCAAGCAAGACCCTGCACTGTCTTTGATTTTAAATCACACTTTACACTAATTTAACACAGCAAAACACCCCCGAACCTGAAGAACCAGCAACAGACCCTAGGAAAATTCTAACCCAGGATTAGAACCCAAAAAGTTCTAAGGCAACTCTTCCATTTAAATCCACCCCATCTCATTCAGAGCTGCTGCATTTTAGCTAGCTAGTAAGGTTTAGTTGAAGATGGCAAATTGCTCGGAGACTCATGTGGTGCTACCTTTCCCAGATAAACAGCATCACCATGGGCTCTCACCTTTGTCCAGCTGTGATTGTCACATTCTCAGCAGGCAGAGGCACTGAAGACACATTGGAGGCTGTGAAGATCTTTGTCTCTGACAGCTGAAAGATAAAAAAGGAAAACAGAATACAAAAGTGAGAACAGCACCTCTTAACAGTCCCTATGACACAAGGCATGTGAATGTTTGAGACAAACGGCCACAGAAAAACTCAAGAAATTCAAGTGCTTGGACTGAAACTTCTCTAGCATTTGGCTCCCATCAGAATCAACTTCTATTTAATTTGTTTCTTCTCAGGCAAGCGCACAAATCACCTGCCAGTGGAAAAAAAAAAACCTCTCAAATCCTTCTACAAATTTCTCTTAGTCCACAAATCCCCTATGGCTGCTCTAGGACCTTGGGCTGTTGCTCTGAGTCAATGGCATGCAGCACAGACCTGCAAAAGCCACTGCACAGGTAGGTGCAAGCATTGGTAGTGAAGTCAAAGAGAAACTCTGGATCCATAGCTAAGCTTCCAATGATATGGGCTCATTTGGATGATCTGATCAACACGGAAGGGAAAATAACATTGCTCAAAAACTGATGGAGGGCTAGTGATGACCTGTGATATAGCCTGAAACATATCTGAACGTGAACAGACTGAGGAGCTGCTAACAACTGAACTGGCAGAGTTTAAAAAGTAAATCCAAAACTTCTTGGAGCATCTCACACACACAGGAGGTAAGAAAGGCTCTCAGAAACTCCCTTCTAGCAGAGACTTGAATGAACAAAGAAAAGCTACTCATATCTCCAAACACAGCAGTAGTGCTTCTCCCAGGTAGTGCCTAGAAAACAAATACTTCCCATGCCTGCCCATTCTGTTGGCTGAGCCAAAATGAGCATGCAAAACTAACAACCATACTAAAATGCTCAACCCTGCTCCCATCTGCAAGAACAGAAGTCCTTCCTTGATTTGGAGAGGGACTGAAGCCCATTTCAGAAGAAACTTATAGATAGGCATTAACAGAAGATGCTAACAATATCCATTCTTTCCTAAAGGACACATCAGGTAGAGAACACAAGGTGGTGCATGTCAGAAGGTAAAGTCAAGAGCTTTTTTTCCATTCAAATCACAAGGACCAGCAGAGGCACATGACGTGCATGAAACCATGAAACTGCTGCTGGGTTGATCAAAGGCAAACCTTCCCCAACTACCACTCCACCAGAGGAGTGGAACAAGAGTCCTGTGTGGAGTCAGGTCAGTTTTTGTAAGAATTCCATCTTGCAGTTACAGGAAATGAGAGGACCAGCCTCAATGCCCCAGGAGATCTCTTCCTGTCTTGGGCTCCTGTGACAAGCTCTATAACACATATCCTGTAGGAGATGCAACAATTACTTATTCATCATAGCTCCCAGGGCTGGGAGCCTGCCTAAGGTTCTGTCCACAGGGGCTTTGAGCTCCCCTGGCAGCTCCGTGTGTAAAGACAGGACAGTAGCCTGATAGCAAATGCACAGAGGGGATGGGTTCAGAAAATACCTACATCTTCATTCCAGTCCTCCGTGCCCCATTCTTCTGTCGCTGCCCTCCATGCACCTATAAGGACAAAAACAGGTACAGAAGTTATGCATGCATCAAAGCTCTACCTCCAACAGCTGGGGGAGCACTGGGGAGCTTTGCAGGCAGCCAGAAGGATTTCTATTTGCCAATCAGACAAGTTAATGCAGTCAATCTCAGCCCATGCTTTCCAGTCAAGGTACCGTGATGGGATCACCTCTGCCTTGGTGGCACAGGCTGGGATGAAAAAGAGGGACTGCCAGGCTGGCAGATAGGGTAATGCACACCCTCCCAACACCCAAAAGGGGAGCTGAGCTCTACAAGGAAGCCCCAACATCATTCCCAGCCTCCTTGTGCCATTTTCCTGGCTCTCCCTTGTACTGCAGTAGCTGTAGGTTTGTGCACCTGCAAGCAGCCAGTGTTACCCCAGCAGCTCAGACAGAGCACCTCCCTCATGGGCTTCCTGCCAGCTCTGGAACAGGATCTCACCATCCAGGTAAACCTCAAGTTTCTATAAAACTTAAGGATAACCGAGCCATTCTCATGATTCACCTTCCACCCCATCCAAAAAAAAAAAAAGTCTTGAAACCTCAGTGCTCTAAAACCTCCTGTGCTCAGGCAAATGGGATTCATGAAAGAAAATTTATGGGACTAAGCAATTCCTACATTTTCTGTGGCCAGTTTCAGAGATACGCTCATAACCTCAGCTGCAATCCAACACAGCACAATTTAGGCGAGCAAAAATTTACCAGAAAATAAGAGTTTTGCCTGGCTGCCTTTTCAACTTGTTCCAATCCTCACTTCCATCACAGTTTAATCTCTGTACTTTGAATATTATGTAGCAGTTTCAGACTCCATTTAACAGCTAAAATTTGGTTTGGGAAGAGAGCAAGAGCTTTCACATCCCCAAAAACTTCAGAGCATAAAGCCAGTCCCATTTAGTGCAGCTTGTCTTCAGTCCACACAAACCAGATCAAGAAAATCTGAGAGCAGCAACAGGGTTAATCCTGAAGACACCTACTGGATGGAACAAGTTGGCATCAGCCCTTTCACAGATAAATCAAAACATGTGGGGAAGGGGAACATTCTGAGCTCTTCTGCACGACACAGATCTCCCCATATAGACTTCACTTGTATATTTAAACAACCACTTGTCTACACTTGAGGGATCTAGTGCATGAAATAAGTATCAGTGAATTATTCTTTTTTCATTGCTTTTTTTGTCTTGCTTGATGAGTTGAGCCAATTCAAGAAGTCTCCTAGGATTTACTTTTTCTATATATTCACGTTTGAAATACAGGTATTAATACAGCACTTGCCAGAGTGCCAGGAGTCTTAAGGCACACTACCCCCTCCATAGCCAGAACCATCAAAACATTCAATGCAAAACACATATGCAGTTTAGAAACCTAAATTCCCACAATCCTTAGATTTTTGGTGCCCTCACAGCAGTAGCAGGAAGGCTACCTCCCAAATTTTCATGGATCTGAAAGATCATTCTAGTCCAAGCCTTACCCAAGAGGTGAAGTGGGAACTGGATGTACCTGCAGCTGGCCCAGAGAGCAGGAAGACAGAGAGAGTTGTCCCAAGAAGAGTTTGCGCATGCAGGAACATAGCATTTAAGAGCATGGGGCTCTTAAATCTTGTTTGTTTGGGGAAAATAAGAAGAAAAGCAGCACTAAAAGCAGAAGGAAACCCTGCAGATGAAAAACAGCCATTGACAGGGCTTTCCCAGCAAGTCTATTCCTCAAATACCAGACACTGACTCAGCATGGCTCCAGCTCCCCACACACAAAGGGGCAGATGGAGAATCAAAGACCTGTGATGTATAACTGGGTATTCACCAGGAACACTCCAGAAAGCTTCCAGCTAGCACAGCACAGGAAGGCTTTTTAAAGAAACCAACTGTATCACTCTCCATCAAGCTCTCCTGAAGGGGAGAGCTGTAACACAAGCAGTACCCTGAGCCTTCTAACACCATTTCAGAAGGGTGGTCTTCTTAACAGCAAGCCTTCCTCTCTGCTTTCAGAAAGCCCTTCAAAAAAGCTGCTGGTCTTTAAGCTCCTCAAACCAAGAAAACGAGGGAAAAATAAAATTTAGCCAACAACGTGTGCAAATATGAATGTGGTGAAGGAAAAAAAAATCTCATTGTGTCTCCAAGTTTTTCAAATCCCTCCCAAAATACACTCTCTCCATTTTAAACTGGGAGATAACTACCCAGCTTGCTCCTCCCACAGCCCAGCAGGCAGTCTGCTGCCTCTCAAAGACTGGATCCAGACTTGTCTCCCTGCACTAGGAAGGCAACAGACCCAAAGGCCCCCACTCTGCACCTCGAAGGAATGTTAATCCAAACAAAGCCAAAGGGCAGCAAAATCACAATGGCAGTGCTGGAGCAGATGGCCTTGTGCTGCCTGTGGAAGTTAAAAGATTAACCCTGAGGTGAGAACCAGGAAATGCTCCAACACAGCAGAAGCACTCCATGTATGTCTGCCTGCTTTTAGGCCCTTGCACAAGACACTCCTCAGTCTCAACACTTCTCCTCCTGCCCTGATCTTCAAGAGTCAAGTGGCAAGTTCTTCTGGAAGGTCCCTTAGCCTCAATTTCAAAACCTCAAGTTAGATGGAGGAGACAGTCAAACAGGATGTTGGCCTTATTCTGGACACCGACAATTCTATAGAGGTAAGGCAAACTGCATCATCTCATGGACATCTCTTGGCCTCATAAGGATAACAGGATAAGAGCAGGAAATAAAGTAGCCAGGTACAGAGCAGCTTTGCCATCAAGCATCCCTGTCATCTCAAAATCCACCATCATCTTCAACTGCAGGGAAATGAAGAAGAGCAACCAAGCAGCCTGAGCATGCTGGAGCAGCCATTGGGCACTGCCCACCCAGCAGCAGCCATAAGTAGAGGCAAAGCAAAGAGAGCTCAGCCAGACCAGCTGCCCTTGCAGCAGTGGTGTGACTCTAAGCAGGAACAGCAGGAATGCCATAGGGACAACAGCAAGTCATGGCTTTTGGGTTGTGAGACAAAGCGAATATGACTGAGCTGCCTCACACTTCCTGCCCTTGGGTGGGATACTCTGTCACCAGTGCTGTGGACACAGAGCTGCTCTTGGCATCGAGAAGCAGTGGCTGAAGTTAAAATTTGCACAGTCCACAGGAACTGCTGTTAGCCTCTCCCAATGTACATTCAAGGTATCAGCGTTAGTAAAAGCACAGTCAGAACAAATGTCAAATAATAATTAAAATTAACAAATTAAAAGAGAGAAGAATGACATATCCACAGATATTTCAGATTTTTTTTAAAAAGCTATAAAGTAAAGGTATCCGGGGCAGTTAGTGCACCTGGATGTATCGTACCAGGAGCAGTGTCAAATTTTCGGGGATAATTTGACCCCTCACCCCCAATGAAATCAAGTCCTGAAACAAAAAAAAAAAAAGAAAAGAAAGACAAACAGTGAAATTTTGACTTGTGTAGCTGAGTTTCACTGCCCCCATGTACACCAGTCACATTGTACCTGTGGATATTATTAATTTAAAGAGATGCCTGCGGCTACTAAATTGGAAACAAATCAACCACACACAACACAGGTGACCAGTGGTGTTGCACAATAAACTTCACAGCTGTGTTGTAGTACTACAAAGTAAATCTGAGCTGTTTGCCAGAAAAATCTTCCATTCCCCCTAACCACTAACATTCTAACCCACTTCATTCCACAAAACACCAACACAGGAAAAAGAAAACCATTCACACAGAAGTCTGTTCCCACTAGACAGTTAAACTTCCAGCACACAGAGCTTGTCCACTCCCGTGCTTTTTCAGAGGAGGCAAGCACACCCACTGCCCCAAACACAACCCCCCACTCTACTCCCTCTGGTATTTAAAGCCCCTTCTCAGCTGCCAAGGAGATGATCACCCTGTCTGCTGGTGTTTCACAAAAACACCCTCTTCCTACAGCTGTTTTCTGAAGGAAAAAAAAATTAACAAAACCAAAAAAAACCCCATGAAAACACAAACAATCCATCCTCACCCCTCTCCCTGACTCACCAAAACTATGTAGTGATAGGTATCCCAGTTAATGGGACTTTAATTCTCTCTTTCCAAACCTATCAGTTTTTCAGCAAAACTGTAAGTATGGAAGTGGCCTAAAGCACTATTAACACAGGTGTGGATGCTTCTTTTACCCAAGATGTTGTATTTACTTAAATACTCAGTAATTGTGGAAAAATAGTTTGACTTTGCAGTGGTGCAAGACTACTCCGTAAAAAAGACAACAAAACCACCAATGAGCCCTGCCTGGCCCTCCCCATCCCTGGCTACTTACAGCCAAGGACTGTGACTGTCCCATTCTCACACTGCAAAATCTGAGTTCACCTGCGTCTCAATATTGTGCATATGTGAAACAAAACCCAGAGCACTAGTTTTCCAATGCAGGAAAATACGCAGAGGCAGTTGGGTGTTCAGAATCACCCAGCAAACATGTTTGCTTCAACCATGGAAGGAAGCAGAATTGCTTTCAGCTCGTTTCTTTAATGAAGTCCTATCCCACCATGGTTTGAGCAAGAGGACCATGAAACAAAGAATGTTCCCAGTATCAAAATGAAGAGTAATACATCTGACTTTGAGTAATTCTCAGGAGGATGCACCAAACACTGGGAGATCCTGGATCTGCTTATCACATCACAGTTTATAAAAAACACCTTTTCAAGCAGTAGCATGGTTTCTACAGGAAAACAAATAGAGATGAGTGTTCCTGGGCCTCTGTCGGGTAACAGCACCCACAAGCTCACTCCAGAGCAATCATCCAGCTCCCGTTTCTAATGTGCAAAGGGGTGCAAAATATCAGGGTCACTGAAGTCCATCTCTGAACCAGCAACCTGTTCCTCCATCCCTAAGCCTAAGACCAGCCTTGAATGTCCTCATGGCAACTGGATGGATGCAAAATCCACTCACACTCAATCCAAACCAGCACACACACATGTGAAAACACTTACTTGTGCCATCATCCGGCTCAAAGCTCCCAGTGTTGTTCCACGTGTTGTTGTTGCTATTCCCGTAGTTCTCATCCGTGCTGGCTGGCTCGGCATAGTCAGCTGGGTTAAAAGTTCTGTAAGAAATACAAGGATGGAAATGTTCACTCTGCCAAAGCATTTTGAAAGCAAATGCTTTTATTCTGGCCATAACACATATCACAAGGCAGTTCCCTCAGCAGATAAATGCTTCAGCTACACCAGCTGTCCCAAATTTAAGTTACTATGATACAGTTGAGGCCTTATTAACAACAACAACAAAAAGGAAAATGGGAACAGAAGTGACTGACACAAATAGTACCATTCATGCACAGACTCTTATTTTTGCTATGGTTTGTGTCAGTGAAACTTACCCCATGCCTTGGGCAGAAAATCTTCCCCCTCGCCGTCCAGAGCCACCTGTGAAACACACACACATGCACTGCTGTCCCTTGGCTCTACATCACTGGGAAAAGAAACACTTGAACAACATACAGAGTTCTGATGTCCAGAATACGAAAGTGGAGAGGATCTTCCTGGGTTGATGGGATTGCCAGCAACATCTTTCGATGTATAAGAGTGACCTCAGCTGGCTGGCAGCATGATTAGCAAAGCATCATTCCAGGCTCAGATGAGGTTTCCAGCTGGCACAAACCATAAGTACTGGACCCCAGGTTCTGATTTCTGCAGTATGTAACCTCAGCAACAAATCCTAAGCAGCAGATTTTGGGGTAAAATCAATTTCTGCCTCAAGTCCAAGCCAGTGGTGGTGCTCAGACACATGTGCAAGAATGATGAGGATGCAGGTGCTGTTGCTAACAAGCCATTGGCCCACCTGATAAAATAGTCAACCTTGAGTTTTTTAACTTCCCACCTCTGTAATAAAGCAATTTTTTTTTCTAACTCCATGGATGTGATGCAAAACCTAGGTGCTAGCATCTTTAAGATGGGAAAGCAACATGTAGGCACTAAAAGTAAGCACGAGAACAGAAAAATCAAGTGTATCTTTTCAGTTTGGCAATTCCTCCCATAAAAGAGGCTTTGGAACCTCATGGGAGATAGATACACTTCTGTAATTCTTCTCCTCCCACCCCCTGGGGACTTCACATCCCGTGTGTACCTCGGCCTCTGCCACGTCCCCGCCTCCCTCTTTCCGTGCCTCTTCCAGAAGATCCTCCACTCTTACCACCATCCAGTCCATTCTCCTGGCCCCGAACTGAAAGACACAACAACGCAAAGACAATTTCAAGACTCATCCTCCCTTTGCAGGGATACTAGACCACATCTCAAACCCCAAAATGCAGTAGCTGTGTGGGGGACCACATCACCACATGCTCCCTGGACTTTCAATTTAAGCCGATGGTAAGTGAGGGCATCACACAAAGAATCATCTCAGACAGGGGAGCATTACACAGATCCACACATGCACATGGGTGGTTTTCCTCACAGATATGTCTGCCCAAAAAGCTCCACTGACAGCTGTTATGCAGCACAGAGTGCTTCAGTGTGAGGGTTTTGGGGGTAATTAAAGGGCTGTCCATACACTCTCTTCCACGGGTGGCACCTCGCCCTCGCCTCGGCAGCCCACCACGTCGTCTGCTGAAATCCCGCTCCCGGTTCTCTTTGCTTTCTTCACTGGGTTCTGTCTGTCCACTCTCCTTCTGTCCTGAGACACCTTTCTTCTTCCCAACCATTTCCCAGGAATGCTGAAGGTTTGCAGAGGGGAAAGAAATTAATCACAGCTAGATCAATAGAAGGTGAAAATACACAGATTCAAACATGCTACAGAGAATATAACAGGGGTCTCCACAAAAATGGCTTCCAGATCAAATTTTTAAGGAGCCTATCAGTCTACATACAGTACATCTTTTTCCTTCAAGCCAAGCTCTCTTACAGCTGACTGGCATGCAGTTTGAGGTAACAGGAGGTGAGCTATTCTACTTCTGCAAAGATCTACTAAAATTCTTCAATAGAGAGGGCATGATACTTCCAGAATTCAAAGCATGGATAAATTTACCTTGCTTAGGGGAAAAAAAGCCTGCCATTTCATACAGGTCACCAGGAGCTCTCAGAATAACCCAGGTAAAGGTTTCATAGTGATCTGCAGTCAACATTTGGGGTAAGTTCTTTCTGCAGATGCGAAGTTATTAACAAAACCTTTCCTCTAAGTATCATCTCAGATTGAGAAAAGCATCACAGAATTTAACCAACAGGCAAGTTCAACTGCAAAACGTTAAGTCTGCCTCCAGCTCACTGCTGTGGGCTTGCACCCATGTATTTTCTGATAGTTGCAGTGGTGTCATACTCAAACTGATGCTGCACACTGTTAGAACAATTAAAAATAGTCTTAAGTCATTGCCAATCACCTGAAAACACAACTGACAGACAGCTGGGTTTGAATGGCAGCATGCAGGGACAGCGACAAAAAACCCAACAATATAGTGGCACAAACTGCCATCAAACCCAAGGCTTCCAAAGTCTTTCTCCGTAGGTATTTGGCTCAGAAATAAACTTTAAAATTACAGTATTCAAAGTAAACACTTTTCAAGTACATGTTTTTTTTTTAACCAAATCAAATCTAATGGTAAGCCCATACCTGTTCCTTTACTGTTTGAAATACAGTACATTACCAGTAACTAGCTCAAGCAGGTAAGCTGTCTTCAGCACCAGAGCACCCAAGTAATTAACAGGTCTGCTTCTTATAAGAAAATCCCTTTTCTGCACAAACTGTATCCAGTCCAGAAGCAGCTCCAAGGCACTTGACCAATGGCAGTGCAGGGGCTGCCTGTGCTCAGTGATGCTGCAACTGCAAGACCACCAGGCTGGATCAGTGGCAGCCCAACACTTCCTCTGCCAGCTCCCCGCCTGCATCTCCATGCAGGGCCTCGTGCAACCCATCCAAAAAAGGAGGTGGTGCTACACAGCACCAAGTGCTGCACACTGTCCTGGACGCTACTCTCATGAGCAATGTGTTTCTCTAGGCAATTAAATTGCTGTGATAGCAGAGGTTTGTTCTCTGACTAGAAGTCACTGATTACAAGAGATGTGGAGGGGAATACAGTTGTGGCAGAGCTGTGCCTCAGCCGTGTACATTCCTATCATTCCCTTTTCTAAAAGGATTTTCCAAAAGCTATTTTATTCAGTTGTCAATGGAAAGGGCTTTCTAAAGACAAGGAGTAAAGTACACGCGTGTTGTACAGAACTTTTCTGAAACCAGAGCAAGAAGAGAATCAGACACTGGGGAGCAGCTGCAATACATAAAACATAGTCTGAGGTGTCCAGCTCATCCACATACCCCCCAGGGCTTATCATAGGCAAAAAAAAAAAAAAGAGCTAAAGTATAATATTCTAAAACTATATTTAGACTCTCAACTCAAGAGGTGAGTTGGCTCCACCCAAACAGGAGTGCCAGGAGGATATGTGATATCAGCAGTGGTTTGGAAGGAACTCACATTTGTAGGCTTTTATTGGGCTGCAACAGTACTTGCATCTCTGCTGCCTTTGTCAGAAAAGAAATGACACCCTGCATGCAGGTGGAAGGTTCCTCCTAAGCAAACATTCTTGTTCTTTGGGCTGACCACAGCTTGCCTGAGACAAGCATCTGCATGAGAAACAGCAGCCAAGCCCAACTCCACAACAACAAAAAGGCCCTCAAAACCACGGCATAGGCAGCAGCACAGAAGCCAGTCAGTGTATCACTGAGAAATGAATCTTTAGGGCCAAAGACACAAAAACCACATTGCTCTGACAGAAAGGAACCACAGCTGACACACACCTGCCTTTCAATACAGGTCACTCAGCCCTGATGGGGAAAAGTAAGTTCCTTCACACTCACTGGTGTGAAAGCACATGCAGATGCCACTGTACTATTGTTGAACCGCTTAGATTCAAAAGTAATAGGAAGGAAATTACTTATGGCATTTTCTCCTCTATTTTTTCAAGCCTAGGGCCATTCTCACAGCCTGTGCAAGCCCACAGAGAGCAGTGTTCAGCAGCCAGGTCACAGTCACACTGTGCATGCTCCTGTGGAACTAGTCAGTCATAGCAGCACTCCTTATTTTGACATTACTGGATGCCTCACCTCCAAATATGCAGTTACACTGAACTAGGCCTCACCAGATTTACAGGACCTAATCCTACCGTGTCCGGATTGCCCTCCAGCAGCACGTTGATAGCCCTGTTGACATCTCCGTTGCAGTCATGCAGAGCAATCACACACTCATCCTGGTTCTTGCCTGTGATGTCAATCAGCTGCAGAGAAGACACCACCATGGTCAGCATGTTCCAAACCAAGACAGTACCAAAATCTCTATGGGTCTCTCAGGGGGAAAGTGAGTTGAATTCCAAACTAAAAACCCTTCAACAAAAAACTGAAAGGCTGGGGAATCTCCCCAGCCTTCTCAGCTTAACTATGTTTCTCAACAAGAAGAGACTGAGGGTCTGAATTTTCCTGTTACCATTGTTTCACTATGACCCTCCTTCCACTACAACCTCCTTTTCTCAGGATAACACTGTTACCTGCAGAAACAAACTAAAAGCTCAGCAAGACAAAAGTTGCTGCCCCTGCATCAAGGCAACACCAAACACAAACAGGCTGGGGGAGAATGGACAGAGCAGCCCTGAGAAAGACTTCAGGGTGTGAGGTAACATGACCTGGCCACATGCACTGGGAGCCCAGAAAGCCAACACTGTCCTAGGCTCATCCACAGCAGTGTGGGAAGCACGTGAAGGAGGGGATTCTGCCTCTCTGCTCTGCTGAGATCCCCCTGCAGAGCTGCCTCCAGCTCTGGGGCCCCAGCACAGGAAGGACAAGGAGCTGCTGAAGCAAGTCCAGAGGAGGCCATAGAATGATCCGAGGGCTCTGGAGGCAGGCTGGGGGTGTTGAGCCTGCAGAAGTAAAAGCTCCAGGGAGACCTCAGAGCCCCTCCCAGGGTCCAAAAGGGCTCTAAGAGAGCTGGAAAGGGACTTTGGGCAAGGGCCTGGAGTGACAGTACAGAGGAATAGCTTCCCATTGCCAGAGGGCAGGGTTATTTAGGCTATTGAAAAGAAATTCTTTCCTGTGAGGGAGGTGAGACCCTGGTACAGCTTGCCCAGAGAAGCTGTGGCTGCCCTATCCCTGGAAGTGTTCAAGGCCAGATTGGACAAAGCTTGGAACAACTCAGGGTAGTTGAAAATATCACCATAGCACAGGGGTGGAACTGGGTGCCCTTTAACGTCCCCACTGACTCAAATCATGCTATGATACAACTTCATGAAGCCAGTCCAAGGAAATTCAGGGAATAGCCAGGTGTGTCCCTCCCACACCCCCTAGCATTCACAGTACTCCCAATACTGATCTCGCCTTCCTGTCAGAGTTCACCATCATTTTCCACACTCACTTGTTTCACCTTCTCCTCAAAGTCAGCATCATTGTGGTCCGAAATCATCTGTGCAAGTCGAATTTGTTCTGCAGTAGCCTAAAGAAATCAGAGACAGAGCACATCAGAGTGGTGCATTTCCAAAACATCCTCCAAAGGCCATTCTGCTAAGCCAAGTTCTCTGGAAACTCTGGAAAGGAATCAGTATAGCAAAGAGAAGGCACAAACAAGGGTAAGAGAAGGAAAACTCCAGGGAGAAAGTGAGATGAAAAAGGAGCAAGAGGAAGAGTCTGGAAGAAAGATATACTGTTGAATGGCCTCATGGCACCAGATGAGCAACAGCCACCCAAACCACATCTGTTTTGGGGCTGACCTTACCACCACCAGACCACCAAGACCCACTGCAGGTGGCTTCTCAGCCACTTGCGTGCATTAAAGTGTGTGAGGAACGGACAAATGGAAGTAAAACCAAATCTCAGCAGCAGCTCCCAACTGGAGACACACATGGAAACCCCAGTGTCAGCAGCTGCCCAATTAACCTGGCTCTGGCAGCAGCACCTTGTGACACAAAGGGAGTTTGTAAGGCAAGCCCAGCCATTAGCACTGGAGCAGACAGGAGTGCCAGGTCTCCACCTACAAGCTACCTGGCTTCTATGGACACTGCCCTTACCTGTGGCCGCTGCTTGTGCTGCGTCTGGCTCTGTGTCTGTGTCTGCTCCCAGCTCCCCCGGGCTCGGTTAGTGCCCACCGATGTCATCATTTACAGTATATACAAATAACAGTATTTACAAGGTTGAACTCTGTGGTGGGTCAGGGGAGAAGAGAGAACAGACTGTTAGATACCAAAAACAAAAGGCAGTACCAAGACTGAACAATCACAAAGGCAACAAAGCCAGAATGGCTGCTGTAGATCCCCACCCTCCCCACCACTTCCCTAAAACCACAGTGGGCCAGGCTGCCATCACCACATACCCCCCACACAAAACCACTACTTGTACTTCTTGGGGTTTCTCTCTGAATACCATGGCAGAGTGCTCCAAATGGAATATCACCTGCATCCAGGTGGGAGCAATCAGGCACCAGGAGCCAAAGGAAAATCATAGACTCAGACTGGTTTGGCTTGGAAGGGACCTTGAAGCTCATCCAGTTCCACCCCCTGCCATAAGCAGGGACACCTTCCACCAGCCCAGGTTGCTCCAAGCCCCATCCAATCTGGCCTTGAACACATCCAGAGGTGAGGCAGCCACAGCTTCTCAGGGCAAGCTGTGCCAGAACCTCATCACCCTCATAGTAAAAAACCTCTTTCTCAGGTAATCTAGACTGACCTTCCTTCAGTTTGAAGCCATTCCCTGGACTCGAGACAAAGAGTTTAACGACTTATTGAAACGTGTGAGTGGTCACAGATCTGCCATGAGCCCAAGCTGAGGCTGTGGCCATCAAATGGAGCAGGAAGGCTTGAAAAAAAGCTTCAAAGCAACTCAGAGGACAGAGCATCTCAGAGCCTCAGGCACATCAGCTACTTTCCCTTCTCCTTCCTTGCCTTTAAAGCAGGGCAGGGGAAGCAAAATGCTCCAGCAATAAGTGGTGCTACAGGTCTGCGGAATTTTTGTTTTAAGGAAAACCTGCCCTTGCAGAAGTGCCTATTTTTGCTTATTTAAATTATTCCCTCAAACTGGAAAAACAAAGTTTTTCTTAGTATTCTTGATTAAAAACATACCAAAAGAGTGAACAAGATATCTACAAGGAATAACAGCCAGTAACACTGTTAGATAACAATGCTTGAGGCAAAAAATCCCAAAGAGTTTGAGTGTCCAAAGCAAGCCGTTTTCTAACCTCACTGGGCCTCAGGGCAGGGGGTGATGGAAAGGGATTAACACTGAGGTTTTACCCACTCCAGGCACAAAGGATGTGAGATGTAAGACATCTCACAGCACTTGTCAGGACCCCCAACTTCTGACCCCCTGAAAATCCAATAGTCATAGAAATCACATTTTTGTATTTCATTTCTTCATTCCATTGTATTTCATTACTGCAAAGTCTTTTCCCAAAGCAGTTGCTGGGGGGACCAGGCAGACACAAGGGACATGGGAAGGAGCCACAAACAGAGTGTAGAAGCAGGGAGAAAAGCTTAGCAAGACAATCAGACCTGCAGGATCCGATCTGAAACACTGTTGTACACAAGCAGGGCAGCACAGAGAGAAACACGGTGTGCTAAGCAGGGAAGCTCAGAAGCAGCACTAGCAAATAGCGCAGGAAAAGCTGGGGAACCTCCTGTTGAAGTTTGCAAGTATTCAACTGGGTGAGAAATCCCTCCTGAGAGCAGGGAGGCCCTAACATTGCCTCTACACCAGACACACTACCCCCACACCTGCTCCCACCAGTGCCTGGCCTTCCTCTGTAGGCAAGTTTATGTGCAATTACTCCTGCATCACTCCACAAAATCTCCAAATTCCCCCCTCCACTGCCACCCATGCCTCATGGCAACTTAACACTACAGTTTTACAGCTATATAGTGCCAAGGTCCCTTATCAGGAAACAATACAAGCTACCTGTGCAGCTACCAGGAGCCCCTGACGTATGGGGGAAAAGCAGCAAGCCTGCACTTCTGCCAAGACAGAGCAGAAAAAACCTTCTATCCTCAGTCATCCCCTCTGTGCAGGCTCTGTTCCCATGGTATGTATTCATTTTTGCTTTCTTCCAGTTCCAAGTTTCACGCACAATTTGTTGTATCAAACCAACCTGACAGCAGAACCACAGGCCCAGAGGGAAGTGATTCCACGCATCCACAGGAACCCAATCTGCAACTTCCCTGGGCTGCAGGTCCAGCAGACTGAGCCCAAACCTTGTGCAGTGCCCAGGCACTGTTCAGCAGCTGCCATGCTCCATCCTGCCCAGCTGCATCACTGCCACCAGTAACACAAGCATTTGTCCTTCAACACGTAAAAAACACATAAGAAAAATATCTACAATAAAAACCTCAACCAGGCCTTGACTCTGCTGAGGCCATCAGGTGAGGGGGTGTCCCCATGCAGACCCCACAACAGCCTTGAGGAAAGAGGACTTGGCTACTGGTAACTTATTCCTCAATGGGGGAACTTGAGATCAGTGCACTGGCAGCATTGAGCCACAGAACAGTTACCCCAATGCCTGCACTAGCCCCACAGCTGTACACAAGTTTCCCAGGTCAAAGCTGTTCTCAAAAGCATTACACCTCTTCTCTTGAAAGAGCAAACCTGCACACATGCACCCAGAGGTGAAAGAGCAGCTCCAGCCAAAGCGAGTGGTGACCAGTCCACACTGGAGCACTAGCACTAAATGGAGCAGTGCTCACACCTCAGACCAACAGCGCTACACTTAGACAGGGAAACAAGGGAAACTTAGGGAAAACAAGAAGTTTCACAGTTACAGGTTACAATACCCTCTGGTCAAAAGCAGTGCATCAAATGAGACATTGGCTGTCACCCCCTTTCTTTCTCAGGCCACACCACTGCCTTCCTACCAGGCCTAAAGAGGAGAGTCTCAACAACACAAGTCAAGTGCAGAGACTCCAGAAAACGAGGGGATACAAAAATGTAACAAACTGTTCATTTTATTAGAAACGTCAGGTAAGTTACAGTTTCAGAACCAGGATCTGTAGGTCCCATGGTAATGCCAGACCTGCTGGCTGCCACTCGCCCTGGCACATCCCAGTTTCAGTTTCCCGAATCTGTTAAATACAGAAAAGTGGTATTTCCATCCCATTCCAACAAAGCTTAATTAACGTGTGCAAAAAGCTCCAAAGCCCCAAAGGAAAGGGCCAGAGAAGGCAAAGCTTTTCCTGCAACATGGGGCAGAATGAGGACCCAAAAAGAGGATTATTAATGCGAGAAGTTTTTCCCCAGAGGAAAGGCATGGTGGCCACAAACCGAGTCACTCCGTGTACGCAAAGCATGAGCTTTTACGAAGATGCTCCTGGATATACCATCAGAGACCCCGACTTGGTATCGACGGGCAGCACTTTGCCCGGGCCGGAGGGAGCAAGCAGAGCCTCCACACCGGGATGGAGGGACGTGGAGCAGGGCGGCACTCGCGGGGCGGGGCTCCCTCAGGACCCCCGAACCGCTGCTGCCCGGGAATTTCACGCGGGCAAGGGAACCACCCCTGCCACGGCCCTCCGGGGCGCCACCGAGGAGCGGTGGCAGCAGTGGGCCTGGCGGCCCGCAAGGAGCCCGGCAGGGCGGGAGCACGGCTCCCATTGTTACCGCCGGCAGCGGTGGGGACGGGCGGACCCCGAGAGCGCGGCAGGGTCGGAGCCGCCCGACCCCGCGGCCCAGTCCCCGGCACGCAATGAGACGACGGACTGGACCGAACTGGAGGGGGCCGGGTGGGAGCCCCCACGGCGGCGCCAGGCCGGGCCCGCAACGGAGAGGCGGGCGAGCTCGGGCGCTTCCGCCCTCATGGCCGCGGCCGCCATTTCACACCCCCCNGCAGAGGGGCCGGGCGGGCGGGAGGCGGCGAGACCGGGCAAGTAGGGGACGGCAGCGGGAGGCGGTGGGGGCGGGTTTGGGGGCCGCGCGGTACCGGAGCCACCGCCGCCGCCACCGCAACTTTACCTGGGTCCGCCCGCACTGACAACTCCCCCGACCCCGCCCCCAGCACGTGACCGGGCGGGGCGGGGCTGCCCGCGCAGAACACGTGACCTACGCGGGGGCGCTGCGGCGGCCCCGTACGGATCACGTGATTGGGCCCCTCTGGTCACGTGGTGTGGGCGCAGGGCGGCTTTGTGGCCGCCATGTTGTGCGGCCCCAGGCCGGGCCGGGCATGGCGGGGGCCGGCAGCAACTGGCTCTCGGGGGTCAACGTGGTGCTGGTCATGGCTTATGGCAGCCTGGTGAGGGCCGACGGGACAGGGCGGCAAGGGCTGGCGTGTCTTTGCGGCCTGGAGTGTCCGCGGAGCCGGACCACGCGAGTCCGTGGAGCCCCCGTGAGGCTGATCCCAGCGCGTCCGTGGAGCTCCCGTGGGCCGGGGCCCGAGCCCGAGGAGTCGATAAGGCTCCCGTGAGACATGTCCCGGCCTGTCTTTGGGGAGCCCCTCGGAGTCGGTCTCGGGGCCCTCATGGGACTGGGCTGGAGGGCTCTTGGCGTCGGTGAGGCAGGGAGAGGACGTGAGTGGCAGCCTCTGTAGAAACTGGGAGGGTGTGGGGCTGACCTGAGTGTCCGTGGGGCTCTTAGTGGACTGAAGAGCCCTCTGTGCTCACCGGGCTCGGAGGGGCTGGGAAGTGGGGACCAGAGGGCTGGGCACAGGCTGGCTGTGAGACCTCCCCCCCTTACATGCCTGACCCCCACCCCGCTGTGGCTCCACAGGTCTTTGTGCTGCTGTTCATCTTCGTGAAACGCCAGATCATGCGCTTTGCCATGAAGTCCCGCCGTGGCCCGCACGTGCCTGTGGGACAGCATGCACCCAAGGTGGGTATTCTCCATTCCCTACAGCCACGGGCCCATCTGTGCCTGAAGGGACAGGAAGGAGCTGCTCCAGCATCAGAGCTGCTGCCTCAGAGTGGTGATAGGCAGTGCAGTTTATCTAGGGCCCATTCTTATCCTTTGATCCCACAAACAAAGTGAGCGGTCTGTGAATGATTTTTTTCATGCTGTATAGGATTTAAAGGAAGAGATTGATATTCGACTGTCAAGGGTGCAGGACATCAAGTATGAGCCACGGCTGCTGGCAGAGGATGATGGCCGGCTTCTGCAGCTGGAGACACCAGGTACCGTGCCAGAGGTACCATCCTGCTCTTATTCCGCTGGGGCCAAGTCACACCTTTGGCTGCTCATGTTGGTGTCCTGTCGCATGAGATGTGTCTCTTCTCCTGTTTTCCCTTTCCCCACTTCCCTCCAAGGTTTGCAGAGATCTCAGTTTGTGCTTTCCCTTTACCAGGCTGCTATAACTACCTGTACCGGATGAAGGCACTGGATGCAATCAGGACATCAGGTAAAAGAGCCCAGGACAAGAGTGGAAGCAGAAGGGGGCAGAGAGACTGTGAATGAGGGTGCCAGCAGCCCAGTGGGGAGGCTCCAGGTGCTCACTGGGGGGTAGCAGTCACTTCTCCTCCCGATGGCCTGCGAGTTGGCTTGCCCCATGTGCTGAGGCAGTTGGCAAATGGAGGCAGTGGGCATGGACAGTAATTTATCCAGCCAGTGATTCCTGACCATAGGGATGAGCACAAGCATTTTTACCTGCGCTTCAGCTGTTGTGTCTTTTTTCAGAAATCCCGTTTCAAGCAGAGGGCCGGTACCCAAAGTCTTTAATAGGAAAGAACTTCTGTGCCTACTTGCTGGAACTGCGGAATTCCAGCACCTCCTTCAAAGGCATCCGCAAAGCCTTGATTGACACCTTGCTGGATGGCTATGAGAGTGCCCGCTATGGCACTGGGGTGAGTGCTGGTGGGGCACTGCTGGCCTCATGGGGCATTCCTGTGCTCTACCCTGCTCTGGGACTGAGGTCACACCATAACTTGGATGTTCCATGGTCTTTTCTGTTTGTATCCAGGTCTTTGGGAAAATGGAATATCTGAAGTATGAGGAAGCTCTGAACGAACTGGCAAACATGTAAGTGCTGCTGCCCAGATGCAGTGGTGGGTTCCTGGGCCCCAGCAGCCTGTGGGAAGATGTGAACAGAGATGGGTTTTGGGACACAGCCATCATCTGAGACAGGGGCTGTCTGTGTCCATCTGTCCCTCTGGGTTCACTCCTTCCTTGCAGTCCGTCTGTTACTGCACTTTTGGGTTTGTTCTATGGTCACAGTAGACATTACTGCTTGTCCCCAACCACTTTGAGTCAGGGACCTGCACAGAACTGGTGGCCTTAGATGTCAGGACCTCACTGAGTTCTGTTCATCACGAAAGCAGATTTGCTTCATGTTGGACAGACAGATACACAGCTGAGCAGGTCCTCTAGGGCAGCAGCAGCAGTGATGGTGCCTCTTCTCTGACCACAGGACCAAGGCCCGGGGCGGCAGCAGCCAGCGGCAGCACCAGTCAGCAGTGAAAGACCTCACTCTCTCCCCTGAAGTCTCCAACCCCACCACCATCCAGGTCACCTACCTTCCTTCCAGCCAGAAGAGCAAACGTGCCAAACACTTCCTGGAGCTGAAGAGTTTCAAGGACAACTACAACACGCTGGAGAGCACCCTGTGAGCGTGCGGGGGCCTGGTGCAGTGGGTGTGCTGGGCGGGTCTGAGCTGCAGTGCAGGCAGCACTGAGAGGAATCAGCTGCGCTCTCAGATGTCCCCCTCACACCACGTTGGAGGTCATCACTCGGCAGGGACTCCATTCCAACTGCTGAAGTTTGGCCCTCACCAGGAGCCCATTCTGGAGCTGCTGAGCCCATGGAGATCAGCCCCATGGCCTTCTCTGCCACAGGCTTATAACACTCCAGGCTTTGAGTCCTGCACTGTCTTGGACCCTGTGAATAAACTCATGAGCTTGAGCTTATTTATAAAGACATGGATCCCAGGCAGTGCTCCCTTCTACCCGTCCTTCCCTGCGGCAGCTGGCGGGAACTGTTTGTCCGTCCTGTGCGTGTGGGTCTTGGGCACTGGAGCCACTTGTCTGTTTTTTTCCGAAGGGTGAACACTTTTCCCCATAACGTCATTGTTCCTGCTGTCAGCCCTTTGTGCCCAGCCTGCCTGTGCACCTGGATGGGGTAGAAATAGTTTGGTGCCTGTTTTTAGCACCATGGCTAAGGTACTGCTTTAGGCTGAGGTTTCTACTCATTCTTCTGCAACCGGGCATTTGGGGACATCTCGAGTGGACAAAGCAGTGTTAAATGTCCCATCTGTTCTGCCAAGGGGGTGTTTGCTCCCACTCTCACCAGCGCCTCGCATGCCAGCGTCTGCTGAGCTCCTGGGTCTGAAAGCTCACGGCCCCCTTGAGTCTGCATTCTGTCAGGCTGAGGACAGCGCCGGCAGCTCATCCATCACTGTGGCATGGGCAACACAGAGTGGAGGGTACAGACCTCGGCACTTTTTAATTACTGTTTAATAAAATGACAGTTTAGCTCAAGTAGGATGTGTGCCACCGGCCTCTGACTGCAGGGCCCCATCTCTACCCGATCCCCAGGCTGCATCCCTCCTGAAGCTGCTACAAAGTAACCAGGATGCCATTAATGGTAGCCAGGATGCTGCCATTACTGCTATGGTAACTGAGATACCATGACAGTAACTGGCACACAGTTACGGTAACCAGGATGCCACCATTACAGTAACTGGGAGGCTGTTACCGTAACCAGGGTGCTGGTTACTGCCCAGGTATTCCGTTAACACCGAGGTATTCCATTAACACGGTGCAGGGTCCCTGTGGCACTGGCCATGGCAGTACGAAACAGCCAGAGCTCCTCCTCACTGCAGCGGGAGGTCGGACGGGGCAGGAGTTGGGAAGATGGAAGCTGTCCTGGGAGCAGGTGGGGACAGTGGGCTGCAGTGTGCCCTGGTGCAAGTTAAACCCCAGGCCACACAAATGTTGCTCTTTGCTGGTCCGGGCAAATGGGAATGCTGGCATAAGGCTCCTGGAAAAGTAGAGCTGGCAAAGCGCCCTGGGGGCGGAATCCCCTGTGCTGAGGATCTGTGGGCAATGAGGAGCCCCAGCACAGGGCAGGCTGGAGGGAACATTTCTGCATCCCTGACCTGCCCACCCTGTGTCTCAATAGCTGTGAGTGGGAGGCCAGGGAGCACCCAAAGTGCTGGGCATCGTCCCTTGGCATGCTGCAGTGCCTCATGGAGTCGCGGCTGAAGAAATGTGTGGATTTGGAGCTGCACCTTGCAGGAAGGGAGCAGGCAGTGGTGAGGCTGGGCATTGGTTGGTACAGCTGGGGTCCCCAGCCCTCTGCTGCCAGGGGTGGGTGCCCCCCTTGTCCTGCTCCACTACATCCTGGGGAACAATATCTCCCAGTGCTGAGGAGCCAGGGGGATGTGGGAGTTCAGCACAGCCCCTGTACCTGGCAGATCCGCCGAGATGCCCTGTGCCAGCTTGTCCTGGGTGAGCACCTACAGCACCAGCAAGAGCTGCGGCAGCAGGGGAAAGCCTTCTATGTGGAACGGCTCTGAGTGCTCAGCCCGGTGTGTGGCACTGGCCTGGCATTGCCCAGCTCCTGACTGAGAATAAAACATGTTGAGCAAGACAGGCTGTGTCTGCTGCATGTGAGACATGGGACAGCCCATGGCAGCAGTGGGGGGAACACAGCCCAGCACAATTCCTGTGGCTGGGATCCAGACATGTCGCCTGCAACGCTGGGTGCCCTGGATCTTGCACGCTTCGTCTCGCCCATGGCTGCGCCAGGAGGTGGCAGCACAGCCAGCATGCCTCACCAGACTTGGTGCTCTACACTGGGTCCTCGTCCCAGCACAGGTCCTGCTGTGCCAGGCCGTGTGCCACAGTGCCCCTGACCACGTGGCGCAGTCCTGCAGCAACAGGGAGAGATGCCTGGCTGGGCTGAGTGCAATGCTCCATGTCCCCACTTGCCATCCAGGCACCCCAGGATCCCTGTCTGCTCCCCAGCTGGGAGGGCCCTGTACCGCACCTCCCATCCCTTCTGCCTGTGCCCGACCTTGGTGTCTCCCAGCCCCAGGGCCCATCAGTGCCTGCTCTGGCTCTGCTTATTGACAGGGCTGGGGGCTGCTGGGCCGGCGCCCCCCCCCACAGCCCTTCATTAGCTCGGCTGTCAGGCTGCATCACATCACCCAGTGCCACACACATGTCCCCGGTTCTGGCACTGCTGCTGCCACGTGTGTCCCTGCTGCCCCCACTGCCACCTCATTGTGCAGCCACCTCAGGGGGCTGAAGCCCCTGACCCCCAAGGCCAGGCTGTGTCCCTGTCCTTCCCATGGCACTCAGGATTCTGGCTGCTCTATGTCCTGTCCCACTGGTCCCCCCAAAGCTTGAACCCCCACAAAGCCCCCAGTGCCATTCCCAAGGTTGATGTGTCCCACTGCAGCAAAGCCCTGCTGTGGTGTGGGGAGGCTGTGCTTCCAGCACTCCATGATATCCCATGTGCCCTTGTTGCTGGACACCACCACCCTGGTCCCAACAGCTACCTCAGTGTGGGTCAGGGTCCTGCCTCTGTCACCTAGCACGAGTGACATCCATCCTCAATATGGATGCAGCAGGGTGACAGGCAGCCCCTCCAGCTGCTCCTTGGAAGAGATACTCCCGTGAGTTCCAGCAGCTCCCCCAAAGCGAGGGGATGTGAGGCACATCTCCCCAGTGTCAATGGGACTCGTCCTTGGACAGGGTCATGTGCAGCCCCTTGGTGGCACAGGGCCTGCAGGCCAGGGCTGGTCCCCCAGTATTGACAGCCCCGCTAATGACAAGGAGTGTGACCAGGAGCGGGAGCAGGCAGCGCAGGGCCATCGACCGCATCGACCGGCAGTGCTGGGCAGCAAGGGTGCGGGGGTCCACGGAGGGGGCAGGGGGACGTCAATGGGTGGTAATTAATGGGAACGAGGCCACGTGTGCAGGGCCAGGGCTGTCGCTGGCCACATCCTTCTGCTCAGTGAGCCGAGCGCAGTTATAAACAGCGGCCAGGCGACCCCCAAGCCAGAGCACAGCAGAGTCCCCCAAGCCAGCCCAGGTAAGATGGTGATGGATGTGGGGTCCCTTTGGCCCCAGTGCTGCCTGCCATGACATACTACTCCCTGCGAGTGCATGTCACGGTGTGCCCTGACATGCCATCCCAGGAGACCAAGCCTGCACTACCCTGCTCCGGCTTCATCCCAGCCGTAGGACGCCTCGTGCTCCAGCACTGCATCCCAAGCACCCCACTACCAGCGCAGCTGCCCAGCAGGCTCCAGGCACTGAGGTGAGGCTGGGTGCTGCCTCTGCAGTGCCTCAGGGGTTATACCTGGATACCGCTCCCACCCCACCTCTCAGCGTATTCTTTTCTTTCTCTTACAGGCAGCAGAGCTCCGGGTCTTCCCACCTCCGTCTGCCCCTGTCTCTGTCTGATATGTTTGATATTAGGTTGTTTTATTGGAAAACCAACTAAATATCAAACATATTCTTACAGCGCCAGGGACGCCCAGCACCAACTTGGCCAGATGCTGCCTGTGCCCTGCCTCAGGCAGGGGGGCCCTCTGCACTCTGTCCTGCACCTTCTGCTAGTCCTCACTGCCACAATAAAACCTGTCTCCCCATCTCCATGGGACTTGAGAAGGGGAGCCCAGAGCCGTCCTGGGGGTTGGCGGAGGTTTGGGATGGCAGCGGTGTCAACGCTTGCCACCTGTCCCCCCGCTCACGCCAGGGATGATGACAATACAAAGGCCTGTGGCCCTGTGCCCAGCACTGCTTCCACTGCCCTGGCATGGGGGGGTTATTTATGGAGGTGCAGCCACTGTTCAGGGCCCTTGGTGAGCACTATCCCCTCCAGTGCCCTGCCCAGGGTGCCTGGAGCTTCTACCAGGTCTTTGTCCCCCAGGTCCCTGGATGCTGACCCCTTTAGCCCTCAACATCTGTCCCTGGGTGGGAGCAGTGGAGCTCTTCCATAGGAGATCCTAACCAATTTATGGGGCCAGTGGGACCTCTGGACTGGCACAAGGAGGCTGCAAATTCCTCGGCTGAGACTTGCTCTGAGAATTCCTCCCTGCCCCTGGGGAATCTGCTCCTCCAGCTGCCAATAGCATTCTCCACCTCAGCACCAAGCACCAGCATGGCCAGAGCTGGGCTCAGGGCTCAGTGGGCTCCTGGGGGGCTCTGCCCCTGGTGCTGGGTGCGATCTCCCCTGCTGCTCCCTGCAGAGCCAAACATTCTTGGCCAAGCCCCTGCTCCCAAAATAATGCCAGGATGATCTTGCCCTTTTTCATGCCGCCCCCGGGCAGGGGTAAATGTCAGCCCAGGGCCACCAGAACATCCTAAGCCCCCCCAGGAAGGCAAATGGGGAGTGAGAATTTCGTGCCAGTGCTACACGGACCCAGTTCAACATCCCGAGGAACTACTTGGGTCACCAGCCAGGGTGTCCCGTTGCATCGGGGGAGGGGGCACCTGGGACAATGCAGGACCCCCTCTCGCAGACCTGCTGCTGCTTTTTATAACACCCCAGCTGTCCTCGGGAGCCCAAATAAGGCTGTGACCACTGGCAGCCCCCGGGATGTACAATGGGTCCTGAGCACAGACTTTTTGGGAAGGTGGGGAGGCGGGTCAGCCCAAGAAAGGCAAAGCCCTTGTGCTCGGCAGAGCTGATAAACGGTCAGGGGGGCACAGGCAACACAGCTGCCCTACCCACCCATTGTCTGTCCTGCGTGCTGCTGCCCACCACTGCCTGTGACCCATCAAGGATGGAGGCCATCAAGAAGAAGATGCAGATGCTGAAGCTGGACAAGGAGAATGCCCTGGACCGGGCAGAACAGGCAGAGGCTGAGCAGAAGCAGGCAGAGGAGCGGAGCAAACAGGTAGGGCAGACAGCCACAGTCCCCAGCACAGGGGTGTTGGGGGGTGGTTTCTGCCTGTGCTGGGTCACACTGAGCCTAGACCCAACAGAGACTCTGCCTGAGGTATGAAAGTGTGACAGTTGCCACTATACCACAGCTCAAGGGCACCCCAAGGGCTGTCCAGGGCTCAGTCTCTACCAGCTGGTGGGATGTGGCAAAGGGACAGACACTGTGGGGCAGAGCTGGTCGCAAGGATGGGGCAGGAGGGATGCCATGGGGCAGAGCTGAGCCTGGGATGGGGCAGGCAGGACTCTCTTGGGGTGCTGGGGTTCAGAGTGGTGCCCACCTGTGGTTACACCATTGTCCTTCCAGTTAGAGGATGAGCTAGCTGCCATGCAGAAGAAACTGAAGGGGACAGAGGATGAACTGGACAAATACTCTGAGGCCCTGAAAGATGCCCAGGAGAAGCTGGAGCTGGCAGAGAAGAAGGCGGCAGACGTATGTATGGGGTGCAGGGTGTAAGCTGAGCGCTGCCTTGCCCCCCTTCCTGTTGGGACTGCAGCCCTTGCCTATGCCTTGGGGACGCAGCAAGGTCCCTGTCTGGCTCAGTGTATTCCCGGTAAAACTGTGTAGGTGTCTAGGAGCAGAGAATGGCCCTGTGAAGGATGCATCCGGAGGGCAGAGCCGGGCAGCGAGCAGCCCATCAAGTGCGGGATGTGGGGTCCACGTGTCCCCAGGAAGCTCTGAGTCACGGCTGGGGGTGGAGAAGCCTAGCTCCGAGAAGGAGAAGAGGAGGGGGGAGCCCTTATCCACCTGCGGGCGGAGGCTCATGGGCAGCGTGAGCGCTGCACAGCCCAGCTATTGTTGTCCGCTGTTTCCAGGAAAACAATGGTGCGAGCGGTGCAGGGTTTCACCCGGCGGCCGCTCTCCTGCCATCACGAGGCATGAGGCCCCGCTCATCACCTGTCAGGACCTGTCAGTCCTTGTGGGGCTGGGATGTCTCAGGGTCCAGTGTCAAAGCGATGCAGCCCATCCTGCCGCAGAGAAGGCAGGAGCCGTCCTCTCCCAGCGTGCCCGTGGGGAAGTGCCTGAGCCCCAGCACAGCACTTGGGCTGCTCTCAACTGGGAGCTCCAGAGCCCCGGGATATCTGTCACCCTGCAGCTTTGCTTGCATGTCCCTGTCACCAGCCCTGCACTGGAATCGGCTTGTGTCAAGTGCAGCATTGTAAAATTCTTGGGAGCCCTTTCCCTCCCTCACACCCTTCCCGCCTCCCTCTGCTCCTCGTTGGCATTTTCTCTGCTGTCACCACATCCCCATTTGCTTCCTCGTGGATCCCTCTCTGTGCATCTGGAGCCCCTTTCCCTGGCTGCTGCCCCCCAGGGTGACCCATGGGGGTCCCCCAGTTTCCCCCGGCTCTGGGAAATGGAGGAGTTTTGCACCCTGGAGTGTTGGAAGCGCAGAGCTGCCTCCCAGGTGCTTCCAGCCCAACAGAGCCCTTTTGATTCCCACCTCATCCCTGAAAACATGCTACGCCACACCTGCCATCCCAGACAAATGCCCCTGCAGCATCTACCTGCCTGGCTGCCGAGGGTTTCAGGCCAGCAGTCCGGAGCCTTTCCCTTCTATCCACATGCTTGAAGCACGGCTGAATAGCCTTTGTGGGGAATGAGAATAACAGGGCTCAGTGATGTGTTTATTGAGCTCTTGGGGTGCTCCATGACCCTCATGACACCGAGGAACACAGCTCTCAGCTCTGACGAACGCTGATCTTCGCAGTGTTATCTGCCCTGAGACAGGAGCGTTTTCACCTCGGCTCAGCATTGGGATTTGGCACATGGAAACGGAGTGGGAGCCTGGCGGCCACAGCCCTGTTCCTGGGTGGAAGGAAGGAGCAGGATCTGCTCCGGAGCTGTGGGCTCCTGGCCCCGGCAGAGTCTGGGGCGGTCCCTCGGCGGGGCCGTGCCCAAATGCAGCCCGCGGGGCTGAGGGGCGTCCGACGCGGAGAGGGGCGGGTGAGCGGGTGGTTGCATGGGGCAAGGCAGGCAAGCCCGTGTGGGCCCGGGTGGATCCTCCGGGCCCTGTGACACATGAGGCCAGTCCCGCTGCCCCCACGCCCATGAGCGGCGGGTCCCGGTAGACCCACGGTGCTCCCCCCGGCCCGGTGCCGGTGCCCAGTTCTCGCGTGTTCCCGTCCCACCGGGGCCGATCCCGCTGTGTGTCCCCCGCCCGACGCCAGTGCCCCCATCCCCGCTGGTCCCGATCTCGGTGCCCCCGTCACGCCCCGGGCGCGGCGGCCGCTCCTAATCTCCCCGGTAACGCGCCCGCGGGGCGAGGCGGAAGTGACGTCACTTCCGTCCGGCCGTCCCGGGCGCGGTCCCGGTGTCTGGGGGTGGCGGGGCTGGAGCGGAGGGACCGAGCATGGCCGGGGCCACCACTATCGAGGCGGTGAAGCGCAAGATCCAGGTGCTGCAGCAGCAGGCGGACGATGCGGAGGAGCGGGCGGAGCGGCTGCAGCGGGAGGTGGAAGCCGAGCGCCGCAACCGCGAGCAGGTACCGCCGGGGCCGCCGCGCGGGGACAGAGCGGGACGGGCGGCGCGCCCGGGGCCGGGGGTCGTTCTGAGCCGCGAGAGTGCCGCGAGGTGCCGAGCCGGGCCGAAGTATCCGCTGGGGCCGGGGCACTTGCTCTGTGTCCGTGGCTCTCTCTGGGTCCCTGGGACCCGCCCGTGGTGCTGAGCAGACACCGAGGCCGGGGGGGATCGGCTTTGTCGTTGTTCCGCTGTTACCGGTGTCCCGGGACGGACCGAAGCAGGGGGGGACCCGGCCGGGGGGAGGGGGAGGCCCCGGCCATCTTGTGCGGCCCCGAGCCCGGAGCTGCGCGGGTAAGATGGAAGGAATGAGCGGGCTCCCTCGGGATGTGGCCAGCTCAGGAGCCCTCTGAAGCACTCCCAAAGTCCGCATCCTGCCCGGATCCCGGCGAGCACGGCTCTCCGCTGCCCCTGAGAGCGGCGGCCGCGGGGGAACGCTGGGGCTGGGGTGGGATTGCCTGAGAGGGAGGAGGGAGCAGCGACGGCAGGATCTGACCTGGCAGCGCTCACCGCCGGGCTGGGAACACCGGAGGGGCTGGGGACAGGGATGAGGTGACACGGGCAGCACCTCGAGGTGGCCGGCTCCCTTGGGCCTGGGACACAGGCAAGGCTGGTGCCGTTTTGGGGACAGGATTGAGGTGACACGGGCAGGTCCTTGCTCGAATCTAAGCGTGATTCTCGTTGAATTTGCAGTGACTCTGCTGTATTCGAAGCGGGAAGCTGAGCCCTCCCCGCTAGTGCTCGAGCCTTTGTCGGTGACAGCGCTGTGGCACTGCTGGGGATGGATCGGGCTCGGCTGCCCAGACCCGTGGCAGAAGCTCCTGCCACTCCCAGGCCTCAGCTGGCTCTTTCTTTGCAGCCACATAAGGAATTCTTCTTGCAATAGCAGCACTGTCGTGGGTACAGGCGTGTTTCTCCCAGCTCCCTGCACCTCCTTCCGGGGAGGGAACCAGTGCTCCCAGTATGGCACCCAGGGCTTGCCTGGCCCCAGGTCCAGGGGAGTCCTCTTAAATCTCTTGGGGGATCAATGGTGAGTCCTGAAGGCCTGGATGAGCTTCTCACTTGATTTGTTGGGCTCCAGGTGCTCCCTGGTTCAGGGCTGCCTTTGTGAAGGAAGCATGAAATAACAGGAATATGCCACTTTTAGCAGGGGTGCCTGGAAGAGTCACCTGAAAGTGTCACCCCGTGCTCTGGGAAAGCCTGACAGTTTCATCTGTATCTAGAGAGAAGTGGCAGAAGAGGAGGTGTGAGGGCTCTTCCGCAGCAGGGGAGAGGCACTTCCTCAAAATTAAGGGTGGTATTTGGGTGGGTTGAACACTGCCTGCAGGAAGTCAGGGCTAAGTGATGCAGTTTAGAAGGTCAAGAAGTGGAGGCCCACTGTACTGGTGTGTTTCCATTGCCTGGAAGAAGGAAGGAGGAGGTCCTCCACCTCAACAGCTGGTAGCCCCTTTAATAGGGAAAAGATGGGTGTCAGGCAGTCTCCTTCCTGGTTCTGTTTAAGGTATTGTTGTGTTCCTCTTCAGGCAGACCACTTCCCCTTTCAGCGGGTGGGCGTTGGCTCTGGGCACCAAAGGGGTATGGGCTCCTCCAGAGCTGGGTGTACCTGCATGGGAGCTCCTCTGTGCTCTCCCAGCCTGGTCTTGGAACCTGCCAAGAGTGCCTCAGTGCCAGCAGCGGGGGGGAGAGCTTGGACAGCCCCTAAGGGAACTGGACACAACCGGTGTTGGGCCCCACCCTAACACTGGCGCCTTTCATCACTCTGCTCCTCCCTCCTCCAGCACAGTGAGGAGCAGTGTGTCGGGGAAGGATGTTTTGTTATGTGCAGCTAGGGTATTTCGTGTTTGTCTGGCATGTGCCTGTGGCTGGCAGAAGATCACAGTGCTGTCCTGGAATGGCTGCACTCCTGCCTGCCTTTGTAATCCTGTTGGGGAGCAGGATTCTGGATTCCCCAAGGGGGCTCCGGTGGGGTATCAGACTCCCTGGGCTCTGGGCTCCTGTGGGCTTTGGCTGGAGTGAAGGGGGATGTGGCTGTAAGCAGGGGCCTTGTGGCCAATCAGGTCATGCCCCCAGGGTTCCAAAAAGATTGCAGCAAGTCTCTAGTTGACTGTTTAGTCTGGGTCTGATCCAGAAGAGGAGTGCCACTGAAGGGATTTTCATCTTTGGCCTTGAGGTGCTTTGTTTTCAGCAACACTGAAGGGCAGTTCCTGTCCTCTGTATCTGCCTTGGCTGCGTTCTGACTCAACGCTGGAGCAAGCCACAGGGTGATGGTAGTGCTGTATTGCCTTACTGAGCACAAGCAAGCGGCTCTGCCACACGGGTGATGAACTGAGCACAAAGCTGCATGGTCTGTGTTCCCCACCATCTCTGTTGCCTGCAAAGCGCCATGGGGGCTGACTTGTGGCCACTTTGAAGGCTGACTAGGACATGGATTGCAGTGGCTGGGAGGTGGGATGGCCTCTGATCTATGCCAGTTCCTTAAAGCCTCAGTCACATTTCTGGCAAATGTCTGCAGGCTGTCAGCAGTTTCACCAGCTCCCAATGTGTATGACTAAACCAAGGCAGCTATTGCTGAGGAACAGCCTCCTCGACCTGTCTCAAGACTGGAGAAGGCTTTTGCTCCTTCTCTGGATTGTTAGTGAGTCACTGGGAGGAAGGAAGCCTCAAGCACTGCAGGCTCTCTGCTGGGGCTGTGGGCAGTGCAGCGACAAGCCCTGGGGCTGGGCAGCACCTGTGACCAGCCCAGCCTGCCAGCACCCAATACAGCTTGGCACAGCCCCGAACATGTTAATCCTTCTCACCTTGCTGGTGAGGGGTTTGCCCCAAGCAACGCTCATGTCCAGATCGCACCAGTAAACTGACTCTCTACTACGTGGCAGCTGTCACCACGCTCTGGCGTGGAGGATAAACAGGGCTATGATGAATGGCCTGGCAGGATCCCGGCAGCTGCAGAGGCAGCCCTTGGTGTAAGTCATCTCTTTAGTGTTCATGGCTTAAACTGTCAGAGCAGTGCAGGCTGACAGTGAGAAGCCTGCAGGAAAGCTGCTGTGTGGGAAAAGCATGCGGGAAGTGTTGCAGAGCTAAGTGTGCTGCTTGCCTCTGGGAGAGTGGCTAAAGCATCCTGGGTTTGCTTTGGGCTCCTGTGTGCTGCAGCTGACCCAATGGCAGATCTGAGCTGCTAAACCTGCACAGGCTGAGTACCCTTCTCTGCTCCCTCTAGGCTGAGGCAGAAGTGGCATCTTTGAATCGCCGTATCCAGCTGGTAGAGGAGGAGTTGGACCGAGCTCAGGAGCGCCTTGCCACAGCTCTGCAAAAGTTGGAAGAGGCAGAGAAGGCAGCAGATGAGAGTGAAAGGTGAGCAAGGTCTCCTGCTTTTGACTCTGTCAAACACTGAGGGTCCAGTGCCATCAACTTTTTGGGCTTCCCAGAGTGGGGGAGGAGATCCCACATCAAGGCTGGATGTGGGAGTTGCTGCCTGTTTATTCAGAGCAGCTTAAACAATGCAGATGAGCCTGAGGCTGCTGATGGCTTTGAGTGTCCTGGAACCTGAGGCTAGGGAGCAGAAGTGCCATGTGCCCACCACGCATCCCCACCTCCAAAGGAGCAGAAATACATGGGTTCAGGGACACCATTGCCTTGTAAAGGTGGCTACCGGTGGGGCAGCCTCTCTTCCATCTGCCTGTGCCAGCGTGCTCCCTAACTGGCAGATGTCCCCTGACCTGGCATGTTATTCAAAGGGGAGTGGTCCACTTCCAGCTGTCTGGTGTGCTTCCTCCTGCACACACTGTGAGCAGCCTGACCCACCTGGTGGCCTGCCATAGAGACAGATTTGGCTCTTCCTGCATTCCCGATGGGGAGGTGCTTGGCTTGGCTGTGCCGAGTCCCTAAGACAACTGGGCTTGTTCTCAGCTCCACTGCACTTCCCTTGGCCTGGGAACCTGGTGATCTGCTGGAGGAATGTTCCAAGGAACAGTTAATTCCAAGCGATTGAGGCTGCTGTATTCACATCAGCCCAGTGGCCTCTGCCTTTCTGTGCCACCTTCTGCACTCAGAGGAATCATGGCTTATCAGGAAGCACTGTGCCACCAGGGCAGTGCTGTTAATGCTCTGAAACTCATTGCACTGCTGGCTGGTCCCAAGATTTTTTAAAACATCTTCCCTCCCTGTGCTTGCTTTTGGGCAGAGGCATGAAAGTCATTGAAAACAGAGCTCTGAAGGATGAGGAGAAGATGGAACTGCAGGAGATCCAGCTCAAGGAAGCCAAGCACATTGCAGAGGAGGCAGACAGGAAGTATGAGGAGGTGAGACCTTTGGGTGCTCTAGTACGACTGACCTGGACCAGGAGAGATAAGTCCTCTTCCTGCTGACAGCAAACCTAGAGCAGAGCCTGGCTCTCAGAAGAGCTACATCAGTGCTCTGCTTGGCCAAAGTTTCCAGTGGCTCCTGCAGGCATTCCTTCCATTCACTGCTATGCAGAGCCTGCAGGCACAATACTATCCTCCTTCCTCTTGACTTCCTCTTGACTCTGATTCTCCTGTCCAGGTTGCTCGGAAACTGGTGATCATTGAAGGAGATCTGGAGCGTACTGAAGAGAGAGCTGAGCTCGCAGAGTCGTGAGTAGTCTGCTTGCATGCACCTGGCAGGTCTGCCTCTGCATGGGAACTAACACTGCATTGCTAACCTTGTTACACAAGGCCTGAAGCACAGGGTGGGTTTAGGTCTGCAAAGGAAAGGAATGAAAGCACTTCCCTCCTTGAAACAGGATTGGCACCACCTAAGACATGGAGTTTTTGATGCGATTTGCCTTGGGTGGAGACACTCTGCCGCTTTGCATGGAGGCACTCCCTAGTCATGGGGGCTGGAGAGCCTCCCTCTCCTCAGCATTCACCAGCACTGCTTTGTGTGTGCAGTCACAAGATCATTCACGTTTCTACAGAGCACAGTGCTTGTCCTGAGGTGGCAGAGGCCTCCTGGGCCAGAGGCTGAAGTGGCATATGGGGTGGCTGAGGGCAGAGCTGTGGCTCAGGCTGGTCTCTGGGCCTCTCCAAGTATTTGCAGTAACCACTACAGGCTTCTGCACTGCTGAGCAGAAATCTGGGCTTCCTCTGCTCAGAGCAGAGACACAAGTCCTGGTGTTTGGGCCCTTTCATGTGTCCGGATGCTTTAGCTCATCCTTGAGGAGTTGGTCAGGGCCTTTCCGTGCTCTGGGCCTTGTCTAACGCAGTTGGTGTGTACGCAGTATCACTGTGCTTCCCGCCCAGACGTGCATGTTGTGACCATGACTTTTTTGTGTTTCCTCCCACCCCCTTTTTTGCTCTGTGGTGGTGTGGTTTTGGTGCTCCTTTTGACCTTGCCCCTACCTGGCTTGTGCCCTTGTGTGACCGTCACTAACAGTCATTGCCGGGAGCTGCAGGAGCAGATCAGAGTGATGGACCAGAACTTGAAGTGTCTGTCTGTTGCCGAAGAAAAGGTACTAACCTTTCCCTTCTTGAATCATTAAACCGGAACTCATGTGGTCTCCTAAGTATGCTCCTCCCCTCAGCTTAACTGCGTTTCTCTCTCCCTCTCTCTCTCCTGGAACATTCTGTCTTCTCTGCCCATAAATATCCCTTTCTGAGTGGTGGTGGCTGTCCTTCTGTCCATCAGAACAGCTTCCCTCCATACAGCACACTAAATGTGAAGCTTCTCCTTGGAGACTCAAAGTCTGGCAGAAACCTGTGTCCACATCTCACTGCTCAGCTCTGTGCCCCGTGCATGTGCTGGAAGAATACTTCAAACATGAGCTCGGAGGCAAAAAGGGAACTTGCTTTCTGCACAGGTGCCTCAAAGCAGGGTCCTATCCGGTCTGATCTCAGACAGTCTCCTAAAGAACTTCCTGGTCTTCCCTGCACGTGGATTCACTTCTTGTCTCCTGTCTTTCCCTCCCACTTCTTCTTTTCCTTTTTTTTCCCCCCTTTCCTTACAAAACCCCACAGTAAATGTTCCGAGCTGGAGGAGGAGCTGAAGAATGTCACCAACAATCTCAAGTCTCTTGAGGCTCAGGCTGAGAAGGTAGGGCTGCCTGTCCCAGGGCCAGAAACATTGCTATTGTGCTAGGAGGATGTGTAAACAGCAGAGCACCCACTGGGGTGGAAATTATTCAACTGCAGTCTTAAGCAAGCCAGGAGCGCTGTGCTTGCTCTGCTGGGAGGGCTAACATATTTCATTGGAGGGCTGTGGGAGCTGGGATGTGGGAAGGAAGCCTGGCTGCCCTTCCCTGCCTTGGGGCAGACTCAATCAGCCAGGATGTGTAAGCTGCTAAAACGTTAAGATGAGAATTTTTCTGCATCCAAGTTTGTGTTCCATGCATGATGTGAGATTTGCTGCCTGACCCAGTCCTGTTGGACTTGGGTAAGGATGTGAACATCTCCCAGTTGGAAGGTTCTGTTGGCATGTTTGCTGCAGTGAGGAGTTTATGTCACCCTCTGTAGTTGTGGGCTCTATGGAGAGGGAGGTATCTGGGGCTGCTGACTGCTGACTCCTTTTCCACAGTACTCTCAAAAAGAGGATAAATATGAAGAAGAGATCAAGATTCTGACTGATAAACTCAAAGAGGTGAGTGACTGTGTCAGGATGACCCAGCTGGGTGAGCTGGCCTCAGCTTGACTGGGAAGAGGTGTGAAGGGTGGGAGACTCTATGTCCTCACACTGATGCCCTTTGCTGTAGAGTTATTGCACTAATGGCTTATTTCTATCTGGCAGGCAGAGACCCGTGCTGAATTTGCTGAACGCTCTGTAGCCAAGCTGGAGAAGACCATTGATGATCTGGAAGGTACATTTTGGGGATAGGAAACCATGGAATGTGTGTTGAGTGAGAAGCTAAGGAGGGCTATCTCTCAGGTAGCTGGAGAGTGGAGAGGCTGCTGTGCTCCTCATTACTTGGAGCATAACCTGACTTGGCCTCCAAGGTGAGGCTTGGCAAGAGTCCTGCTCTGTGCCTCTGCTCTGAAAACAGTTCCTTGGCTGTGCTGCAGCAGGTCTCAAGCTCTAGATCCAGACATCTAACCTTATCTAAATAGTTGGTGTATTTTGGTAGTGATGTCCTCAGGAATGTAACTAGATCCCTGTGCTCCAGCTTAATCCAATTAATTTAGGAGTGGCATAGGAAAGAAACACCTGAACTTGTGAGAATTGGTCCCAATAATATCCTTGCATGCAGAATGTCATGCATGTGCTGGCTACTGCAAATGGCAACTTGCAAGTCAACCACAGGAGTCAGTGAGTCTTGAAACAGCCCCCACGAAGACTCAGACTCCCCAGTGTGAGTCCTGAATTAAGGTTAAATCACCAGCAGTTCAGTCCATGGGATAGTCAGCCTGTGCCAAGGGTGGGTTCCTTTCCTCCTCCTATTCCTTCACACAGTTCTTCAGGAACACTCCTGAGGCAGCCATCGCAGAACCTTGCCCCAAGCCACAGAAGGAGAAGGTTTCAGCTCCCTCCCTTAAGTTTGGGACTGTGGCCAGATTCTTCTATGGATTGCTGTGGCTGGAGTGGTGGTGCTGGTAAACCAAGACCCTTACAGGTCTCCTACCTTGGCTGCAGGTGTGCCTCTGTGGTCTTTTAGTGCCAGGTCTTAGAGATACAAAGCACCATCCTACTGTCTGGAGTCACTCTGGAGGCTTATTATCTAGAAATAGCAATGGTGTCAGCTGAGCTGTTCCAGAACTGCAGCCAAGCAGCAATCTGAGCCACCTCATGATCCAGGACAAGCTTTTATTTGGAACTGTAAAAAGTCCTCCAAATTGCTGCATGCTGCCCTTGAAACCTGTTGATTGAGAGTTGGCTCTGGTCTACAGCCTTGCTGCTGAAGTGACCTAGTTTAGGACAACTGACAAAGTTCCCCAGGCTCTGCAAGGCTGTTAACAGCATGCCCAGCTGTACTATAGCCCAGGCAGCCAGAGCTGGAGGAGTCTGTGCCAGCTCTGCAGGGCTCAGGGATGCGTCAGCACAGTTCCAGGCCCGCCCCTCCCTGGAGGTGGAGAGCTGCCTGTCTGCTCCATTATCTGATGGAGAACTCTGGTGTGGCCAGTCTGCTCCCCCACCTCACTGCTACCTGCAGGATTGGAATTTCCTCTGATGCCCAGCTTTATTACATGACTGACTTCTCCCAAGCCAGTCTTTGCATTGAGACACAGGTGAGAACAAAGCACCTCAATTATCAGTGCTCTCCTTAGGTATAACAAGCTTCTCCCTAAGTGGACGGAGTTGCTTTTCCTGCTGCTCCTCCTGGCACTGGTTCCTGCTGACCTAGCCGGACAGCTTGTTTTTACAAGGTGATGTGGTTTGAGTGCTTGGCTCTGCTGCCCTTGGAGCTGGGTTGCAATCCTGGAGGGCATTTGCGGGTCAGTCAGTCCTCAGGCTGCTGGAACCCTCCTGCTCATTGCTGGGGATGAACACAGAATCGTGATGGCTCCACATCTAACTTCATTTTCTTCTATTTGTGAATCCCGTCCTGCTTTTCCTGCCCCAGAGTGTTGGAAGAACTCCTTTGCCTTCCCTCATTGTTTTCCTTTTGTTCTCCTCCTAAACTTTTCTAGATGAGCTCTATGCCCAGAAACTGAAGTACAAAGCAATTAGTGAGGAACTGGACCACGCCCTGAATGACATGACTTCCATGTAAATATGAGCTGGCTGGCGTTCGCCTCTTGCTTCAGCAGGCTGGACTGCCAGCGCTTGCTTGGTTTGCTGTGGTTTCCGTAGTTGGAGAATCGACGGCTCTGTGCCGTCCAGGTTACTTCTACAGATCTGCCCAAGGTGCCCCAGCATGCTGTCCTCTAACTCTAGGTCCTTGTGATCTGCATGTGTAACCAAGTGCTGTGCTGGCCTGAAAGGGTTCTGACTTAAATTCGAGTGCAATTCCCATTCCCACTGGGAAAGGCTTTCTCAGGAAACGTGGCTTTGTCATCTGCTGGAGCCACTGGGCCATGGTCTCAGGATTCCTTCTGGAAGAGGCTGTGGATAGTGCTCAGGTGGATTCCTTTGGAATTGCCACAATAGGCTTGAGATGGGCCGGATCATGAACTGATCTGTGGAAGTAGCTGAACTTGTGTGTTTCTGCAACTTGGCTCCTCAGCTTTGTGTTCAGATCTGCAGTGGGTGCTGCTAATAACTGCTCCGTCTGGTCCTTGCACTAACCCAGGAGAGGCCCGGTCCTCACCTCATAGAGAAGAGCCTTAACATGAGTGTCCCTGAGTTCCCTAAGCAGAGTTTGCTGTGCACAAACACTGAAGCTTCTCTTAAAATTAGTGTCTCCTTCTGTCTCACACAGATGAGTCTTGTGATTCCAAACTCCGCTTTGGATTTGTCTCTCTGCTTGGTGGCTTGTTCTGCATCTGCACCCGGCATTCACGCTCTCTTCATCTCACTCTGAATTCCAGTACCTTTTCCCAGTTACTGTGCACAGGGCATCCCTGGGAATGGGTGCTGTAAAGATACGGAAGCAGCAGCAGCAGCAGCCCCCCAGTTCTGCTGCACTTGCTCCCAAACAAAGCTCCTTCTGTGTGACCTGATGTGCCAGACACAGCCTGCTCTGAGGGGCTGCCCTTTCTGTGTCGGGGGAGCTGGGAGGATGTTGTTCTCATCTGCATATCTTGCGTGGAGCCATAAAGCTCTTTTTGTATTTCTCTTGCCTCTTGCTCGAGCATGATGTCACCTTTTTTAACGAAAACAGTTCCTATATAAATGGCTTTTGCTTTTGAGAAATGGGTTTTTAGTGACCACTTGCTGCTTTAGAGTAACTGTTTCAGCATTACCTTCAAACCTGTGTTACCCTCGGTGGAGCACACACCTCACTAGCATGCTGGATTTTTCTTTGAGGTGTGTTACTGCCTCCAAGATGTGATGGCAGCTCTGCAGACAGGGCCTGTGGGGTCAAATGGGAGGCTGGGGGTTGCAGCAGGATGCCCTGGAGCTCTGCCTGACTGAAGACACTCCTCATTCCTGCCTGCTTTGGACTGTTCACCAGCACCGGTTGCCAAATGCTGGCTTGCAGTGGGAGGTCACACACCTGATAGTCATTAGCCAGAGTATGGAAGCCAATAAATACTGTGTGAGCTCTGGCTGGTCTCCACTGGGACAGAACTGGTTGAGTGTGCCGTGCTGCCTGTGCCAGGGGGAGGGTTGTATGGCCTCTTGCTTCAGGAATGAGAAGGCATTGCAGCAGGGCTGTGAGCATCTGAGCCAGGCAATCTTTTGCAAAACCCTCCCCTCCTCATGCAGGGGCTGAGGGCTGCAGGATCCTTCTTAGGAGCGTGGAATGGAGCTTCCCACTGAGCACTGCCACTGGCAGTGGGCTGTGAATGCCTGGCGTGTGTCACCACTGGCACTGTTGCTGCTTGATCTGGTATGATAAACACTGGTCAGCCTCTCAAAACAGTATGTGCTGCCTCATGGTGGTTGGTCAAATACTTTTTCCTTTCTGGATTGGTTCATCTGCCACAGTGCCCGAAGAGCCCTTCGTGAGCAGAGTTCTGATGACATGGGACACTTCCCGTGGCTTTCTCAGGTTTGTGCCCTTCTGGTCTCCACATGGCAGCACTGGCAGTCAGGATAATCTAGGCATACTCACCTGTCCCACTCTGTCTTTGGTGGCAGGTCTGGGTGGGGAAGGGAGGGAGCATTCGAGGAATTTCGGAGTGTTGTCTGACTCTCATGCAATGTGGGGCAGTAGCTGTGCCTTGTAAGCACAAAGCAAGAACCCAGAACTCTTCAGTAACCTAACTGCAGCTGGAGTTGAGGATCTGGATCCTGTGGGGGGGCAGGGCTTTTGTAAATGTGAAGGCTTCCAGTCCAGTGTTCCATTGTCAGCTCTTAAGACAACAGGGAGGCCATCATTGTCTGTCAGTATCTGAAGGGAGGGTGTCAGAGGATGGACCAGGTTCTGCTCAGTGGTGCCCAGCAGTAGGACAGGCAACACATACAAACTGATGCCTAGGAAGTTCCACCTGAACATGAGGAAGAATTTCTTTCTTGTGTTGGTAACCGAGCACTGAGCAGATTGCCCAGAGATGGTGTGAAATCTCCCTCACTCAAGATATTCCAGAATGATGGGGGACACAATCCTGTACGATGTGCTCTGGGATAACTCTGCTCGAGCAGGGAGGTTTGACCAGATAACCCACAGTGGGCCCTTTCAATCTCACCCCTCCTGTGATTGTTAGTGGGTGGGAGGTGGCAGCCTGCCCTCAGGGAGTGCCTCTCTCCTCATGGGGAGGTCTGGTTGCATCGTGACTCTTGCTGTGGGGAGCTGGTGGCTCTACTCTGCACAGTGGTGTTCCCAGGAATGTTATCTAAGGCTGGGCTGTGGCAGGCCCTTTCCCCACTCATCTGGAAGGAATCCACTCTGGGTGATGGATGGGTATGTGGGTGGGTGATGCAATGGTTGTTACCCTGGGAGGTTTTGGAGACATCTGGTCTGACTGGATTACTAGGCTTGTGCAGGCTGGTTACTGTGAGCTGTGCTGTGATGTGGGAGTGCTGCAAACATAGGTTAACTGTCCAGGAGGGCCAGGTCCTGGGGCTCCCCACGTCGTGGGGCTCCCTGAGTGGCAGGGATAGCTGGTGAGGCTGCCCTGGGGGTAGGCAGAGAAGGGAGCAGGCCAAACATGGCATAGCTGCTGCAGACCTGGGCAGGTGTTCTATGTGGAGAAGGTGTTTTGAAGTCTGGGAAGTTTAGTCATGCTACTGTCTGCTACCTTGTGTGGGTGAATCATCAGGTCCCTGTACACAAGCAGGAATGTTTGTTTGAAAGCTGTGAGGTGTTGTACTAAGTCCTCCTGATCACAGTTCACTCTCACCCTCTGCCACTCAGGAGACCCAGAACCAGCCTGGATCTCTTGGTTCTGGGGACTGGCATTGGGGCTGCTCAGAGCCAGCATGAAGCCAGAGTCCCTCACAAGCAATAGTAGCTGTTGCACAAGGCATGGGCCAGGATGCCTTGTACCCACAACTTCCCTCAACTTCCAGATTGTGGTAGGACAAAAATCATTGGCTTCTCTGCCTGTGCCTTGGTCCCTTGGCTTTAAAGAAGGGACAATCAATCGGCATTACTGCCCTCTCCTGCAGAGTGAGGTACAGTTAGAGCGGGTCCTGAGGACTGAGAGAAGCTGAGGGTGAAGCTGAAGTTGAGCTTCCCACTCTCTGTGCAGGTGTTACACTGGAGGGACTGAGCTGAGACTTTGGGGAGGGTGACATGCTTTGGCTGCTCCATGTAAACCACTCAACTTTCTGGAATTATACCCAGTTAGGTCTTGTTCGAGAGCAAAATATTCCAAGATTGAAAGCAATGAGGAATGGTGTAGCTCCCCTTCAGAGGGTGCCTGAGTGTCCTAGGACCTCATAGTACAAGGATTAGAGAGGAAGCCCAAGGCAAAGACTGTGCTCCAGGCTCACTCCTCCAGCAGAGGCATCACTATGTGGCACTGCAGGTGGTGCTGGTCGGTTCTCCCAGGTTGTAAGATGGTGTGTAAGGTTTTTTCACTGCCTGGAATTCCCCTAAGTGCAGAAATTGGAGCTGCCAGGCTGGGAGGACTCTGCCCATGCAAATGAGCAGGGAGAGATGCTGAATGTGTTCTCTGTAGTGGCTGGTAGTGGCTGACGGGCTGTGTCACCAGATGTTGTCCACCCAGCCCTAAGTGACAGATCCTGGAAAGGGACCAAACATGCTCATGAGCATGAGTGCTTGACATGAGCCTTGAGGATGCGTGTGGCTACTAGACCTCTGTGGGGCTGTAAGGACAGGGACTGGAGAGGCCAGAGCTGCAGAGGCAGTGGCAGCTTGTGCCCTGCTCATGGAGTTGTTCTGGGCAGATGTAAAAGAGGACCCTGTGCTCCAAAAGTCCCTCTGTCCTGTACCTGAAGCAGTTGTTGCCTCTGGTCCTATCTGGATTGTTAGTGTGGCACCAGGCATGTTCTCAGAGGAGGGTCCTCCCGGCCAGGGATGAGATGTTGTCATTCTCAGTTCTTGTGGTGTGCATGTCCTGCTGTTCAAATCCTATCAATCCCATTGCAGTGTGGTGTGGCTCCCTCTGGAAGCTATTTCTGGTACAGCCTTGGCAGGACTTATTTCTGCAATGTGCTCCACAGGCTTAAAGCACATCCCAGATCTCTGTCCTTGCTGGGGTCCGGCCCAGCCTTGCCTGCAGGCTCCTCTTCTGGTGTGTCTTCTTCTTTTCTTTGCCTTTGCACATCTTTGGCAACACTTTCACTTCTGCCCACACTTGGTTTCCTGTGTGATCTTTCTGAGCTGAAGCACAAGTTAGAGAAAGACAAACCTTTGGGAATAGCCCAGGCTGTCCTCAGAAGTACACATTATAGAGACAGCTTTTTTGATGTGCTCATCTTGGTGCTCTACTAACCTTCCCTTTCTCTCTTTTTCTCTCTTCCTCTTGTTTCCCTTATCCTGTCGCTGCTGCAGAGCTCCTGTACAGCCAGCTTGAGAAAAACCGCCTGCTCTCTAATGAGCTGAAGTTAACGCTGCATGATCTGTGTGACTGAGAAGGGGCCCACTAATCCCATTAAACAAGCTTATTTCGACCACCAGTGCTGTGGACCACAGTGAAATCTGATCATTAAGACTGGCAGACTTGCGAATTTTATGCAATTGCTGCTTTTTAATGAGGCACTTGGATTTATCCTGTAATTTATTTAAGCTTTTTTTTTTTAATATATAAAGGTAACCTCTATTCTTAGTGAAGTCACCCCCAGACTTGGCTGGTTTTTGAGCAGTCTTGTTTGCTTGTCTAGGGGGTCCTGCCTGGCTCCTCCATGGAACCAGAATAGCTACACCCCCCAAATGAGGGGTGGGGTGAAGTTAGACTTACGTCTGCTTGAAGCTGCCTGTCAAGTGCTACAACTTAATTTACTATTAGCTGAATGACTGTAGGATTTCTTGGTGCATGGAACGATGCCTTTTACCAATAAATGACTGACCTTGTGGTCTGTGAGACACTGCACACCTGTAGTACATTCCTATCTAGGGGAGTCCTAACTGAGAAGGTTTGGGGGCAGCAGTAACTTCCCAGGCCTGACCCCAGTGCAGCTACAGAACCCTGATATGGGTTGGGAACGCTCACAGACATCTTGACAGCAAGTGCCAAAATGCACAGCCTGAAGCCGTGTCCTGGGTGCCTGCAGGGAGTATTTAAACACTGCCATTGCTCATACTTGAGGAAAGATGTTCCGTTTCTGTGCACAGTTTCTGGCCCTGGGGAGGTTGGGAGTGGCTTTGGGAATCTGCCTGTACCTAAAGGACATTATTCTACAGCCTGTGTGTCCAGCGTCCCACCGTGTGGATGTCTCCAGTGATATGGGTGGGCTCACCTTTGGAGTAAAGCCTACTTAGAGCACTAGGTGCTGATCTGCTCTCCTCCTGGCTTAAGGAACATGTGAGAATTGACTGCACAGCTGCCTATAGTGTCGGGCAGGGTGCAGCTCCCTCACTCCTCACTCTCTGCCTGTCACTGCCCCAGCTCCTGCCCCGCTGCCCTCCAGGCTGGCGGTCTGCTCCCTGCTGCTGGGCTTGGCATCCCTGCCCTGTGCTGAGGGGAAGAGGGGCACAACCAGATGTAAATCCATGGCGTGGTTTTCAAGTGTATGTTGCTCTTGGGTGCCTTGCCGGGCCACGTGTGTCAGCTGTGGAGGTGTGGAAGCCCTGGGAAGAGCTGGCTGCAGTCAGAGATGCCTGCATGTGAAACACTGCCTAGAGCTTTGGCTAAAGGTGCACCATGGTCATACTGACTGGGAGCACCAGCAGTGTGAGAGGCAAGGGCTACACACAAGCCAGGTAACCTCAGAGCTTCCAGCTGCACCCAGCCAGGCACTCCAGTCCAAGGATCGCTGCGGCAGTGTGTGGGGAAGGGGCTGACACAAGCTTTCTTTGGCAAAGGACTCTTGGTTGCTTGATGCTGATTTGTAACTCTTGACTCTTGCTTCCTGCCAGATAAACTGAAATCCACCAAAGAGGAGCATCTCTGCACGCAAAGAATGCTGGACCAGACCCTGCTAGACCTGAATGAGATGTAATGGATCCCTGCCACTGCCTCTGCCATGGGATGCCAGCCCAGCTGCTGCTGCCCTCTAACCCTGGGACCAGAGTTTACTTTCTGTTGCCAACTTGACCAAACACAAATCTCCTTTGTTCCAGGGTTAAAGGCCACCAGGTTGGGCAGAGCTTCAAACAGCATCATTAAGGGAAAAAAACAATGCAATAATGTTTGGAGAGCATGTTTGAGATGTACACATTTTGTAACTACCTTTTTTGTAGCGACCATTGTAAACATTCCAAATAACTTGTGAGGCTGGTGAGCTACACTTCAAAGCTCTTGGCTTTAAAATTTGGTATTAACCTTCTGTTAATCGGCTCTGGGCCACCCTGCTTTGGCAGGGCAGGAAATGGATATGATGGTTCTGGCTGCGAGTCAGAGTAGCCAGGCTAGGGATGAAAGCCTGTTGGGAAAACTTCCTTCCCAGGAGCTGTTTGCCAAAAGCACAGTTCAGTTTTTCAGCTTTAAGGTAACTCTGTGTTAGGAAGGAACAACTTGGGTGAAAGGCATCTTTATTTTGGGTTTGGTTTGTTGTTTTTTTTTAAAGCCAAGCCATCTGAACAATTGAACCTTCACAGGGATTGTGTCCCTTCCTCTCTACACCTGAAGGGCTTAGAGAAGCCACTGTCCCTATAACCCATTGCTACCCTGGGGCTGACTTTGCCTTCACTAAGTGCTGATGCACCAAGCTTCACTGCTCATCACTGGGTTACACTTAACAGCTTAAGTACAACAGCCTTGTGTTCTTGGAGAAGTGTTTTTGCCTACCTGGAGGGAGGGAGCCAAGCCTTCCCTCCTGCCCAGGACTGCTCTTACTGTCTTAATTGAGTCCAAGCCATCTCGCTGTGCATTGCTGATGTGTTGTGGTTGTGAGGTGTGAGTGTGGCAATGTCACGCTCACAGCGTGCAGCTTGTGGTTTGAGCATGCTGCTTGGTTGTAGCAGTTTTTGGGGCCAATCTGGAGACAAAAACCCTATCCAGTGTTTTGATACTAAATTGAAAAATTGTGTTACTGTCTTTTGAAATAAAAACTGATCCCTCCACATGGCTGCTGGCTGCAGAGCTTTACTGTGCGAGCTTGTGGGGAATGAGGGTGGGGATGAAGACTGGTGTATGTGCCCATGCCTTGGTGGTGAGACCAGGCATGGGGTAAGTAGCACTTCCCAGGGCAGGAGTGCAAAAGCGGGGCTGTGGTGATGAGTTCCTCAGTTTGGAGATGACACTGAGTTGGGTGGGAGTGTTAATCTGCTGGAGGGCCGGAAGGCTCTGCAGAGGGATCTGTACAGGCTGGGTTTGTGGGGGAGGCAGTGGTGTGAGGGTCAACAGGGGCAAGTGCCAGGTTCTGTCTTTGGGTCACCATAACCTGATGCAGTGCTCCAGGCTTGGGGAAAAGTGGAGAGCTGGAAAACAACCTGGGAGTGATGGCTGACAGCAGCTGCACATAAGATGGTGGGTGCCCAGGTGGGCAAGAGGCCAAGGGCACCTGGCCTGTACTAGCCATGGTGTGGTGGTGGGACCAGGGCAGTGTCTGTTCCCTGTGCTGGGCACTGCTGAGGAACCACAAACCATGGGGTCAGTTTTGGGCCCCTCATGACAAGAAATGGCCAGCCCTTGTGGGGGTGGAGCATGTCCAGGGAAGAAAACGGAGCTGGGGAAGAGGCTGGAGCACCAGGAGCAGCTGAGGGAGCTGGGAAAGGGGCTTAGCCTGGATAAAAAGAGGCTCAGGGGGGACCTTCTAACTCTCCACAACTCCCTAACAGGGAGGTTTGTATTGGATGTTACAGAAAACGTCTTCACAGGAAGGGGTCCAGCCTGGTCACAGGCTGTCCCATCCAACCTGGCCTTGAATACTTCCAGGGATGGGGTAGTCACAGCTGCTCTGGGCAATCTGTGCCAGGGCCTCACCACTCTGACAAGGAAAAATTTCTTCCCAATATCCCTGCATTTGGTTTTGCACAGCCTGGTTTTTGGTAGCAGGGGGGCCACAAAGATAGCTCGTGTGAGGAGCTGCTGGAAGCCTCCACCATGTCCAGCAGAGCCAATCCCTGATGGCTCCGAAGATAGACATGCTGCTAGCCAAAACTGGGCCAATGAGAGAGGCTGGTAATGTCTCTGTGATGAAATATTTAAGAATTAAATCAAAACAAAGTCATACAGTTTTCTTCTAGTCAGAGAAGAGAAGGTGAGAATATGTGAGGGAAAACATGGAGACACCAAGGTCAGTGGAGGAGGAGAAGGTGCCAGAGCTGAGATTCCTCTGCAGGCTGTGGCGAGACCATGGTGAAGCAGCTGTGCCCTTGCAGCTCGTGGGGATCCATGGGGGATGCAGAGATCCACTCACAGCCCATGGGGATCCATGGGGGATGCAGAGATCCACCCACAGCCCATGGGGATCCATGGGGGATGCAGAGATGGGATGTTAGCCCATTTGCTCTTCCTAATTGCACTATGTTGTAGAAGCTGGATTTTTAGGCAAAGAAAGCAAACTACAAGCTCAGTTATAAATCCCTTATGTTTCCTTTTTCTTCAGGAATATATTCTTTCTTTGTAATTGCGTCCATCCCATTGGCTGTGGACAGCTCAGTCTTAAGGCAGAAGCAGCTTGCACGTTTGAAAACTGAAGTTGGCATTTCTCCACTTGATGGGCTTCTCTCTAAATCACACTAGTTAACTCAACTGCAGACTAGCAGAAATGGGCCCTGGAGCTGGGAAAGCCTGTGTCAGGATTGCCTACATGAGACTTCTCTGCTGCTTGCATTGTTTTTTCATCGTGGAGTGTTTGGATTCAGGCATTAGTTGTCAAGTGATTTGGATACTTAGAGGATGAAGAATGAGAACACTCTTGCTTCAGTCCCTGATTCCTGCCCAGAAGAGTTTTACAGTAACCATTGCTGCCATAGCCCTGTGCCTGTCCTCTGTTGCTCACTGAAATCTGGGCTCTGGCAACAGGTGATATGTCTGTTACAGAAATCAGCATTGCTGCCACTCTCATTGCTCTGGGACAAAGCCTGATGCAACTTTCAGGTTTCCAAGCCAATTTAGGAGTGCTTCTACTACTAATCTCCAGATTAATATTTTTTAAAAATAGAGTTGCATTTCTTAACGAAAACCATGTTACCAAGTTATTATTGATGGCTCTTGGGAGCAAACCTCATGTTTTATTTCAGGTTTCACCATCTGTTGCAAGAGACAGGAGGACGCTGGAAGTGAAGCTGTGTGTGGTGGCTATGTAAGTTTATGACACCAAAGTGTATTTATCTGATGGGAATTTGTGTTTACTTAACAACGAGCAGCTGCCAAATGGAGTGCTATGGGTAATTGTGCTACAGATTTTAGCACTAATAAGGAAATGAGAGAGTGGGAAGGGACTTAACCCTCACTGTGATGTTATCTCAGTCTCTCCCTCACACACAATTCTATTCCCATATATTCACCAAAAATCCTCAGTGTGACAAATCACTACAGAAATGCAAAATTCTGGGAGTATTTTTGGAAAGTGCACTGGGTTTTCCTTGGAAGGGAACACACTGTCCACCGATTTCTGCCAATTCACAGAACCTGAGAATAACTCACCATTGTAAAACAGAACTGTTTTCTGTTCTGCAGGTAAGAGGCAAAGGTGGTAGTAATTTTCTTCAGTTTCTTTTTCTCTGGTGCCTCAGGTCATATAATAACACTATTGTTCACATCTGTGTGAAAGAAACTGCTCTGTGCTTCAGGTTATGCCATATTTCATAGAGTTCAAAGACACACAGACTGCTTTGGGCTGGGAGGGACCTTAAAGATCAACCCATTCCACCCCTCTGCCATGGGCAGGGACGTCTTACAATAGACAAGGTTGTTTCAAGTCCCTGGACATTTCCAGGAATGGGGTAGTCACAGCTTCTCTGGGCAACCTGTACCAGGACCTCACCACCCTTACAGGGAAAAATTTCTTCCCAATATCCCATCTATCCCTGCCCTCTGGCATTTGGAAGCCACTCCCCCTTGCCCTGGCACTCTAGGCACTTGTCCAAAGTCCCTTCCCAGTTTTGTTGGAGCCCCTTTAAGCCCTGGAAGGGGCTCTAAGGTCCCCCCAGAGCCTTCTCTTCTCCAGGTGAACACCCCCAGCTCCCCCAGCCTGGCTCCAAAGCAGAGGAGCTCCAGCCGTGTGGCCTCTGGACTCACTCCAGCAGCTTCTCCTACTCCAGCTGCTCCTGATGGGCCCTGTGGGAGAGCTGGGCTGGCTCAGGGACCCTGCCACAGCCCCCCACACCTGGCACAGAACCTGGGCTGGCACTGGAGCCCACAGAGCCACCAGCTGGAACTGGGAGCCGCTGGCCACCACATCAGCCATCCCTCGGTCCCGTGTGCCTCACCTGAGCACCCTCTGGAATTCCTGGCGGTCCTGCTCCATCTGCATGGCCAGGTACTGCTCCTTCTGGGCCACCTGCTCCAGATGGTCCTACCTCAGCTTCTGCTCCATCTCAGCCTTCCTCTGTGCCTTCTCCAGCTCCTGCTGCTGCCATTCCTGGTCTGCAACCTCTTGGTTCCTCTTGGCCCTCAAAGCATCCTGCCCAAAGAAGGGACAGTGCTGGGCTTCCCTCTGGGGCAGCTCTGGAAGCCCTTGAGCATGGCTTTGGCTCTGCTGGCACCACTCCAGGATATCCCCTGGCTCCAGGGGCTGGTCCTGCAGACCCCCCACATCCAGGGCTCTGCCCCTTTGCTGGGCTGGGGACAGGGACAGTGGCAGGTGAACACATCACCTGTCCCCACACCACTCACCCACTCTGCCAGCCAGGCCTGGGTGAGCAGGAAGCCACACCACAGCACAGCTACTGTGGTGCACTTTTCCATTATCAGTTGACAGGTACTTACAAAGTGAGGGGAGAACCTCCTGTCGAAGTCGCGCTGAGCCAGGATTCCTCCCTGCCTGGGAGCACTAGTGAAGCCAACCTGGAAAAGGCAGGGAAGAGACAGGCTTTGCCACCTTTCCTCCTGGCTCCAAAACTGGGCAGGGTGAGAGCACACGGACACACATCATCCCTAACCACACAGCTCCAGGAGCATCTGCAGGGCTCCCATAAATCAGCCACTTACCACAACCTGTGCACCCTCCTGGGCCAGGTACGTGATGGTGGCAGAGGTGAAGTTGAAGTACCCAGCTTTGAGAGGCCGTAGAACCACGGTGTGGGACACGTTGCTCGCTCTGGGAGCCGGACGTTAAGGAAGACGGTTGTATTTCATCACAGCGAGAAAAGTGAGGAGATGGGAATGAGTAGACTGAAACAGGATATAATCAGCTGCTCCTCCACATAACCAAACCCCATATATAAAATTACAGTATCTCATTAATGTCAAAAGAGTTCAATATGACATCATCATCATCAATACTTCTTTTAGCGATGCTGCACTCAGCATGCCTGTGTCTGCCTTTAAAAAATATAAAATAATTTAAAAACCCCAAATAAGCCCCAAACTCCCTTAACACTTTTCCCCACTTTCTCCCTTACTTTCATATTTTCCCTGCTCCTTTCCCAGACTAAGCTTCTCCAAGCTGCTGACTATGGAAAGCAACCAAGAAGTTTGTTACCTGTTGACCACAGAGGCCATGGAACCATAGGCTGGGCTTGTCTCTCCCACTCCATCCTTCCACAGGATTTGCTGCAGCCAGTGCAGGCTGTTCTCAGTCTCCAAACAGTGACACAATCACCTGTCCTGGGCCTGAGAAACTCAGAGCTTTTTATAAAGAAGAGACTCGACTTTCTCTGCAAAGCACCTTCCTCATGCTGGCTGTCAGAGGTAAATGCACTCTACACCTTCCTTATATTTTCCTTCCTATCTGCCAGGTGCTGGCACCCTGGGAGCTGGAGGGGACCAGGTAACTGTGAGAGGGGAAGACAAAGCCTTGTTGAAGGACAGAGTGATTCGAGGGAGAAAAATGTGTAGATGTGGAAGTTTTTCTGGGCACTGATATGGTAAAAGCGCAAACAGGGCTGGTTTTCTGCCCTCAGTCCCTGTAATTAACACTGAAGAACTGGATGGGCCAGAAATCAAAGGAGCTCTCAGACTTGGGAAGAATGGGATGGTGCTGGAGCCCAGCAGGAGCCCAGGGTGCCCCTGGACTGACTTGTGCCCTGGAGCAGCGTGTGGTGCTCAGAGGGGCTTTGCCTGTGAGCTCTTGGGTCAGTGCCCTGGGTCGTGTACCTCATGGCAGATAAATTTAGACTTACAGAATCACAGAATCTCCTGAGCTGGAAGGGACCCACAAGGAGCACGGAGATCAAGTCCTGGTGCTGCACAGACACCCCAACAACCTCACCCTGTGCCTGGGAGCATTGTCCAAACCTTGTCCTGGCAGCCTTGGAGCCGTGACCATTCACTGGGGAGCCTGCTCAGCGCCTGACCACCCTCGGGGGGAAGAGTCTTTTCCTGATACCCAGCCTAAACCTCCTGTTCTGGGTTTGGTGATTTTTTTCCCACTTGCTACCTGGAAGAAGGACAATGCGGGGCAACCGCGTTGCCTCAGAAACAAATGGGGCAATTAGGAAACAAAAAGATGTAGCTGGGTCGCAACATTCCATTGAAATGGCCCTGGCAGCGAGCGGATTGTGAGGAAAAAAGAAGAAAAGGTGAAGGGGCTCCTTCGGAGGTTTGGATGAGTTTTTGCGGAGCTTGGTTTCCAGGTTCGTAAGGGGCCGTTTGCCTGTTTGCCTGCGGCCTGAAAGGAATGAAGGATTTGTCTTTACAAACAAACTGGGGGTCTGCTAGTAGATAAAACTAGCACCGAGAGATAAAAGAAACAATGCGAAGGATTCTGCTGATTGATGGATGGAATTATTTGTCTTTACAAACAAACTGTAGGTTTGCTGATAAATAAAATTGGATACTGAGAGATGAAAGAAACAACAGGAAGAACCATAAATTCCATAAAGAATTCCACTGAGTGAC
>VWZS01001663.1:27725-91485 GCA_013397075.1 Rhabdornis inornatus | reverse complement strand
TGTGGATTAATTTTCCTGACATTGAGAAAGTAATGGCAATCTTTTGGTCTAATTTAACATTTTTATTATTCTTCTATGTAAAGTCTGATTTACTGGTAGTAATTGAATTGTGTGTTTCACCAGTTTCGGTCAATACATCTTTTTGTTCCACAGAGGCAGTGAAGACCAGCAATGTGCTGTACAGAAAATCAACAATACCATCAAGACCATGCCCTTCAAAATTTTGATTTTAATTTGACATTGGCATCTGGTATGGAATGAGAATGTTTATTTTGCACACGTGCAGGCTTTTTGATATGAAGAAATCCAAAGATGGAGTTTAGCACTTTAATTTAGTATAGTAATTGTGAAGAATGTATTGAATGTATAAGTATTGTAAAAATTGTATGCCACATAGGTTCTAGGTACTTAAAAATGTTCATTTCATAAATAACACTTTCATCTTCTGTCAATTTTCACAATTGATAGAAAGGCAAAGGGATAATCTTGACAATATTACATTCTTTGAAAGTAGCAAAGGTTTTGTTGAAACCCACTTTGATTTTTAATAACATGTAACACTTACAAGGGACCGAAGTGGATATCCATGAATAAAATACACTGTACAGCAAGCTCATTTGGGCTAATTTGTGCCTGAAGAATCTCACATCCAACAGTCACAGGACAGTAAAGTTCACTCAACATTCATAATTCCTTCAGTGATCCTGTTTGTTCTGGGTTTAGTTTTAGTCACAGACTTCATATTAAGAAACATTCCTAAACCTTTGTAAAATTACTGGTTTGTCCTATTGTAACTACTGAATCAACAACAACACTGCAGAACCTTGAAGTTAAGGATCACATTAACAATTTTCTACAGCAATTTTGAAATTTCACATTTCAGGATGTATAACTTACTGTCATTGTCCTCTGCTCTCCTTTACCAGAAATTCTTCTTGAGAAATGTGAACTGGAGACAAGACCCATGTTTTGTGCTAGTCACTTTTTCCATTTAATGTTACAGGTGTTCTTATTTTTCTCATTTTTCTGCTGTTTTCAGGCAGAGGAACAGGCTAGAAAAAAAAAGAAAAAAGTAAGAGAGGATTTAATTGTATATAGGGAAGAAAGAGAAAAACTTTTTTTTATCACCAGAAATGCTACATGCTCTGCTTTTTAAACTATCCATCCCTTTTGAGTTCCTGACTGTCCTTGCAGGGGATCGCTTCAGTTTTGCATGTTCTAATCTTAAGGATGCAGCATTAAGTCACTAACATCACCCCTTCATCTACTTCAGCAACACACGAGGAAGGGATTCATCCATGTAAGCTGCAGTAAATGCTGGAACTGTGTCATTTATACTGCAAGGCCCTTTCCTTTTAGTATGCTAAATCTGACACATTGCTGCTGGGAGGGGAAGCCTAAAGTTCTGGTGCTTTAGAGGCTTGTTTAGGTCTTGATATATAGACTGGAATGCAAATTTTTTTATCTTTTCACCTATGGGCATCTCAAATAAGGACTTGCAGGGCACCAAAGCATCTGCCTGGATATAGATGTATATCTATTTTATAGGTTTTTAGCATCTGGAAGAAATTATAGCTTGTGATTTATACCTGGGTCCTGTTCTCTTGTTTTCAGAATCTCTATCAGAAAAAATCCATTCCGTTCACAGACTCTTACTTGCTTGAAAAAAAAACCCAAAACAACCCATATAGCACACACTGCAGTAGTGTCATGAGTTTGTCCCAAAATAATTAATAATTGGGCTAGGCAAATGTGGTAAATCAAAAAATTAACTTGCCATTAGCATATACAAATTTCTATGGGTTAGATTTTTTTTTTAAAAAAGAGAGATTGAAATAGGAGAAAATGCTTTACCTGAGCAGCATCACTTCTGTGCAAACCATGAAGCAAAGGTTTGGAGGGACCAGAGCATGCCCCTTGCTGAAGAATTATCATCCCACTAGCTATGATCTACTTTTACAGCTGGTCAAAAGCAACGACTCTAAACCTAGTTTCTTAATTGCTTACTTGGCGACAGTATCAGTGGGAGATATTGTACACTTTCACTACAATAATAGTTAATCACAAGCATAAATGCTGCAACATTAAAACCTGGTAATAAGGAAATCCTGCCATGCTCTTTGACCACCAGACAGGACTGAGTGACATGGCACTGATGCTTCTAATTTGGTTTGGCTACAGAATTCTAATAACAGAAAAGAGGGGCTCCACCANTTTTTTTTAAGCTGGGGTTTTTGTTTTGTCCCCTGTGTGGTCTCTGTTTTGCCCAAAACCTGAAGAGTAAATATTCCTTTGCAGTTTCTGGCCATTTCATCAAGAGGATGAGACACTAAGGTTGCTCTGAAGTATTAATTAATATGTCATTCTCAAGTCTTTTCTCAGAGGCCTGTAAATCTTGAGGAGCACAAAAGCAGTTACAGCAACAGAGAAGGGAAACTTGGCTGATGTGATGAGAGAGCCTGTGCTTTAATATGTTCTGCTAAGTCCACAGTGTTCTGCTGCCTTTGTAGAGCTTCTGTCCAAGCAAATCAGTATAATTAAATTTGGTCCAGTCCCTTGAACTAGTGTGTTGTTAATGTATTTTCACTACTTTTTTCCTCTACTGTCTTCAAGTCATACCTTTATGTTCTTAAGGATAATAATGGGAAACAGAAGGTAAATATATTTGTTTTTCAAGTAATGTAGAAGGTGATACCATATGGCAAATACGTTTTTAAGCATATGGCTAAAAAAAGTTGGTATTTTCTTAGTCAAATAAATATTTAAAAAAATCTATATGAGCTTGGTTAGGGTTTTGCTGTTTTGTTTTCCAGTTAATGTGGTTTATAACAGCATCAGAAAGAAGTGTTGTTCTTTGAGGACGGGTACAAACTGTGTCATACACAGGGTAGTAAAGCACCTATTACTGCAGATCTTTTCACATGCATTGTTAAATTTCCTATAGGAAATAGTAAAAAGAACAGGACTAGAAACTTAAGTTTGGTTTCATCATAAGTAGGGAGATTATCCCTACTCTCAGCAGCGTCCCTGATAGTTCCCTCCCTAGAACATTGCTCTTTTTCACTTTCTTCAGACTGTATCATTCATTCAGACAATTGGGCAATTTTAACTAGGTCAGTCAGCTCATTCTCTGCATGTCTGTAAAGAGCAAAGGTAGACGTACGAGTGCAAACTGAAATATGTCTGATTCTATTGGCTTTAGTCCTTGGCTTATTGTCTAGTAATACAGAATTGGGCTCAGTGTCAGTTCAAACCAAGCTCTGAAAAGTCAAGAGTCACACAGGCATAAGCAATGAAGTGTCTCAGAACCAACTGTGCATGTTGTGTCCATCTTGCAGTTGGAACTCCTTGGCATATCACATACATATTGATTAAATAATTGATTAATGAAGAGAACAGCTGTTCTTTGATCTAGAAATGCAGAATACCCTTTCCAAAGCAAGTAAATGTGCTACTGAGAAAAAAGGAAAGCACTTAGTGGTATCTGGATATTGCCACATAATACTGCCTACGCTAACAGGCTATTAATTGAAGATAAGTGATGGTGGCATTGTAGACAGCAACTTCTTAGTGGAAAATTTGTCTTTTCAAGTTTTGACTAGCACTGGAAAGATTTAGAGGGACTTGCTGTGCTATGAATGAAATGGCAGAAGATTTTGTACTTAAGATGGGTAGTTTAAAAAACATCACAAACAAGCGCAGGTCATACACAGTCCCGTGGCAAAGTGAAAACTAGGAAGGATCTCCCAAATACAGCAAATGCAGACATTACAGTGCTATATGGACCTTCCCAATACTGGCAGCAGGCATCCATGGGGACAAGACACTGTTAATGAACAAGAGTATATGTCCTCATGGTTACACCATCACCCTGAGGACAGAAAAGATAGCAGAGACATATATTCATCTCCAGAACTAAGAAACTTATTCCTTCTCTTCATATTACAGTAATTAAAGTCTTCTAATTTGAAACACATAGTTTTTCCTTCCCCTTGAATTGGAACCATTTCAGGAAAAGAGATGGCAATGAGTGCCCAGAGTTAAAATATTGTGTTAAAATCAATGGCCATGTGAAAAGTAAGCAAGTCAATTCTTGCTAGTGTTTCATGTCTTGACCATTCAGATCTTTTCGTTGTTGTTGGGTTTTTTGGATGTTTTGCATCGGGTCTTTTGGTTTGTTTGTTTTTAGCTTTCTTGTTCCCAACTATGAGTTCTGCTCAGCAACTTCATGAACATTTGGCATTTCATTTCAAAGGCTAGACTTGTACCTTATTGTCAGAGACTGAAATGTTATAATTAATGGCTAAAACATGCTCATGAACAACTTTTGCCTAGTATATAGCAGAATTGTATAAAAGCTGCAGAGAAGACCCTGCAAGGGTCTGCACTGCTGTTGCTGTTAATAGAGGTAAGATAAAGTGACTCAGGTCTGGGCTGGGGGAAGAAGAATACATTCACAGAGGGATCAAGCTTAGCAACTTCAGGATGGAGACCACAGCCCCGGGGTTATCAGCTGCCAGGCTCACACAGACCCTCACACCAAAGGGTTGGGGAAGGAGAGGTTTTGGGTGTGTGGTGAAAAAGCCTCTGGTGAGAAGCAGTGAACACCCATCCTCCACTGTGCAGACTAGCTCAGCTGAGGGCCCCTTCACCCAGGGAAAAAGCTGCATCCATGTGAAGGACAGCAGAGGGGATGTCATGGCCCATCAAAGGTCGCCCCAAAGGGATCCCCAGACCCTGCACCAGAGACGATGCTGAAGCATGGAAAGGGCTCTCCAACTGATTAAAGTTAGAAAGTGGTATGTTTATTGACAGCGCCAAGCACATGGGGAGTAACCTCCCAAAGACGTGCACAAAATTCACAGAGCTCCTGCTCTCCATTAATTCCCAAAAATCTTACATATCCATATAATTACCCAATACGCCTATATATATGTATTACCTAACCCTGCCTACCCCCACTTCATATTAAAATGAGCTCAAAGTCTTTTCATGCTTGTGCAGTCCTTTGCTCAAAATGCGTCGGTGGGTTTTGAAATGGGTCAGTGGTCTTTTAAGATGAAGGCAGAGACGTCTTCCTCATGGTAAACTTTTCACCTTTGTCTTGTTGGCAGGCTCTCTGGTCCCTTGGCCATAGTCCAAGCTCCCCAACCTGGTTCTGGCTGGTTTTGGGGCCCAAGTGCAGTTATGGTTTCTTCATCTTTACAATACCCTATCCTCCCATCCTGCTTCTACAAATCCAACAAAGTCAAGCAAATTATATATTGTCTTAGCTCTACTTAGCTCCATCTGCTAATAATTAACCATTCTACATTGCTTCTACTTTTCTTGCTAAACTCTTAATCATTATATATTGCTTCTATCCTTCTAGCTACACTTTTAACTCTCAATTCTTTTACACCCTTGATTCATTTCAACAGACCCTCAGTGTTGCAAGGGACAGTGTCAAACTGGCCCCCTGCAAGGGAGGCACCTGGGCCTTCCCACCTGGCCCAAACATATATTAATCTATTGAATTCTATACTCTGGTGACAGCAGTGGGAGACCCTCAGCACCAAGAAGGCCAGATAGGGGGAGCAACAAGACATTACTGGGACCCTCAGATGGGTGATATGCTTCTACCTAACCTCTGTCACTCTCTCCTGTCCCCCACACCCCGCAACCTCTCTTTCTTTTCTTTCTTTCTTTCTCTTTCTTTCTCTCTTTCTTTCTCTCTTTCTCTCTTTCTCTCTTTCTCTCTTTCTCTCTTTCTCTCTTTCTCTCTTTCTCTCTTTCTCTCTTTCTCTCTCTCTCTCTCTCTTTCTTTCTCTCTTTCTCTCCCGCATTTCTCTCTTTCTCTCTTTCTCTCTTTCTCTCTCTCTTTCTCTCTTTCTTTCTCTCTTTCTTTCTCTCTTTCTTTCTTTCTTTCTCTCTCTCTTTCTTTCTCTCTTTCTCCCTTTCTCTCTTTCTCTCTTTCTCTCTTTCTCTCTTTCTCTCTTTCTCTCTTTCTCTCTCTCTTTCTCTCTCTCTTTCTTTCTTTCTTTCTTTCTTTCTTTCTTTCTTTCTTTCTTTCTTTCTTTCTCTTTGCCTCCTTTATTATTAAATAAAATATATCACATTCTTTGGCACCAACATCTAACCTTGTTTGGATTTAATCAAGTTTTCAGGTATATTTCAAAACTTTCTGTGTTTAATCCGTTTTATTCACAGAGACTGTTTTCTTTGTACTTCTCTGTTTAAACCAGTCCATAACACTTCTGTGTCACTTCTCTGTCACTGAGGAAGTACGCCTTTCCCAAACTAAATGCAGACTTGGCACTGGTGTCAACTTCAGCATCATTGGCAGCTGCATTGGTATCTGCTTCCCCTCAGCTCCTGTAAGGCTGCACTGCTTTCACCTTCATGGTCAGTTGTAGCTTGGAAGGGTCATGGTTGCTACAAAACAATGGACCAGGCAGCTGATTGCCTGAGGGACAGGGATTTCTCCACAGGAGCATTGACCCAAGCTATATGATCATGTGAGAACATGCTAAACCTCTAGCTACTACTAGTGCAAAGTTCATTTATGCAGCTGGCCAACAGACTCTGTAAAACTACAAAACTCAATTTGGTTTGGGACCATGGTCTTTCTGATATAGAAATTCAGTCTCTCTTATTCTTCTGCTACATCTGAGTGTTATTAGGGGGGTACCTGTGTGTCTCCCAGCTTGTGCTTTGGAGAGAAGATATTTAAAAGTTAAAATGTCTAACTCTTTCTCCTCTGAAGGCTTGTTTTAAAATTCTGGTTAGATGGAAAAATGAAAACTAGCATTACCAACTCCAGAAATTTGCCATTTCATCTCATGTGTCCCTCACAAAGCAGTTCAAGATCTCCATATGTTTGAACAGATTTTGGCACCTACTTGACCTGCACAGTGAGTGTTTTGATAGGTCCTGTGCAAATCTGGATGTAGCAGTGGGGGGAAGGAAGGAGGAGGCAGCAGAGCCTCTTGTGCTGTTATTTGCAGTGCTGTTGGGGGTTGAATTGTTCCCTTTTCTTTCTGTGGAATTTTTCCCATTGTTACGCTAAGTATTTGTGGCTACACCTTAGTAGCAATAGTTTTCTCTCACAGGGGGGTGCAGGATAGGGGGAGACCAGAAAACAAAAGGTGGAACAGGGGCCTGGGCTCTCACTCTCGCTGTCTCGCTTGCTCGTGGAGTCGAAGGAAGATGGCCAGGGCTCCTACCTAGCATCTTCCCTGCCATCCCAACGCCGGGAGCCACGTTCCCTGCTGTCGGACATCGCACTGCTCCCTTCCCGCTTCATCCTACTACCTCCAGGCACTCTGCCGAGCACCATGACTGACACGGTGAGGAGGGAGTCTCCCCTCCACCCCTCTCACACCTGGACCGCCGCCGCCGCCATTGCCCCAGCCATCTTCGATTGCGCGGGACCTGCCCTGCCCACAGCACCGGTAACTGAGCGCAGGGAGAGGGAGCCTGTGGCCAAAGGGACTGGAACTGAGTTATACTGTTCTGTTTGGCTGTCAATTTTTATAGCTGTTTTTGTTTCTGCTGTTTGCCTTGTTAGATATATTAGTAAAGAACTGTTATTCCTATCCCCATATCTTCTGCCTGAAAGCCTCTGATTTGAAACTATAATAATTAGAAGGGAGGGGATTGCACTCTCCATCTCAGAAAAAGGGGTTCTTGCCTTTCCTTAGCAAATATCCGTCTTTCAAACCAAGACAAGTGCGGTCAATCCCATGAGTAAATCCACTCCAGCTTTCCAGCTGGTTTACCCTTCCACGAGTTAGTGTCACTGAGTGATATTTCAGGAACCAAGTCAAACATGTTAAAAACAACTATCTCTTATCATTTACTTTCATGAATTTTTATTATTTTGAGCAGCAATTAGTGGCTGACTCAGTCACTGGCAATGGAAAAAGTGTCATTTTAAGTAACTCAGGCCAAGATTTAAACAAGAATGAGATTATTTGATAAGACGTCAGCAAGTGAAGGTTGCAGCCTTGTTAGTTATGACACTGCAAGTTCTCTTTTGTCCTGTGCAAACTGTCATAACCTTTAAACAGGGGTTTCAGCATGATGAGTTGCTTATGTCACACAAAGCAATGGGTCAAGTCTAGACTGGAATAAATACAAAGTTCAGTAGGCTCTTATTTTCTGGGGTTCTAAATCAATTCAATTATTTAATAAATAAATAGAAGTTTTCATAAATATTGTAGTACAGCTTCTTTGGCTAAAGAACCTGACTTTGAGACTTGGAGACATATAAGAATGTTAATGGTACTGTGTGCTATGCAGCTTTTCACTTTGAGTGTGAAAATGCTAGAAGCTGTAGTAGTTGGATGCAATTAAAAAACAAGGTGTTCAGTTTCTCGTAGAATGGGTAATGCTGTATACAGTGGTAAATTTAGGGTCTGTCTGTATATTAGTTCCTGAATTGGAACAAATATCTTTGTACAACAAACCTTTTCTGCTGTTGGAATAGTTCCTCAGATGACCCCACCAATCAATTTTAGAGTTCTATTTTTCATTTGAGTGGAAGTCTACATTTAATATAAAAGCAAAAAAGTATTAATTATGTCAAAGATTTCTTCTTCTTTTGAATGGGTGTCTTGGTTTGAAAGACAGGTATTTGCTAAAGAAAGGCAAGAACCCCTTTTTCTGAAATGGAGAATGCAATCCCCTCCCTTCTAATTATTATAGTTTCAAATCAGAGGCTTTCAGGAAGAAGATACAGGGATAGGAATAACAGTTCTTTACTAATATATCTAACAAGGCAAACAGCAGAAACAAAAACAGCTATAAAAATTGACAGCCAAACAGAACAGTATAACTCAGTTCCAGTCCCTCTGGCCACAGGCCCTCTCTCCCTGTGCTCAGTTACTGGTGCTGTGTGGGCAGGGCAGGTCCCGCGCAATCGAAGATGGCTGGGGCGATGGCGGTGGAGGCGGCCCAGGTGTGAGAGGGGTGGAGGAGAGACTCCCTCCTCAAGGTGTCAGTCGTGGTGCTCGGCAGAGTGCCTGGAGGTAGTAGGATGAAGCGGGAAGGGAGCAGTGCGATGTCTGACAGCAGGGAACATGGCTCCCAGCATTAGGATGGCAGGGAAGATGCTAGGTAGGAGCCCCGGCCGTCTTCCTTCCACCCCACGAGCCAGCGAGCGAGCGAGAGCCCAGGCCCCTGTCCCACTTTTCCTTCCCCACCCCCCCCCAGCACGAGGGAAAAACTATTGCTACTAAGGTGTAGCCACAAATACTTAGCGTAACAATGGGAAAAATTCCACAGAAAGAAAAGGGAACAATTCAACCCCCAACAATGGGCATAAATCTCTCCAATACTTGCAGAAGTTAAATGTAAAAATAAATGGCTAATTCATACGTCTGATCTAACTACAGAAAAACAGTGCACCAAATGGTGAATGCTCCTGCTCTACAGAAAAGCAGTTGCAATTCATCCTTCATGTTCTTGAGGATATTTAGTTGTATAGATAAAGCTACCTCAGAAGTGAGTGGAATTGGCCTGGGAGAAGGTGCAGTTGGCACACCAAAAGGAATGTGAATCAGCTTTTCCCAGAAGTGGAAGTCAGAGGATTCTCTGAATCATGAAAGTTGCTGTCTCAGGAGCAAGCGTTTATGCAGAGCTGTTCTGTGCAAATAGTCAGCAGGATTAACATCAACAGGAAAAGCACTGAGGAGCTGATGGAAAAGAGATCACAAACATAATATAATATGCCAATTTTGGCCAGTGCACAGTCACTGTTACAGCAATTCACTTATAACTGTTCATGTCCGGCAGTAACAGGTACTTCTTATTTGTCTCTGTTAACTGCTGGGGCTTTCATCTTCTTCCTGCAAAGTGAGCCATTCTTTCCTAACTCCAGATGTAAGATTTAATAACTCCTACCTTGCTTGGTCATCTGAGAATGTCATCTGGTGTACTTTCTAAACATCCCCTTTTTAAGGCTTTTTCAACCTATTTTTATATTTGTACTTATATTGATATGACTTTTTTTTCTCCACCTAGCTCATAATACATAAAAGACAAAAAAAAATATATAGGTACAATAACTGCCAACAGAGAATATTTGACAGGAAATTACAGGTTCTTTCCATTAAAAAAAAAACCACAAAGGTTTTCATAGAGATTTATACTAATCTCTTTTACAAATTGTTCTTACATTAAAAATTTTGCAACTAATACGTGTGTTACATCAGAAAACAGTCAGACACTTTGAAAGATCCTCATCGTTATCATCTCTTCATGAAAAATTGTAAAAAAGAGCTCTTTTGTTTCCAAAGGTGTCCATTAAAGTGTCCAGCTTGATAAATCTCCTGTAGAGAAAATGGCTGTAGTCACGATAATAGTGACCAGCTTCTGTGACAATCACTTCAGATGACAGACAAGAAGTGAAGCATCAGTTGGCAGTGCCCTGACTAACATTCCCCACAGCTATTATTCACTTTTTCTGTCTGCTTCATCTGTTCTTGTTTTCCTGCTTTGACTTATTGCCACTATATCTCTTGAGGTGTCTTCTTTTTTTTCCTCCAAATGGTAAAAATCCACACTTGTCTCTTGTTTTGTGCCATCAAAAATCGTCTTTATAAGCTTTCTATGTTGCTATCTTTCAAGCCTCATCTAAAGAATGAATTCATGCTCCTAGATCTCGTTGTGCCTTAATGTTTATTACTTCTTTTTATCGTAGAGGAAATGAAATGTCTTATCAACATCTAACTTTAAAAAATTCTTTTCTAATTACATCCATTCTTTTCATAACAGTCACTCTCAGGTGAGCCATGGTCTCTAAGAGTGCATCACTGCCATAATGTGGTGCAATAGTGGAGGTCTCTTGTTTGGCTTTTCACTTGCTGAGATCTATGTGGTGTTATCTGGCTAGGGCAGGAACCTGGAAGTCTCTCTGTGCTTTTCCAGAATGCTCTACTTTTTACAGAAATTCATCTGCAGTACTTGAGTAGCATGCATAATGTAGCCTTCTTCCCATCTCTGACATTAGCAGAGAGACAAAAAGAAAAAGAAATAAAAACTAATCCAGCCTTATTTTTCTTCACGTTGAGATCCAGTCCTGCTCATGGATGGCTCAGCAGGGCTATTCGCAACAGCTGAGTGATTAAACTGAGCCTACCCTAGCTGAGTCTTGCCTATTGCAACTCAGGTGTCTTGGGGTCCAGAACAGCAAATATGTTTCCACTCTGGAACCAGACACTTTTTTTCGTCACACACTTCCTAGGTGTGGTACCTTACACCCACTGATTGTGCAATCCTACATTTGTAGATTCCTCCTCCTCAAAGCATGGTTCAGATGAGGCTGTCTGGATCATTTCAATAGTTGTTTAAGCTCTGAATCCCAGTCCCTAGTGTGGAGGTGATTATCCCTTCTCTACTGCAATAATGCCAGTTTTCTGGGCTTTTGCCGAAGATTTGCAGCAGCCTGTTTGCAGACGTGAAGTGCAAAGAGCCCCTTCCACCACAGTTCTTCTTCCCTACCTGCTCTCCCTGCACAGCACATGCTTCCAGCTGCCTTTGCTCTCTGACAAAACCTTCAGGCAAGTGAAATCCCAGGAGACAGAGCTGCCCAGGCTGAGGAAACACTGCCTGTCTAGTTTGCCAAATTAGTCTATAATTACATTTTTAAACTAGTCTATTTTCACTGTTAATTTGGCTGGCAGAAAATGAAGAAGCTATTTTTGCAGCATATATGCAGCATATGAATATAATCATTTGGAAGCACTGCAGACCCCAGGATTGAATGCTTTTTAAAAAAATTTTCCATTGAGCATGAACAGGCTCTGCTGTTTGCAGTTGCCTGGGTAACTGAGATGAGACCTTTAACTGGCTCATTCTTGTACCAGTGGAAGAATATACACTAATTCTGATGTTTGGGCTTTACCCTAAAGTATTTCACAGAGATAGGAAAAGTCTAAAAAATATCTTTAAGCCTGCCCTTTCTGCTTGCATCTGAGACAACGATCAAGCATTTGATCCCTTTAATAGGAGAGATGTGTATGACTGGAATAGGAAGGAGTTGGTTCCCTTCACTTCAGTATCTAATTGCAAATTCTGTCCTGTGATGACAGGCACAAAGAGGCATTATGGGTGTCTTCTCTGAGTCTGGCTGGACATTGAGAAGCAGCTCTGAACCCCAAACATGGGGACTGCAAAGTGTGCTTTCCATCCACACAGTCAGGAGGTCTGCAGGAACCTGCTCCTGTGGGATCCCAGTTCCTGAGGCCCCAGCCTGGGCTGCTGGACAGGGCTGGTCCTGCAGAGCACACAGAAATGTGTCAGTGCAGACAACGTCTACCTGCCTTCACAGTGTTGCTTCAGACAGGGAACACATCTTCTCTGTGCAATTCAATAAGCTGCTTGAAATTTCTGAATTACTTGTGCCCTAGTAAGCCTGGAGATGACATTCTTTCTACTGCTACAACTAAGTTAGAACCGAAGTTTAGTGGCTTTGGAACATTTTGCAAGGCTGTTTTACCTGGATACTTGGAAAACAGGGCAGATTTGAAGGTGAAAATGGCACAGTATTGGTACATCCTAGGTGTGGTAAATAGGAAAGGCAACCCAATCCTTAATGAGATGTATTATACTGCAGATGGCTCGTACAAGTATAGAGAAGAGACTGAACAGGGAGCCTGAGATTTTTCTCTTAATTTAAGATTTCAGTTTGCCACTTAAGAATAAAATCCCTATTTCTCTAAACAGGCCAAGAGAACAGCTACTCTGAAACATTCTTATCTGCCGGCTCTCCCCAATGTTTGAACTGCAGGCTCGGCTGGGTGCAGGCTGGCGGCGGTGGCGGCTGTGCCCGGGACGCACGGCGGAGGCGGCTGGCTGTAGCGGCGCCCGCTCTGTCGGGGAGGCAGCAGAGTACGAGATCGTCCCGGTGGTGAGATGGGTACGGGCAGGGAAGCAGGACCACAGGGAAGAAAAGGCGGGGGGGGGTGGGGAGAAAGGCCAAGATAACCCTCCAAGTGAGCCCCGGAACGCTTCAAGAAACCCAAAGCAAAAATGGCTCCTGTTGTGTATCAGTTAGCTGCTTTTATGTGCTAAGGTTCCTCCCAGAGCTTGATTTCCCGTGCATTCTTCGCATCCGGGCATGCGGGCATCCGCCCCACCGGCAAGTGCGGGAGGTCACTCACAGTCTGAGCCTGGAGGCTTTCTCTGGCCTGATTGGCTGCTAGGAGAAGCCCTCCCGGGGACAGGGCTGCTAGCTCATAGACAGCCCTTAAAGGAATTTTTCACCTTCTGATAACATATGTTGAGGCATAAATAAAAATCAGATTGGTCCCTCTCACCTGGCATTTTTCCTAAGGGCCATTGTCCATCTGTATCTGTAAAACTGTGATTGTTGTTATAAATACATATTATAATATTGGCTTTTCGCAAATATTAAAATAGATGCTATATGTATAATGTTAAAAGTAACTTTGCTATAAAGATATACTTTTTATAAGACATAATAGTAAAATAGCTGATATAGTTATGCGTGTCGTAATTAAACTGCCTGCTTAGTTAGGATAACATCCAGAGAATGCCTAAAGAAGACCCCTACTACTATCAGCACCTACCGTCTGTAAAAAGTATAAACCAAAGCCCAAGCTGGAGGTAAATAATAAAACTGGACTAAAACCATAGCCAAAAAATGCACATGCTCTAAAAATGCAGGCCCGAGGAAGAGCCATGGTAAACAGTTCTTGGAACATGTAAACTAGTTTGGGGAAAAGTTTAAATATGCATAATTGTTTATGGATATGCAGTAGACTGATGCAGTAGAAAAGGTATGTGAAGGAGTGCCTTCGAAATAGCAGATGTGCTCTTGGCTGAATGCCAAGCAGCCGGCCTTGTTAAACGTTGCTTTATTATCTTTGTCTCCTATTGTCTTTTATTAAATTTTTAAATTTTACCCAAAAAATTGGTTTTTTGGGTAAAATTTAAACACAATGAAAACAAGGTGAACCTTGTTTTTCACATTGTGTTTTTCAGGCTATTTCAATCAGAGTAGCATGGATGAATGCTTTGACAGATGCCCAGGAAAATGAAGTGGCAGCAGCTCCTAAGATTAGCCTGCTTGCAAGTTCGCTTTTGTTGCTCAGAAACACCTTCTTCCTCTGCTCTTCTGCATTTGGAGAGCTTGAGAACTGAATGGGCTATTAAGGAGCACAGGTTTCATAGAGAAAGCAGGAAATGGTCAGGAAAGCTGCTACAGCCATTCTGTATCTTACTTTCTCATATATATTCAGTTTTCTGTTCACTTTATGGAAAACAGCAGTCGGGGGGGTATTTTGAGTCATCCCTAGCAGGGCATTAGTTTTCTACCACCTGTGACTTAGAAACACTGCTGAAAACCCAACCTCTTTGCTCTAACTTTCTTCTAATCATACTTGGGCTGCTGTCATGTGAATTATGGTGAAGGTAGGACAGATTTCTTCAGAAAAATCTTCCTTGGGAAGGTGGCAGATTGTCAGGAACTTGAGACTCTATCCTGGCCTCTGTCGCAAATCTGCCTCAGAGTTTCCCAGCAACAGCCACAGATTGCCAAGAACACTTGAAAATAAGGCTTCAGTTATAGTTTCCTGAAATGTCTGGCATAAGCTCTGCTGAAACCACCACCTATGCTGCAGTCAGGGACAGCCCTGCAGGTGCCCTGTGAGCTCCCACACAGCTCTGAGCCTGACCTGTAACATCTGGAGCTCATCCCCATCACAGATTGACAACTGTGCCAAATGCTGCTTTCATTCTGACAGGCACTCCTGTTCCTGGGTATTTAAACACTATCTCCTGTCCAGCCATGTTCACAGAGTGATCTAAGCAAGCTTGAACTTCTAGGGCTCTGGATGGCAAATGTGAATAGAGTGCTTTGGGAGTTTTCTCTTGCAGTGCTACTAACAATCTTTTGTTCAAATGTGTTGCTCGGCTGCAAGTCTTTCTTTGCATTTGAAAGCTCATATAAAAACCTAAATCAACTTCTCTGGCAGTGGTGGCTGCTGGAAGAATATATTGCTTTACAACCAGGAGTTTGAAAATGTCCTATAATGCTTTGCTTCCTTGCCGCTTAGCCTGTTCAAACATTTGTGCCATACTTTAAATAAAATCTACTCATATATGGCAGCTGGAATAATTGATACAGAAAATCACAGGGCACAGCATTCTGTATTTATTGTTTTTTAGTGATATGGACATTTTTAGTTTTAGTGGACTTGATAGCAGTTCTTCCAAATGAACTATGTAACATAATTACATTATGGCTTCCTGCTCTCCTTAGCCTAACTTCGCCATCACAGTGGTTCAACATGGGCTCTCTAAAAAAAATTAGTTCATTTCTCTCAGTGATATGGTCGGCAATGAGGAGGCAAAGCACAGAACAAGACAAGATGGCTATGTCTGGTTTCTGCTTGAGTAACTGGGGTTGGTCAAGGAGCAGGGGAAAAGATTTCTGCCAGGAAATGAGAGTTGTACTGCTGTAGTTTGAATAATTTATCCAGTATGCCTGAATGTAGCTGTGGCTCTTGTTTGCTGACAGTCAAATAACAGCCTATAACCCCTGAACTATTTATTTGGTACTTATTGAGGTGTGGGAAGTTAGCTTCCTCTCTAATCCTTGTCCTTAATACCAGTCCTGCAGGAACAGCTCACCCCTCTGATGCATCTTAGAAACACTGTGGTCTAAGCTCGCTTTGGAGCTTCACGTTTCTATGGCCACACGCAACTCTGCTCTCTGCCAGAGGTGGCAAGGGTTCATCTGGCTGGAGGTCTCACAGCCTTCTCTCGTCAGATTGGGGTCACTAATCCTTACTGCAGTGCCAAAGAAATGTGTTGCAATAGAAGATGGATCCACCTCAAAGCCATCACACAGAATTTTCACATATCTGCTATGGTTTTAATGAAAAATTCATAGTTTTGATTTTGCTGACCATTTTTTTGGTCATATCCTGATCTGAATATATGATTCCAGATTTGTTGTGTCCATTAACTGAGCTTCCAATTAAACTCACATTTAAAAATTTAGCAGGCAATTTCAAAAAGACTGGGTGTAGTTAAATGAAAATGTTGTCAGAGGACCTGTATCAAAGGCATTACAGTTAAATTCTGAATGAAAACAGGTGTCATACTTTCCCGAATATTAATTTTGACTAAATCCTTGACTCTAACAAAACTTCTCTGAATCATTCTACTATGGTTTAACTACTTTGTGCTGGAAATAATGTAGGTGTCCCACTTTTGATGCAGTAGCTAATTAGGTTAACAGTCCTAAACATGTATTAGACTGTAAAAATTAGGCCACACTACCCATAACAAACTAGAGACATATCTGGCTACAGAAAAGTTTGTCCTTTATTCTCTACCACTCTGGAGCATTTTATAATGCAGAGAAAGAGTACATTATTCCTTCCTGTGGTAGTTTGACCTGGGGAGGAAAAACTCAAAGAGGAGTTTTCTCTGTGAGTACTCCCCTGGGAGTTGATAGTAACCAATTGGAGGCTGGTTAATTATTGACAGCGTGAAAAACCAATTGAAGAAAGTTAGTTCGCTCTGTGAACACACATTTTGAAGGAGGTAATCCGGAACTGAGCCTCTTGGCTTTTCCGTCAGCAGTGCAGGTAACAGGGCCTGGCCTGACTCCACTGCAGGCCTGTGGGCCTGGCAGGGGGCCGGGCTGGGTACCCTGTCTGGGGAGCTGGCATGTCCTGGCAGAGAGAGAGGGAGAGGGGGTGGCCATGGACAGTGACCAGAGAGACTCAAATTAATATAAAAATCCCAGCCGCTTTCCCTCCCCCCTTCCCCAGCGTGGCTGGTTTCCAAGATCCTGGCAAAGCTCCAGCACTATAGCCTTGGTTTTTTTTCTTTTCCCTGTGAAAAAATCTTAACTCTTTCAATGCTCAGATGAGACTTGCAGACTTTTTCAATCCTCCCTGGAGTGAAAGAGAAAAAGGAGATATTCTAAGGTCAGTGAAGCAAGAGCTAAGTCTTAAGTTTTTTTTTAGATGGAAAGAGAATGAGGAGATGCTGTGAAAATGGCTGAAAATCCTTTTGTAAGATTGTAGGGATGAACTGATGTACTGAATATTCCTATAAACCATGGAAAAAACCATGGGGGTGTTGGAAACCTTCCATTTAATAGATCATTTGACCAAAAGCACCTGTGTTGAGAATCTTTTGTCCTGAGGAAAGAAGGGGAGTCTCAGTTTTCTGAGAATGAAGCATGAACAGAGAGAAAAGAGATGAAGAGAACCTTTGCTTTGGAACATTTCATTCTTAAAAGTAATACCCCATGTATTTTGACCATTGACCCACAAGTACAGCTTTGGGAAGGCTGTGGAGTTGGGAAGAGTGCCACGACTGCAGATACTGGGCGGATGCAGAATCGTGAAAATGAAACCACAAGAATACTGTTTTCTACTTTCTTGTGGAAAAATCCCTATAGCCTAACAAGAGGAAGCTTTTCACTCCAAAGTGAACGGAAGAAGGGACTGTTTGAGTTGGGGAGTACTTGAAGCAGTTTCTTGTATGTTTGTTTCATTGTTATGAAGGTTGGGAAGGGGAAGGGAAGAGTGGTCTGACAATCTTATTCTGATTTTTTTTTTCTCTTTGTGTAGTTAATAAATTTCTTTTTATACCCTCTTAAGTTTTAAGCCTGCCTTGCTTCTACTCCTGGTTCTGTCTCACAACAGAAAATGAGTATATTTTAATTTGCAAATCAAAACCATGACATTATTTGGTGCGTTGGCCGGGAAAACAAACTTAAACCAAGACAATTTTTTGAGAAAATTAACTGAAACCAAGACACTTCCCCTACCCTTTTTCTACTACCTAGTACAATTTCAAGTGGCTCTAAAAAATAAAAAAAAAAAAGTTACTTGATAAAAGGCTGTAGCTTTCAGATCATGCCCACCTCTTCTAAAACTCCTGCATTTTATATTGTATCTGACTGGCTCAGTTGTGTGGAACAAGGAGAGCAGTCTGAAATTGGGAGACTTCTAAATATGTTCATCACTTTAAACTCTGGACATCCATAGTGCTATGGTAGTAGTGGATGGTGCTATTTTTCCAAAGTTTTCTGGATATTTAAGAAATTGTTATGTATCCTTTGTTGTATATTTGCATCTCCTATGTGTAGATATTTATTTAAAAGCATTGGCGTTGTACACTTATTTCCCTAGATAGTTTACCTAGATAGAGACCGGTTTCTTGTATTATCTCAGATTCTCTCAAATCATCCTTTGCAAGTCTCTCACCTTTCCTTTTACCTGAACAAAGATTAGGATTTGATTATGGGTATTTTGGCAGTGAGTATCTCCCTAGAACTATTACCATCACACAACAGATTTATGAGATTTATGAGACCTCTGGTGTGCGTATCTCTGAATTTCTTTAAGAAGTATCTGTGGTGCCTCTGTCCTTGGAGATATGCAGAACTCGAGTAGACAAGGCCCAGAGCAACTTGATGTTCTCTGAAGTTTTCCCTACTCTTGTGTGGGACATTGGATCTCTAGGAGTCCTGGCTAGTGTAATTATTCTGTGCCACTAAATTCAACAGCTCAGGGCATAAGAGTTGCAAGAGTTTCCTTTCAAGCTCTCAGTTCAGAACAGGTTTATCCCCTGTGGCAGGATAGCAAGAAACATGCTCCCAGTGTATCATGTATTTTCCCTTATGAATTTCTGGGGTTTACTACTGTTCTTCAAGCTCTTCAAGCTTGAAGAAGCTCTTGAAGCTCTTCAAGTTCTTCAAGCTCTTTCATTCCTTGAAAGACAAAGTGGTCAGAAACCAGCAAAAATCATTTATGCTCTGTCTAGTAAGTCAGGAGGAAAAATAGTTCAGGATATGGGGAGGGTTTTACTTGCTCTAAGTCTACTCTGTTGCTCTCTGAAATGGTGCTTGAACATGCTGGATGAAAGGAGTGTCCTGGGTACAGCACTAAGTAGGTAAAATTATCTGGATGGGCTCCAAGGGCTGCTTTCCAGCCCACGTGGCTAACATGGATAAAATTACTGTCTCTTCCAATGAATAGCACAGTGTGGAGAATCCAGTAGTGGTAGGAAAACAGACTGAGAGCATGCACCAAGAGGATTGTAAGATGGACTGTTAAGTGCTGAGAACATAGTTTAGAATGTGTCTTGTTGAAAAGATCAGTCAGTTGGCACTTGTTTCCAGCTTCAGCAGCATGCTTGGAAACAGAAAGCTACTGTGAGTCAAAGCAGGGATTTAAGCAGATGAAACAGGGAGGAAAAAGCACGCATCTGCTGGAGCTGTCAGAAATGTGTGAGGTTCCCCCGGGGCTGTCCACATAAAGGAGCTGTCTGGGTGGGAGGTTTGAAAGAAAGCCAGATGGCTGCAGTTGCATGCAAGGAGGTTGATATGCCAAATAACTTTTTATATCTCTAATGTGTGAAAAGGGATTGTCTCTTGACTTCGAAGTTACAGAGTGTTTGTCACGCTGCCTGATACTTTTCTGGCTTTTTTTTCTGGCTTTTTGCTTCCCAGACAGCAGGGTTTGCTATAGTCATCCTGCAAATAGATCACGAGGCATCTAGAGCTTAATCTGTGAGCTGCCTAGCTAGAAGTCCTGCCACTGCAAATGGTAGGGTTGTGGTGCTATTTAGATTGGCAGCAAACACAAAGTTCAGAGTTATGTGTATCTGGATGAGTTCCAAATGGATGATTACATTCTGCCTTACAGCTTTTTGAAATCCATTGCTCAAAGTTGTTTTGATGATGTTGCTATCTGCTCTTAATTGGTAACTACCTTCCACTCTACAGGCAACTCCATTTCAGTGACAAGTGAGGTGACCTTGTATGCATTGTAGTGTCCCCATCATCATTTGCAACTCCATGTAAAAAAATGTAACTTTTTCCTGCATGCTTCATCCCAGCTGTTGATACATGATATGCATCAACATACCATATCCCTAATGATATGTTTCTTGTACTGTGTACTTGTAAAGTAGTTGCCTCTAGTTTACTTAAAAATTATTTTTTCAAAGTTTTTCTATCATATAGTTACTTTCTCCTGTTTTCGCAATGTCTTTTTTACCTTTTATTGTTTTTTATCATTTTTTCACTATGTGAAAAACATCACTGGCCTGTATCCCCTGTATTTAAAGTGACCTGAAATTCAGTGATGAGAAAGAGATTATTCCAGATGTGGACACCCTATGCAGAAGCTTCCATGCATCCAGAATCTGGTCATAATGTTGGGTCTAACATTTGATCAAATACAAGGAAGTAGTACAAAAGTAGGTAGATCAATATCAGCACCATCACTATTGTAAGAGATACTGTCATCCCAGTGACTGGTCCATCCACACGGTTTATGAATTCCATTTTCCCATTTCCAGGGCCATCTGAAAGCTGATCTTGGAGTGCTTATCACACAAAGCTCTGAAGTGGGTAGTGCCACGTGTGGGTATTGAAGGCTGAAATTATACAAGCTCTCTTATATTTAACTGTAATTAAGCATATACTTGAGTATCCAGTTTGTGCTTTCTTAGGCTTGCCACCATTCAGTAGCCACATCATTTTAGCTCTATTCCTCACATAAGGTATGTGCTTGGGAGTGATTAAAAATGTTAGGCTGTGAAGGGTGGACTTCACATAATTCTTGCAGAAAATGTGTTTTGATGCCCTTTCCATCCTGTCTCCTGCAGCCTCCTCTAAAAAGGAAAAAAAAGAAAGAGAGAAGACTTGTAAGACTTGTTTTAGGAAAGTATGTTCCTCACTGGGAAAGAGAAGAAAGGAGAACAAAACATGTGCAGCACATTGGAGGGCTGCAAACTTGTTCTCAGATTTTGCAAAAAAGTCTTCCACTTAGAGATCTGTAGTTCAAAAATGAATCTGTGATATTCTTGCTAATAACACCACGTTCTGTGTTTCAGTAACCTGTTTATGCTCTGAGGCTCTGAAAATACTTGAGCAGTGCAAGTTCTAAAGCCTGGTTTGGGGCAGGAGTATCCGCCACTGCAGAATATCACAGCTACATTTGCATCGTAGCCCTTCCTTCAGGAAAGACTGCTGGTGGTCAAACTCCCACATTGCTTATTTGTTCTCTAAGAATGTATTTCTGCCACAGACAGTCCTATGAACCAGATTACATTATTTAATATTTTGCAGAAGTTGTAATAACTAGGCAAGTAGGACTGTCCAACATGGAGCAGCTTCCATTTCAGACCAATAGGTGAAGCTGAAGAGATTTGTTGGAAAGAAATAATGCCTTCCTGCCATTAATAAAACTAAAGGGTTTGGGAAGTGCTACACAATTATTTCTCCTTGTGAATTTATGATGGCATTTGGGGAGAGCTTTTTTTCTTCACCAGGTTCCCTTTCCCTTGCAGTCAGTGATGGTTGTGCCATGCTGGCTGCAAGGCAAAGCAGAGAGCAAACATTTCATAAATGTGACTACCTTCAAGAGAGTTCCTGGAGCACAGCAAAATGCTCTAATGGAAGAAGCAGGCAGGGTGGGCAGGCTGTAAAATAAGTGCATTGCTACTTAAGGAGTTGTCTTTGCTCTGTTTATACCTCACTTGCTGCCTGATACAGACAGAGTGGAAATATTTTCGGTCAAGGTATCTCTGAGTCTTAGGCAGTTCTGCTCATCTTCAATGTGCCCTGTAAGTCACCTACTGCCTCTGTGCCTGTCCTGGTAATCTCTGCTGTGCTGCACAGGGGAAAAAAAAGCCTGAATCTGTGCTTGGAACAACTCATAAACTTATAAAAGTCACATATCTAATTCTACTTATACCTTGCACGCTGTATAAAAGGAAAGAGTGTTACTATTTTTAGTTTGTTTCTTAACACCACATAGCTCAGAGAGGAAGTAGTTTAGTTTCTATGGTTCAAGAAGGGTACCTTCTAGGTTCATTAAGAAAAAATAAATAAATAATAAAATTATGTTCAAAATCTAATCTAGTAGAAAATTGTCCTTTTTTTCCATTAAAATCTGTAGGTATTTTTCCTCTAAGGGCAACAAGAGAAATGTACTGTTTGCACTAAAATACTCATTTCTAATAAATGGTACTGACCTACTTTAGTGCTGTTACATGTGTAATTAGGGCAAAATAATGTGTTAATCTTTCTTTAAATATGGGAGTATCCTGCAAAGCTAAAACATGTAAATATAGGAAAAAATATAACCATCAATCCATATTGTCTGCCTGCTGTTTGCCTTTAAATATTGTACTGTTAAAATTCTAGCAGTGAATTTGCCAAGCTCTGAGACTTGTAAAATACTCAGCTGATGTGGGTTAACCCAACATATTCCTCACAGTTCTACATTCTTACAAGAAATAGTTTTATGTGAAATCCTGTTGGGATGAGTGCAAAACTAGGACAGTTGTTCCTGAATTCTTGTCCTTGCCTGTGACACTAAGTAATTTTTCTATTTGCAAAATGGGTGGTCCATTTATATAATCAACTCTTTACAATGACTACCTGGTTAATGATTGCAAAACAGACAGAGGGCTTTAAAATAATTGGTAATTTCTTTCTTATCCTGCTCTTATATCAATTAGAACCAGAATAATTTGATATGGCATCATTTAATATTTGAGCTCTCTGCCTGTTTTCTCATTCTGTCACTAGTTACCAGTTAGTTGTGTCCTGGGTGATTAGCTGGGGTTGTGCAACCTCTCTGTCTTGCCTCTGCACTGAAAAAATCTCTAAAAGGCATTTCTTTTTGTAACCTTAGCATCTGTGTTGCTATTCTTTGGGTAACCACCTATTTGAAGCATACTGTGTGACATACTTCGAGGAAAACTGCCTTATGTAGTACCACTAATCCCAAGAACCATCATCACTCCTTGGAAATGTCAGCAAAAAGTGGAACTTGCTATACAATAGTCTTGAAATTGTTTTTCTTCCTTTCAAATTTCTGTAGGCAATCACCCTGCTGTCTCTCTCTCTGTCTATATATATATACTGTATATACTTATATATGCTGTTTGTGTGTGTGTATATATATATATATATATATATACAGGTCTATATAAACCTGTATTTTATGTAAGTAAGGAAAACTTGTTTTTAGGAGAGATCTCTGCTTTATTTCTTAGTGTTGTGAAATCAAGAATTCCATCAAGCACATACTTAATATAGGAGCAATTTGATAAGACTATTGGCAAATGTGGCAATGCGAAAATATTGAGGATTGTTAATAGGAAATCAAGCTATGCAATCTCATGCCTCAGACAGTCACAAAACTAGGAACATTGACAGTCCACTTTAAAACACAGCTCACTTTTCTCTTACCAGCGGAAGCACAGCTCCTTGGTAAGGATGTCACAATTAGCTGTTGTGAACAAGGTTCCTGAAGCGTATGCATTGCCTTTTGTGCCAGTGTTCCATTAAAAAGTTGCTTAGATATTACAGATGTGCTGTACAGACTGTTGTGTAATGGCAAGGCTGACCAATGTGACCTGTGAGTTTTGTCCAAGAGGAACTGACTTCTGAAAATAATTTCTTTTGTAGAATTCACCTGGTACAGTAACAAACCATATCTTGAGGCACTGCAGTGCACTGATGAATGAAAAGATGGTGTACTGGGTACAGAAATAGATGATTTTGCCAAGAGACTGTCTTCTAACTGCTAAGAAAAGCAGAAAATCCACTGTGCAGTGACTTCTAGTTTAGACTTGTGTAATAGCAACTACAGATTGCTGTGGTTATCTTATAACGGTCACCCACTCAAGCAGTGATGGAAGTTAATGTTATTAGAAGGAGCTTGCAAATGCCACACCTCTTATTCCAGGTAATGTAACTCCCAGCACCCTGTGGTATTTATAACTTCACTATATGCTCATGTAATAAGAAAGGACACAGAGATCAACACCCACAATACTCAAGTTAGAGAGAATAATTAAGGAATAGAAGAAAAGAAAGAACACAATTTAAGTTGTTGAATCTGTCTCTGAATTTAGAGGAAAAGAAGTTCCAGTGTTTACAGCAGGTCAGCTGGGCCTACATAAAATAACTAACAAATGAGTAAAATTCCAGGAAGTTAGAATGGTGGCTTTCCAAGCTCTCCCTGCTCAAAGCAAAGCTGTAAAATATGATGGTTTCCACCATCCACTTCAGGGTTATACAGGGTTATAGCTAAACCCAACTCACTTAACAGCTGGAGAAGATGACTGAGTCAAGTGCCACACGTAACAGCAGGCTGTAATCAACTTCAGTGTGAAGATATAAATTGCAATTCAGTGCTTTTAAAAGCAAGAAATTCAGCTTGAAATCACTGTGGTAACACACAAGTGGACTGTTCTGAAAAAACCACAATCTTTGGCAGTGGTACAGAAGCTCTCTCACACATTCTGGGACCAGTTGTAACACATCAGAATTTGTGACGAAGAGAGGCTGGAAGTCTCTCTTGTGTCAGCAGTATAAGCAAGAGGAGGATGATAAGAACTTTTTTCCTTTGACTCAAGAACAGACTCATGACCTAATGCAATTTCAGTGGAAATAATTGTATGTAAAAAGTCAGTCTGGAAGTGAAGTCATCTATGCATCAGACTCAAAAAGCATTTATGCTTTTTGTTGTGTGTGACTTTGAATGTCATCTGGTTTTGATTATAATTAAATGAATTGAGTACTTTGAACAACCAGTCTTTTAGTTTGTAACAGAAATTAGCCGCCCTCAAATTTTAGAGGCAAGCAAAAAACATTTTCTATTTTTGTTCAAACAAACCTTGGCTACAAATCATCAGAGTGACTGTATGTTTCATATTCTGCTCTTTAAATACATACTAATTAAAACCTGACATTTGTGCCAGTGTTTATGATAATATAAAGTCTTACAACCAAAGAAGTATCTCGCAGAACAGAAGAACAAAACAGGTTTTCATAAGTTAGAATTTAAAGTCTTAAATTTTAGAAATTAAGAGAATAATAGCAGAAAAGATGTTTGGATTGGTTGGTTTGGGTTTTTGTCATGTAATGCAAATCTTCAGAATGTTTTAACAGTCTGATACTTATCATTCTGCTTTAAGGACATTTCAGACTAGAGCAATCTTATTAAAATTAATATTAAAATTTCTTCATTTCCATTGGTTAAGTAGTAATTAACAACACATGATAATATTTTCTCAGACGTTGCAACCAGATTAAGTGAAGATCAGGTTTGGAATTAGATTTATTAAATTCATTTTGGGTTCAACCTTAATGGTTGCTGTTCTGGTATCACTTGGATTCCATTCTGCCTCTCACTTCTGGGATCAACCGATTGCTCATTGTAATGATTATTTTGTATTCACAAAAATGACTGCCCTAGTCATTTGTTGCAAAGCAACAAAAAAGTAAGCCTAGGGAATCTTCAGAAAGACAGAGGCGTGTATTTGCTTTTTGCCTTAAGGTTTCATATGAGATTTCAGACCAGAAATAAAAATTTGCCAATATTTGCTCTTCATTTCCTTATCAGAGATTTCATGATAAACTTTACTCCAAACATAGATTGGGAGAGGAGGTTTGAATCTGCCAAAGATTCTGGCAAGGAAGTATCTGTACCCAGCCTGAGGAGATGTTCTGTTGGGATAACAGTCTGTTAGGCCCAAAATATTTACAGCATGGAGCATTTGCTTCCTGTCAGGCCATTTTTCTTGGCCTTGCCTAATTTTATAAAATAACTACACTGCTGAATAACAAAGAGGTGATTCATCAGGTCTGATCCAGTTCTGCTTCCTAATTCTAGTATTTACATATCATCACTATGTTCTCTAAATGCAGCCTGAGCTAATGGACTAAAATAACTTTTCTGAAATTTTTCTAGATCTTGAATTTTTAATGTGCTTTTGGGTCTCTGTTTATGCTGCTTCACTGCAGTACGTCTGATATTCTGCAAAGACAGTTTCTGACATGACTGGGTTAATTTCTCTTCCTTCAGTCATGTATTTTTCTATGGGGATAAGATGTGACATTTCCCAAAATTACTTAATAATCCCTGTTTCCTTGCAAAAGGTTTGGCTTTAGTCACTTGCAGTACAAAGATAAGCTCTTTTTGTCTCCATGGAACATCACCTGTAGGCCACTTCTCCTGATTTCTTGCTTTAGAAAGAGCAGGAATAGTTGGATTAGCTTTAGGCACCTGCAGTAATTTGCAGTGTGAGTGCATCACGGTGTACCTGCTACCGCTGTCCTCTCCCACTCCCCCCCGTCAGTGCTGCCTGAGCTGGCTGCCTGTCAGATGACTCATTTTCTCTCGAATGACATTTCCTAAGGTTAATGTTATAACTCTGTGACCTGACAGATGGAGGAGCAAGAAAGATCAGAGATGTGGGTAGGTTAAGATGGTTAGAAACATTTCTAGGAAAACCAGCCTTGACTAGGCATACTGTAAATTTTGGCCTTTTAGATTTTATTAACAGTGGTTTGGGGAAAAACACCCTGCCAACAAGAGAATTTTTGTATTCTACTCTTTTGTGGCCTTGTAAGATAGTTTCTATCATATTATCCTATTTTATCTATCTAGTTTATTTAAATGCAAAAATGCATCTCCTAGTTAACCTGACTTGTGAGAGGATGGTAATATAGAAGGACAGATAGGATTGAAAGGAATTTTACTAATGTTTTTAAAAGGGAATTAACACTTCCAAGGAGCATTTTACAAGTACATATTACTATGCATTTGTGGTAGTCTTCAAGGCCAAGGAAACCTGTGACCAGGAAGGGGAGATCAGTTTCCTGTGTCCAGCTTAACCTGCGTCCATCCTCAAGTAGCTGACGTGGTTCTCTCTAGTCTCCAGGTGTTCTCTGTGTGGTGCACAACTGCCAGGAGTGGGTTCCTGGACTGAAGTGATTTTCATGTCATTCTTTCAAACATGCCTGAAAATAATTGCTCCGGAGAGAATCAGAACAAGTTTATGCTGTGTACACATTGTACGCACCTGCACCACCAGCCCAGGTGTCACTGGACATTCCTTCAACAATGCTGCATGATTAGGTCCTGATTAAGCTTTCCCTTGATCTTTGATTGACATGCAACTGTGCCCTAGTGAATTGGCAGTCTTTTTAGCCTCTTTGTTTTCTCTTTCCATTTCATATAAATAACTATTTTCTTTGAGGCACTTTAATATTCAGATTTGGAGAACTGAAATTAGAGTCAGCACATTCTGACAAAAACATAGATGCATAAAATGTTTTTACAAATAAAGGATCTTCTGGTCAGTTTCCAGTTTATTTTCATTTTTTTCTGCTTCCTTTTGGAATTTTTCAGCATTGCTGTGTTCCCACATGAACATCTGCAACATAATTTTCAGCCTAAGCACTTTATAATCATACACACTATAAATATTAGATTGTCTTTTAGAGGCCACTTCACTTTGATTTTGAATATTAAGTGGAACAAACAAAAAAATTATTATTCAGACAATTGCTCTAATTTTGGTGCCATCATTTCTGGGCTAAAATACAACTAAATTCTGCTATTTCAGGAGTTTGAAATACATGGTCTTCTAATTAAGTAGTGTGCAGGATCACTCAGAGAGCTGGAGACAGAGGCATACATTGGATAACAGGTATTGGTTTCTTTTCTAACAGCAAACTCAAAGGACTTCTAAATAAGCAGATGAGAGCACAAGGGAACGTTTCCCCATCCTGCAGCAGAAAATGCTGCTCATGTGATTTATTTAGAAAAACAAGAGACAGCTGTGCAAAAAGCCCCACCCAGACATAGATATTGGGCAGGAAGCACATATTTGCAGTTTACTAAGTAAACCTTTTCTGATTAAATGGGCTTCCAGTACAGTGGGTCTACAAGTTGCCTCACTTTGCCCTACCCGATTGCCTTCCCGATCTGTCTCTCTGTTCTTCGTTTTCCCCAGGATATGGGTGGAGATGGCATTTTACAGTGTTATGCTGGTGGCCAGGATTGTGTCTACCCTGGAGGTTACTTTGCTCAAGCTGAGTTACTCTAGTCATGCTTAATTGATGTTTAGGAGGGTTTATTGAAGTCTGTTACTCCACTACTCCCAGAATGTACTGAGTCCAAAATTCTTTAATACTTTTTAAATCCTTAAAGATGGACTTTTCTCAGCCATGGAGAGATGGCAAGAACTGTAGAACCCTGATGGTGCTGGTTGCTGCTGTTTTCTCTCATTATTGGTGTTTTAAGTGTTTTTACAGATAAGTCAGGTTCCCCAGATGCAGAACGCTATTGAGATATTTTTACTTCTACATTACCTGTAAATCAAGAAGGTCTCAAATAACACAAGTCTCTCTAAGGCTTTACTCCATTATTCCAAAATGTTTATTTTATTTCCTAATTGAAAGCAGCAGCAACTTTTCTTCTTGTTGCCCCATATGGATGATGCAGGATCCATTCAAAAGAGCTGGAGATTTATATCATGTCAGCTGAATAAGAGGCACTGTAGCATACCCATCTTTTCATTTCCTTATCTGGGTTTCTTTTTCTGATAACTGGGTTATGGAAAGAATGGAGATGAAGTTTTCTAGAGCTCAGGAAAGAGTTAGGTCTGGGATATTTTTACTTTTTCTCTGTGAATTACCCTTTCTTCTATGAGCAAAGAAAGAATTGTATGTTTGCCTGTATTTAAGACCTTATATGGAGGCTGTTTCCAAAGGTCAGTGGTGTAGGCTGTATATACAGTTTTGTTTAGGCCAATATATGTTCATGTGGCATAGAAAATACTTTAGTATTATTCAATGTGAACCGTAAGAGATTCTGTATTATGTCTCTTATGTTTCTTGGATAAGAGTAATAAAGGCTTGCTTTCAGAAAACGTCTGTATTTACGACAGCACTTTCATGTGCATCCTCAAAACAATATCCATGCCAAGATGCGTAGCTCTGACTATTTCTTAAAATGGCCTCACTTCTCAGTTTCACTTTTGCACTGGCCTGAGCCTATAGTCTTCTGTCTGCAACTATGTTTACTTATTTGAAAATATATATGCACATAAAATATTTTTAGGAATTCGCTGCCAAAATCTGGCAGTAAGAAAAAACAGAGGAATAGTCACAAAAACCACAGCCCTGGCTGCTGTTTCCATCTGATGTCTCCAAGTAACACCAGGCCATTTTGGACTTCGTAAGGGCTCTATGCAAGCGCCATTTTCCAATGTCTCCTCAGCTGAAAATGCAAGCAGCGGAAATGTAATCCCTGCTTTGAAAGGTGGCAGAAGCTGCCTCTGCCTACACTTGTGAAAAGTACATTGGGCCCAAATGTGATAATAGCCCACTATAGTTCTTGGGCATGCTGGCAGCAGTGATATTCCTTGCAGGAAGCCAGATAATTTTAGCCCAACTCTCTATTTACATGATTACATAACGTGGGAAACCAGAGCAAGCTCCTTATTCACAGAATGAAGTTAACATAGCATCCAGCATTACTGTTTGCAAGCTGGAAACTTCCTTCTTGAGTAATATTTGATAATCATCCTTGTCTGCATGACCTGTATGTCAGCATATGCTGAGAGCACATCTATTTTGAAACCAGTCTTAATAACACAGCTACAGCCCTGCAGAAGGGAGAGCTGCCTGAACATGCCTCCACACTGCTCAGCTACAGCAAAGTTCTGCATCAAGCACTGAAATCTACTCTGGGCTCAGGAAAGAGCCTTATAATTAACCTATTATTGCAAGATTTTTGGGTTTATACCCCAAGGAAAGAGCATCTAGGTAAGACATGAAAAACATATCAATCTAATACAGTAATAGAACAGTGAAGCTCTGTGGCCTAATGATGTATTAGATTTACGAAAAGCTCTTTTCTATTTATCCCTCACAAACACAAACTTGGATTCAAAACCATTATATAATCCATAATACATTTCTCCCATCAGTTGAATTACAACAGTCTGCCCTGACCAAGATTTTTGAATTAAGTAGTTTTTTGGAGCTCTTTTCTCATTCTAGCAACATTTTTAATACTGCAGGTATTATAGCTCTGCTATAAAATGCTACAGGATAATTTTAGGCTGTGGTCTGTATCCTGCTAATCAATACAACTGCATTCTTCATTCTCCCCAATCTCCTTTCCTTTTTCCATTAGTCTTAACTACATGATACTTTCTCTGACCTATTACTGAGGAAGAATTTCTGTACAGTGTCACCAAAAAGTGAAAGAGCTTTCTAGCAGATACTTGCAAAACAGATAGAGAAGGTTGTGGCCAAAATTTATATAATACTCAGTTCACTTGGTAATATTTATCTCCCTGGTCAAACTTTCCCCAGAAAGGCTCTTTTGGATGGATGCTGCATCATCCATACGGGGCAACAAGAAGAAATGTTTCTGCTACTTTCAATTAGGAAATCTTGGAATAATGGAATAAGGCCTTAGAGGGGACTTGTGTCATTTGAGACCTTCTTGATTTACAGGTAATGTAGAAGTGAAAATACCAGGTCAAAACGTGGAATCATTTACTTAGTTATTATTCTTGATAATGCACACTCCTGAAAGCAAGTGCTACCACTGTACTTTCTCACTGATTTTCAAAAACAAGCCCCACTGTGTCTGAAATTTTGCCCTGAAGTTCCAAAAATTAGCTTTTGAAACAAGGTGCAGATCTTGTCTTTCTTTGATAGCTCTGAAAATGCCTCTTTTGTATCTCTGCCTTCTGAATTTGTTTTTACATATGCCTAAGAGCAGGGTTGTTTTTTCATTTAATGTGGATCCCTTTAAAAAACAGCACATGAGGCATGATTGTGTAAAACTTTTTTTGCATATGCAGGAGAAACAGGACTCCTCTCTCCAACCTTTTAAGTCTGGGATGCAGAGATCTGCAGCTGAGCCTGTTGCTTGGCAGGAATGAGGCAACATCAAAAGAGAGAAAATTGTTTTCTTATTGATGACTTTCTGGTGAGCTTTTTCCTACAGTTAACAATACCTTTTTTCTATACAAGAGTCTTGAAAAAAGAGATAGCATTTCAAAAAATACTTGTAAATTATATGTCACAACCTCTCCTTCCTTGCTGATACTCTAATGCAGTCTGTTTCTATCATACAAGAGGGAAGTTTTCTCTAGTATTGGATGAGATGATGCAGTCACAGGGAGAATGCTCATTATATATGCTAACTGTGAAAAATTGAGAAGCGCTCTTTCCAGTGTCGACACAAAGATGAAAAAGGAAAACACCATCAGTGTTCTGTTGTAGCACCCATTTTCAAATAAAGGGAAGTATTTCTGAAATACTTTTTGCTGGCTTACAATTGCAGTATGCACAACTGGAAGACAAAGCATTTGGGGACAAAAATGCCAAATTGTGTCTACTGCATACTAGGGTGTATAGTGCCATCTTCCTTCTGGTTTCTTTCTTGTTAAGTTCTTAAAAAGAAAGTTCACAAGTTGCATAAAAATGCTTACAACTTCCCATTATAATATGACATATATAAAATAATTTAAAAATAAACATAGGCCTGCCTGAGAAAGCTTGTGATGGGTAAGTATAAGGTAGTTCATCTGTGATATGCAGATCCATCTGTACATGTTATAATCCACACTTGGAAAGCACTTACCACAGTGATTCCCTTTGTCTCTGCCAACCCAGTATGACTTTCAGCTCTTCTAACAAAAGGAATAAATAATTATCCTGTTTATCTCCTTTTTTTCAAATGTGTTCATGTGCCCTGGATACTTTATGTGACGGATACAGGCAAGGGCTGTCTGTGAAAGTTTGTCACACTGCAGGCTAAATCATGAGCACAGTGACTTCACAGATGTTTAAGACAGAAATGTAGCACAATCTTACCAATTATGAAAGTTTCATTCATTGATTAAATACAGGAAGAAGAAAATAAAGGAGGCTTTCAAAACATGAATGGTGGCCTTGGTTTTTGTAAGGTAGAGTTAACAGCTGTTTATTGCAATACATTTCTGTTGTGTTTATTCCATATGCAAAATCCCCCTTCAGAGACAGGCTTGTCAATAGCTTTCCACAAACAGGAACTTTTTCAGAGTACCATTACAAAACCATTAGGCAAGAAGTGTCTCTTCCAGGAGTAGCACAATGCACTCTTTTTAGTTAATAGAAGATGGATATTTTAATCCACATGTAAATAGCAAAGAAAAATTGTTTCCTTATATTGTTCCTCTGAACTGCCAGACAACACAAGTCACCAAATGGCACCTCAGACTCTACAGAAAGAATATGCCAGTGCTCCTTTTGTTGCAAACAAATTCTCTTTTTTCAACAGCTGCCTGATGACATTGTGAATGATACCGTTTAAATTTACAGCGTATTGTTCACTACATCCTTCCATCAAATATCAGAGATCTTGAAAACTTTCTGGGACACACTTTCTTCCATAGCTTTTTGGGAGAAGTGAAAAGGTTTTCACACTTTCTTTACTGCTTCGTATTTCAGACATTTTGATGCAGCTTGTGAAATAATGTGAATACTGCATCTACCCTCCTGCACTAACACCATCTTACACATTTATCATCTCACATTTTAGTATAACTGAATGTCTAGCTGACATATTTCTGTCACCCTTGCTATAAATAGATAGTAGTTTAATCACTTCTATGTTGATTGTCTGGTTCATTCCAAATGCTGAAGTTCAGGAATTGAGATACCTAGATATGTTTTAGCTTTTTGCCTATATCTTGAGAATGTAGTACCTCCCCTGAAAGAAGCACAGAGAAGAGTGACAAAAAGTTGGACGGTGTGAGGAGTGCTTTTTCTAAAAGGAAGAATAAAAGAGGTAATGATCCATTATAATTTTATATAATGAATATATCTCTGTGGGTTGAGAAATTTTGAGGGGCATCTACACAAGGTGGGAGGGGACTGGTCCTAGGCTAGATTGCATGTTTTCTCCTAGAAAACCATGTGGGAGTTACAGATGGGAAAACTGTGTCTGCCCTGTTGAAAACTGCTCACAGTGCATACATCAGTAATAGAATAGAAAGAAAGAGGGTAAATAGTTTCTTGAAACTGAAACATTTTAGGTTTTCGATTTGGGAATGATGGTAACAGCATTAATTGACTGAAACTTTACAAAAGACTGGACAATGAGACACTAAAAGCTTATGCTGTATGATTATATACCAATAGAGGGGAAATTGTCATGGATATTCCCCTGCATGGCTTACCTGAAGTGGTTGCCTCCTACTTATTAGCTTTTGTGAGTTTAAGAACATAGATGACTTCTTTCTGTCCCCTCCTTTCCAAGTCTGACAGGTGCTGAGCTGCAGCTCAGCCACGTGTTGGCCATATATTTCTCATCCTGTTGCACAGGGACAGGGTGACTGAGCACAATGCAACTTTCTGCAGCCCTGTCTGCTGTTTCTGACCTTGTCCCATAGAAAATCTCAAAATCCCAGTCAGAAATCAAACAGGAGCTTACTGATTCCTTTTGAAGGCAGTGTTTCAGAAGTGGCTGACAAGGGGGAGCTCAGGAAAGGCTGCAATAGTTCTAAATGTGCCAGCACTGGAAAAAGCACTTGTTGTATTCACTATGCTGAAGTGGAATAGTATGGCCTCTGTGGGCAGCCATAACAGGACGGGGCCAGCCAGAAAGTCTGTGGCATAATATATATAGAGACAGGAACAATGGGGTTGCCAAAAAACAAAGAACTTTTAATGTAAAAATAACAAACATAGAAACCACATGGTACAAGGACAACCTCTAAAGGCCTCGAAACTCAGAAAGCACCAAGGTATATAGATGGGGTGGAGGGCATAGGATCCAATCAATAATGAGGATAAGGAACAAAACCATATATGTCGCTGGCAGCCAGCCAACCATATATGGAAACCAAGAACAACACCTTATTTTTAACAGACTAGTTAACATATTAGTTCCCATGAGACAACTCTTTTCTCTATTCTCTCACTATGATGTCTTTCCTCCTAGCTAGGTGTCTCCCAGGGTTTGAAGCTGAAGCTTTCTGCATCTGCAGGTGAAGCCAGCTCCCTGTCCACCTCAATTTCCACAGAGTTGATGTCAAATCCCAAACATAATGGCATTGGAAAAGTCTGCATCAACTTGATCATTCTCTTTCAGGACATGAATTGTGGTGCTGAAGCTTCACTAACTGGATGAAAGCAGACCAGTTACTTTCATAAAAATATATTGAAAAAATCCACACTTCACAGATTCTTTCAATGATGTGAAAATATGAACCAAATAAGTGTGTAAAATATTCTAGAATTGCAGAAAATGGGTTTTATTAAGCTCTTTCAGAAAGAGTTGGGACAGACACATTACATATATATTGCCAAAGGAGTGCAATATTTTTTGTAGGTTTCCTGCCATACAGAAGATGACATAACACATTAAATTTCCAGCAAGTTTGAATATTCTTGTTAGAAGTTGTCTGAATTATAGAAAATTGTCATTTTACAGAAGGATGTATCTTTGAGTTCTTTTCTTTCCTGTTAGGTGATCTGCTAACATTGATGGCACCTTTAGTATCCTTTATATTTTTGGTGATCTGAAATAAAAAGTTTTATTTGCGTCTGCTACTTTTTCACTCTCAGCACTGAAGTTCACAGGTCAAGAAAGCCATTATCTTGCTGCTTTGATTATGCATGCAGTTATGTAATTTCCCTCACAGAGCACTGGCTTAGTTCTGTGTGGTTTATGAGGACATCTCTACATTTGCTGCAACACATTCAGTTGCCTAATGGCAGCAACTGGCCTTTCTCTTCATTGATATGACACTGGTTTGACTACTGCCTTTCAAAGACAATCAGGAGGAGGGCTGATTTCCAAACTAAGTAAAACTGAGTTTCTAAAAGTTATTTAAAATACTAAAATTATTTCATTAATTCATTTATACAGTAAGAAATTTGTTAAGGAGTGCAGAGAGGCCCTCTCTTGAATGTCAAGCAGGCTTGCCTAATTGTGATTTGTGAAGCTTTAGAAGGTCTTTCCCAGGGGAAGTTGTGGAAGACATGGTTCTATTATGTGCAAAGCTGCCTTAATTAATCTTGTCTGCTTTTATTTTTAGCAATATGTCTGAAATGATTGCTTTCTTCATTTATAAATTCTAAGGAATTTCAACCTACCTTGATGTATCTCAGATACGGAATGAGGTGCTCTAATAGGTAGTGTGTAACTCTGTCACCTGCAACTTATATGAAGATATATATATGTATAATGTGGTTAAAGATGTATGCAGTACAATATGTGTCTGGGTCACTTGTCCATCCACTGCTGAGATATTAATTTAAGCTGAAATCAGCTGGGGAGTTAATTGCTCAGAACAAGAACAAAGTGGCAAAATTTTCCAGGTGTCCAGCCTTTAACCTAGAAAATATGAGCTGCATAATTTCACTACAGTGTTTTCGCTGAGTGTGCACTGTGTGTTTTTTGGTAACCACCAAACAGTGGAATTTTCGCCTTTTCATTATAAAATCCTTCAGCACCACAGTTTAAAGATTGCACTGTAAGGACATGGCTCTAAGTTAGTATATGTTGAATATAACTTTGATTTCAGTCAAATATTCATTTTCACACTGGCAGAGTAGTTTTCTTCCAGGACTCAAACATGCACACATGATTGAATTTGAATATGATCGAGGGGTTTTTTTTCTAAATAAAGTCGCATACTCTGTATTTCCCCCAGTCTAAATTAGGTGGATTCAGTTCACATGTTTCATTCAGTGAAACCTTGAAGCTGCACAAGGCCAGTGCCTTTTATTTTTGGTTTGCTTTTCTACATTTAGTGCCTTGTCATTGTACAGCAGCTTCCAGTTCTCAAACTCACATTATTTGCGTGAGATTTTGCTGTGTTCAGATTGAGCATAACAGCACCTACTCTTGCATGGCTGAAACCCGAACGTCTGGCAGGCTGGATCACACCTGCAGTTGTGAATGTGTGAACAAATCAGGAGACAATTTTTCAATGATAATAGGATTAGTATTGGGAGATTTAATTCCTTTATCTCTCCAAACCATAAAACATCCATTATTTTAGTGCTGGCTCGCACTTTCCTTTCCAATCAGATTTTTTGAAGACTGGAAAACTGTTACCTATGTGTAAATGTGATTAGGCTGATGCTGCAGCTCTTTATTATCTGAGCAATTAAGATTCAACACCTGAACCAGTCCCACTATAAGTAAGAATGAACAGGAAAAGTATGGTAAGAAAGTCAGACATTTTAAGAAAAATGCCTGAATAGATTTGGTGGCACTTTATAATTTGAAAAATAGGATACAGGATTCATGACGGAAAACCTGATGTTCACCACTGTTAAATTGGCTTTATCTCTGTCAATTTGCTGTTATAATACACAGAAAATAGAGTTTAGATTTTTTTTTTTTTTTGTCCCTGGAGATAGAAGTAGATTTTCTAGTATTGAAGATTTTGTTGTATCTTTTATTCTGTGCATTCTCTGCAGAAGTTGTGAGATCAAAGAACATGCAATGCACTGAGCAGAATTGTCTTTGTGTTAAACCTCTGCTTGCAAAACATGGAGTTTTCCACCAGAATGGAATTGGATTTCAGCACTTTTCATGCCTTTGTCTTTCAGCCTGGAATCCCTGCTATGAATGGCTTTGTCCATGGATTCGGCTTTGTACTGTTGGCAGCGACTGGGAGCTCATAGTCTCTCCCAGGCTCTATCAAAATCAACACCACTGCTGTTTTATGTCAGAGACAAACCAAAACTCAGTCCAAACAAATGGAGGATTGTGTTGCCTGACAATGGGAGACAGTGGAAAGACTAGAAACAAGCATCTACATTTTATTCTAGAAACAGGATATAGACCACAAAATACACATGGTTCACTTTTTTTCCCCAAAATCTTTTAGGACAGTTTCACAGGTAAAAAATCCATTCAATGATCAGTGAGATTCAAGAACTCTCTCTGAAACTGTGATATTTGAGTATGAGGGAGAAGGGCTGCTTTTGTAGCTGCAACCAGACTAAAATTTAGCTGATGACAATTTGTAACAAAATGGCACTCAGTTGATACTGAAATGGCGGATTACAGCAAGCACAGGGAGTGCTTAACCACTGCTGTGACCAGCTTTTTTGATTGAATGTTGCAACAGTTCTCTTTGTAAAAAAAATCAAGTTTTTATTTAACAATCCTTCTGGTTTTGTGTTGCATAAACCTCTGATTTTTAGAGCAAAAATAATTCATTGGATGTGTTGAGACACCTATGAAATTCTGTGGATTTCAGTAGCTCAATTTTGATACATTTTTAACGTCACAAAGTGACTGTCTACCTATGAAGAAATGTGCAAGGTCGGGTTTCTTTCCAAGCGCTGGTTTAAAATTACATAAAACCCCCAGCATACAGAATCAAGTCAAAAAGATGCCAAGAGAACCATCATCACAATAAAGAGAACTGGAAGTTGTAAATCCATCTCAAGCTTTGAAATTTTCATTCTGTGTACTAGATTGGCCCATTCCTAATTTGACCTGCCATTTGCAGAATCCCTCATGGATTGCTGAAGGGAACATTTCGGTAATTCATTGGTTATTTTTTTTAGGGTTTGTTTGGCTTTTGCTTAATGTTGTGCTTATTTTCAAGACTGAAGTGGTGAGGTGCCATTAAAGACCTTGGAGAACCCAGAGACAAATTGTATTTCTAACACGTGAGAAAACTGGAGATAACTATAATAGTATGAAAATGTACATCACAGGCTCTTCTAAAGAAAAAAATAGCATCTTGATTAAGCAGCTGATTAATTCATTCTGGAGAAAGGAAAAGGAGGGTAGAGGAGTGAAATTATTACTGTTCCTTTGACACAGGATGGGGCTTGTTCATTAAGGAAAGGATACATTCTAATTTCTGACTACTTTTAATTTATTTTATGGCTTTTCAGGCTGAGTAATCTTTATTTTTTCTTTCTGGTGGTTCTGAACTGGTTCCCACACGTGGAAGTCTTTCACAGGGAAGTTATGATGCTGCCTCTGGCTGTGGTGCTGCTTGCCACCATGAATAAGGATGCTATTGAAGACTGCAGAAAAAAACAGTACAATAAGACAAAAAACTTCACTGAAACCAGGGTATATGACAAGTAAGTAAACTAAATCAATTATTTGTTTCCTTGCTTCTGTTGTGGTAGAAACTGCTCATCTGATTTTATAATAACTGCTTCACTGACCATTCAGAATACTGTAAGTTTGGAAAAAGCATTACAAAATATTTTTTCTATCTTTAAGAATACCTTATTTACCTCACTTAAATCATCTCAGCATCACTGAGGCTTTGTTTCACACCACAACAGTGTGTGCTGATATATAAAGATTTTCATTCCAAGTTTTCAGAGCAGCTTGCCGACACACACAACATCCTCTCCTGACAGCAAAAGGATCTGGAGGATAAATGGAACTTACTCAAGTCTGGAACAGGAAACTGGGGCTGTACAGAAAGTTGGAACAACATCTTTCAGATGTTTCCCACTAAAACCAGTAATACAGAAATTAATGATCAACTACATTCAAGGTGAATCATAATCAAGAGATGAAAAAAGTTCTAGGACTTCTAGTAAGCAGAGAGATCAATACAACCCGGCTTGGCTTTGGAGCTGGTGCAACACCTGCAGGAAGCTGTTTGCTCAATACTGACTCAGAAGGAAGAAGTATTTTCACTGCAATTCTTATTGCAACATTTCGATTTAATCAGAGTTTCTTGTCCAAGTACTAACTTGTGACTGCTTAACTTGTCACTACATCATGAAGCAAATAGGAGTTTTCATTTAAAATAATTCATTTAAATCCTTGTGTGCTTTCCTTTTTTCACCTGCCCTTAAGCCGAGGCCACAGAGAAAAGAATTGCTATGGTTTACATACATGTCATTAGCTCTCCTGGAAATTAGCCCTCATCTGTGGTGACATACTTACTTGTCAGAGGAAGAAGGATCAAAGGGGAAGGGGTATCTGGGTGGGAGAGGAAGGTTTGGGGTCTGTCGGGGAGAAGGATCAGGCTGAGGGACAATCCAGGTACATTACACTTCACTTGCTTATGTCTATGCATGATTCTTCTGGCTACAAAATCATAGGTTTACTTAGCTTGGGGAAATGGGGGTTGTTTGTTTGTTTAATAGTAATCCATGTTATGGTCATGAAAACAAACAGTAGATAGAGGAAATAAAAGAGAAATACTGTCTGTACTGAGGCTTGTAGAAATCTTTTGTTGACATCTGGGATGCAGAGCTCTGCCCATTACCTTTGAGCTTCCTGGCAACTCCCAGGGTAATAAAGTGATTCTGAAACTCCTGGAATGACCTATGAAAATTGTGTGTAGGTTCACAGCTTTGCCACTGCTCTATATTAAAGCAGACACACTTCATGAGAGCAGAGAGTTACTGTCAGGGAAATGGTCTAAACAGGGCTTCTAGGCATCTGCGGACAGGAAGAACAAAGCATTCAGGATGCTTTTGGCATACATGAGGTGCAGCTGCCCCAGCAGGCTGTAGGATCTGGTGCAGCTGCCCCAGCAGGCTATAGGATCTGGTGCAGCTGAGTCAGGATGATCCCTGTCCCTGGGTAGGTGGAAGTTGGAGCGGAACGGGCAGCCCTGGGCTTCGTACATCTCAACTCTTCACCATTTGGGAGTTCATTTGGACTGTAGAATTCTTCTAACTTCATTGGTTTTCAACTTGAAGCTACTTTTTGAAAGAAAAACAAGATGTCAAGGAAAATTGTTCCAGGCTGCTTCTCTACAATGATATGGAAAAAACGTTTTTTCAAGGAAACCTGCTGCCAAAGTGGTGCTCCAGACACAGAAATCCAAAATGAGGAGCTGGAGAAGAGAGGAAAAGTAAGGAAAAGAAAGAAGAAAACTGAAAATAAACGAGTGATCATCTCCAATTTGCCCTTTGGAAGCAAGAAGTGGAAGGAAAATCCAAACAGATACTATGACTCCAATGAAATTAAGACCACAAAATATACCATCTTAACTTTCCTCCCTAAAAATATCTATGAGCAGTTTCACCGCTTTGCCAATATTTATTTTGTGTTCATTGCAATGCTGAATTTTGTGCCAGTGGTGAATGCTTTCCAACCAGAGGTGTCTGTGATCCCAATTTGTGTTATAATGGCCATTACAGCCATTAAAGATGCTTGGGAGGACTTCCGGCGGTATAAATTAGACAAAGAAATCAATCATATGGGATGCTACATTTACAGCAGGTAAGCTTTGTATTGCTTTTATTACTAAAAACACTGGCTCAAGATCTTTCATAAATGGTGAGGCTTTTTGTTTAAAATAATTAATAAATAACTGCTGCAAAATCACAGTCACTAGGTGAAATAGGGAAAAGTCATGGCCACTATATATCACCTGGTATTTGTTCTCATACAGGGAAAGATTTGATTTTTTTTTTTTAAGCATTTTTGTTCTGGGAAGTTGAGTTTCACTACATTGGTGTATCTATCAGCCTCTTAGACATGCAGTGCACTGAAAACAGGTGCTGAAAGAGCTACAAGCAGCTGAATTTCTAAGATATTTTCAAGAGGGTTTAATTCTATCAAAATAAAGTAGCACAGGACAAGTCCTGTCATGGGACTTGTTTGCATTCTTAGATGCCAAGAAACTGCTTAAAAACATGGCCCTTTGAACTACATTTTATTTTATACTCTAGATTGTTGACTAGCTTTCAGTTATTTTTTCTTTCTTAGGCAGTATATAAAATGAACTTGTAAAAACAGTCTAGAAATGAACGATAGTAATATATGCCTCTGTTTAGTCACCTCTAAATGAATTAACCGTATGTGTCTGTGCTCACTTCTTCAAAGTGTTTCATGACTTCTTGCTTTTAGGACATTCAGAAGATTGAAAAATATGTTTTATTGTATCAAAACTGTTCTCTCAGCAAAGTAGCAAATTACTTCTCCCTGACAAAATATCACATCCGGGAGTCAGAAGTGCAAAACTTTCCATCTCTGTGAATGTGCCTGTCATCCCTCTAATCAACACTGCTTTATAAAACATGTGCTTTCATAAGTAAGATCTTGCAGAACTCTGTCTTTTATCACATGGGGCTGTCATTACTATTTGTTTCTCCTGCATGTGTTTGTCGTTTTTTTATTTTTATTTCCTTCTGGTTAAACAGGAAAGCAATAGGTTTGCTTGTTTAGGGGCTAAACTTAGGCCCACACACAGATAATGATTTTAAAATGCAGTCATTAAAGAAACTACACTCCTCGCCTTGCCAACTTTAAAGAAAAACCAAAAAAAACTGGCATTTTTCAATTTTCTAAATATTGTAGATTTAAGATCTCTTCCGTGGTGAAGAAAGTAGTTCTTTGGGTAGGGTGGTATTCTGCCTATCTTTGAAATTTCAATCTGGTTGAATGTTCTAGCTTTTCCAGCGTTGCATTAGCCCGTAACGCAATGGATTATTTGTTAATACTTGTTAAAGCCAGTATGGGGCAGAATATGTAGGGCAGTAGGTGCTAATGAATAAATCCACAGAGGGATCTTACTTACTTCCTCTTCACACACAGAAACCATGTCAGTTTAGATCTGAAAGCCTTTTACCATGAGAATATGAGAAGTAGGGAATACAGTAGAACTTGTTTTCTATAAGGGAAAAATGTCCACCATGGAATTAGAACATATATTCAGATCCAGATTCAAGATTGTTATGCAGAAATATGAGATAGGCCTGCGTTAAAATTGGTTATTCCATCCCTTGTCTAGGCTCTTGTCTTTCACCAGTTTTATGGCCCAAAAAGGTGGTGTAAGGGAAAGGAAAATGAGGAGGGCTTCACACTACAGCATTCATCCTGTCTGGAAAAATTGTGGGTAATAGTAATTGCCATCAGATCAGTCACTACAGCTTATTACATTATGAATTATTGCAATCAGGCTTCTCTGGTGCTTTGGGAAGCTGGTATTTCTTGTTCTTCTTGCTAGCTGTAAAGTCATGGAAGGGCATGATGTCTTCTAATTTTCTTCCATATGAATCATGAAAATAGGTAATTGTTTTAACATAAGTGAAAGCCTTTTTGGGATACTGCAAAATTTATTAGTCTCGTGGCAGCAAAAAGTAATTTCTAATAAAACAACTGATTCTCCATCCTAGATGAAATATTACTTATATTTTATGAGGTAATCTTGTAGTGTATGTTGTCTTTATTTCAGATGTTAATAAGGACTCTGGCACCTGTTCCAAAATAAATACAAAGGCAAACCAAACTTTTCCAGATACTGAATGTTCTCCAAAACTTTCTTGAAGACCAGGGAAAATGCAGTAACTTGCCTTCCTACAATGCAGAGCAAGGGAAATTAAAATTAAATAGGCTGGCCTGTAAACTTATTTATTCTAATTTTCTTTTCACAGAGATCAGCTGAAATGGGAAATCTAGTCTGCTGGCCAAATAAAAGAAAAGACACTTCCAGTAGTGTATTTAAAGAATGTTTAATTGAAAAAATGAGAAACAATTAATATGCATTAAAGTGTCCTGGGGAGATGCAATAACCTAGATGTTTGGTTGAGGAGTTTGTACTTTTGGAACCAAAACTTTTGAAATCATACTCTGTAGACAAACTGCACTGCTGTTGGAATGAATCACACAACACCAAAAGAAGAGAACAAAAAATTGAATTGCAGATAGTACAGACCTGTTTAAATGCCGGCTTTCTCATGGTGGTCTTTAAAATATACTTTGTTTACTTTAAAATTTTCCAAGCAAGGCAGACTTCCATTACTACAAAATGCCAAAGCATTTTCTATGATACTATACTTTCTTATCCCTCTTTAATTGTATTTAAATTTCTCAAGTCATCTGATTTCATGGAACCATAATTAGTTAGACTCCATTCATAACAGTTAATTATAATCTTCAAATATGTCAGATTTTTATCCTATTCATTTTGTTGCACCCAGATGTGGGTGAGCGTCTGTAGTGACAGAGAGTCCCCAGGCAGGTGCAAAGGCAAGCCACTTTACTGCAAAAAACAGGCCTTTTTAAGCAGTTAGGCCTTTATCAGTTACATAGTTTTAAAGCATAACAAACATAATTCAATCAACTAACAAACACCATGATGTGAACATGCAATAGTTATATAACTTGTTTTTCTACCTCTAATTCAGCTGAGTCACTTTCCCACAGTCCTTTTCTACTTAGCTGAAGTAGCAGGCCTGAGTAATGATTTTGAAAGGGTAACAAGGCCCTTATTTTATAAGGCTTTACCTGTATACACCCAGAGACCTTTTAGTCGACTGGCACAGATTGCTCTTTTCATCTTTCTTGTCAGTTAATCCCTCCAAACCTACCATGATTATTTTTCTCTAAACTCTCTTCAGTTTGTCATTAACTTACTAACAGGAGCCAGCACTGAATGTGGTACACAAACCTGAAAGTGAATGTCAATGCAATAGCTGCTAAAAGCTATTATTCAATTTTCTTGAAGTTCTATAATGTTCAAGGAACTAATTAATATGTAATTATTATATAGCTTGGCTGTGATATAGCCCAAGGATTATATCAAGTTCTGTAAGTACTCCATTGCATCCAGACAGGTTTTTGCATCAATTTCACAATTTTGGAAGATTAAAACTCTTTTTTCCTCGGTGTCTTAGTAGAGACTAAGATAAAAATGCAAGGACTCTGCACAGTTTAGTATGGCACAGCAGCAGCCACAAAAACATTAACATTATTTAAGCTATTGATATTTCTTAATTTTAAGAAAAAAATTAAAAATTCTGATATCTGAGACAGTGACTCAGAGAAATCTTGTTTATATGCCTTGAATCATCCAGTGGACCTTTTGGAGAAGTAGGTAAGCCAACAAGCATCCTAAATGAGGTGACCTGATTACTCTTTCCATAGAAAGTTCCTCTGTAATTCTTTCAGGCTTTGTGGTTTTCAGGTAGTTCCTGCAAGCATACATCTTCTCCTCCTCTCTAAGTCCACTGATGTCTGTGGTACAAAAAATTTAGGCTGGCCTTCACTCTGACTCTGACTTTTTGTCTGTTTAGTGTAAAGTTTTAGAACATCTAAAGATTTTTGCATCAGCGCTAACTCTGGGTTAGTCCTAGAGCAGAGGTATAGAAAGAAAGAAAAAACAAAGTTCTCATAACTATTACAGGAAATCAGAACTGCCAACAGCTGAAAAACTGCAAGTGGCTTAATCTGGACGCACTGTTTTGAAAGATAATTAAAATTTTTCAGTCGATTGAAGTATTGTAATTCTGTGCCGCAATTTTCTCTCTGACAGCAATGGAGATTTGCTTTCGTACAGGTGAGCATACATACAGGGTACTTTATGTTTTCTATGGGAAGCTGGGCAGCAAAGGCTGTCGTTCTGTTTGAACCTCATTCATATGCTCTGTTCAGCTGGATTTCTGAATGGAGGAGAGTTCATACTTCCCATGGATGTTCCCCATGTCTGGGACAGTGCCTGGCACTGGCCAGGGATGCAGTGACCAGCAGAGGTATGGGGCACCTGGAAGAAAGCAGAGAAAAGGGTAGGGGACATGCTTGAAATCAGGAACTGACCTACTGTCAAATCTTAGAGTTTAAAGAAAAACAATTTTTCTTTGGACTCAGAAATATCATATGTAAATCATTCAACCCAAGGTGAACCTGAAAATTTGTGAAGTAGAAAGCAGGATGAGAGGAAAATCCCATTCTGCCAAGGGCACAGTGAGCAGAAAGATTTCTTGCAAACACTTTAAAGTGTTGGTCAGCAGCATTGAGCTTTCACTTGTTAGAGAGCCTTTTCTTTCCGATATATTACTTTTGTTTTTTGACAAAGCATTACTTTACAGACTAGGAGCCTGCTGGAGGCTTTAGTGGGTTCATTTTATACACAAAAAAAAAAAAGGTCTAAAGCCTGTGTCCCACTCAAAACCTCACCACAGGCAAAATTGCAATCAGTTTTCTTGGGCATACCAATATCAAGGCTTCTACACCTTAGTGGTACCTTCCCTGAGTGCAGGAATCTCTTCAGTTGGAGGCTGAAGACTTCCTGAATAAGTTCATTCCTGTGACAGCCACAAAGCATGTACTTGGATCAGTTGCAAGCTACTACCCCCCTGCCTAACGTCAAACATGAGAGTGTTGTTCTCTGGCAATGGGCATCCCCTGCTCTATCATCCCTATAATTTTTGTCTGTACTTCATGTACTATGGAAATTTTGTACCTAGTTTAGCTGTGGATACCTGAATTAGCAGTGAGTTTGACTGAAGGCACAAAGAGGGACTTCTGCTTGAGGCATTTTTCAACCTCCCAGTGAGCTGAGAAAATGTCCTTAACCAATAGGACACTCAGGGGTGTTATGTCACCATGACACTGCTTGAAACCAGTGGTACTAATATCATGAAGAAATTAAAGCACATTGTGTGGGATATGATGATTGCGTTGTGAAGAATTATGGGACATGCTGAACTGACTAAAGGCAAACCAATTCTCAGCTGGTCCAGGCAGCACCACTTGGTAAGTGGAAGAGCAGTGAGCTAGTAATTGTTGTCAGTCAGGGTGTATTGCTTGGTCTCTGTGGAAGAAAATCCATAAAATACATTACTAAAGCTACCACTTGTTCGTATATTGCTTTATCAGAGCTTTCTTCAAGATCTATTACCTGCCAGGGCATTTAAAGCTGCTTCACACAAAAGGTGCAATGGCTTAGCAGACAGCAGCAGGACCTAATGACTAAACAGTAAGACCAAATAAAGAGACCCGAAGAATCATGGCCTCATGGCATTAAGATGCATTCTGTCTGAACTTTTAAAATACCATTAAAACCTGGAGAGTGACAGGTTTCTACCATGTGACCTCAAAAGCTACATAGTCACATAAGGATATGACTATCAAAAGAGTTGATGTAGGTTGTACTTTCCAGAAACTTCAGAAGTTAATGAGAGTCCCGAGAAACTAATGCTAATGATTAGGAGACATTAACTGAGTGACCTTGAAATTATCTGTGGAAATTATCCAGCTGGTGCCAGGAAGAATTGTAATAATAGTATTTTGTTCAAGGCAGTAAAAAAAAACAAAACACAAGAACATTTCCCTAAATACAAGAATCTACAATTTAAAAAATAAACCTAGTAAAGTCTAAGGAACATGCTGTTCACATCTATTTTATTTTATTTCTTCAAAGGTGAGTTAAAAGAAATCCAAAATCATTTATATGAACAAATAATACATTTATTAAGTTCTAACTTAAAGTTTATGTAAGCTTCAATTGGTTACAGTAGTTGAGCATAGGCTTGTATCACTGAGAAAATAAGTTACTTATGATGCTATAGGCAGTTTAAGCACATGAAAATATAGGATCTGTTATTAGCATTGAGGAATTTGGAATGCCAGTATGATATAAGTGTATGTACTTTATTAGACTTCAGAAAAATTTCATTCCAGTCATTTTTAAAAGGTGCTTTTACTGTCTTAACATAATAACTCTCAAATCCTTAACTTTAACTCTCAGATCCTGAGAGTTTGGTGCTGTGGGGAAAGGCTGGGGCTGGGTACAGAACTGGCCACTGCTAAATGACATTGTTGGTGCTGCTGGGCTGATGTGCTGACATGAAAAACCCCTTCTGCCCTGGGATGGGATTGTGGCAGGAGCCAGTGACAAACCCACAAGCAAATTATGGCACCTTCCCATGCTTAGACAGTATCTGCAGCTCAAGAACATTATCAGTCAACTGTACTGTACTCTGACCTATGGACAGTTTTCAGAATCAGTTCCTGTCTGATCTAGTGCCTTCCTTGAGTCCTAAATTTGCTCATTTGTTGTCAGCTTTTTTGTTTTGTGGCAGTAGCTCCTATTGGTGAGGTCATAGACATGAAGTGGTCTTTGAAAATATTTTGTGAGGGGTTTGCATATAAAAGCTGATATAATCTTTGATAGCATAAAACTGTGCAAAATTTTTATTTGCAAAAAGAGACTGTGAAGGGTAAGCAGCTGTGTGATTCAACCTGTTGCCCATGTAGAACCGGGATCCCAGAATACTGGTGTTTCTTATAAAATAGGTGGTGCTTAAAGGAGGTAATTTTCAAATATAGCATTCTAGCAAATTTACATACAACAAAATATAAATATGTAGGTTTCTCTATTGACAACACTGATATGTTTTTCTAGGTGCAATGACCTGGTGACAATTTGGGGGGCTATAGTGCAGAGCAAATAATATCTTTATTTTGAACTGCAAAGGATCCCAAGATGGAGCTTGCAATGGTTTTAGGGAATAAGATTCACTGGACTAATTGTCTGATAAAATGTTTCTGGATGAAAAAGATTTCTGAAAACAATCTAGGAGACACACATGCAGTGGAGTGCACATGAAAAATTACTTTTATGAATCTTTTCTATATAGCAGAACAATAAATTTTATATCCCTCCATTCACCATGTATTTTGATCAGTTTTTGTTTGAAATTTATCTTTATTGAATCCAAGAAAGTGAAATCAAATTGTTGACACAGTCAATAATTTATTCAAGTTCACCCATTATTTCCAACTGCAGCAGGACTTTTTTATAGTCCTTTTTTTCCCCCACAAATTACTTCATAAAATCTGTTTAGTTCAGGCCTTCTGTTCAGATTTGATGAGTTTAATACCAGTTCTGGCAGACATAATTTTGATTGTTCAAGGCCTCTTTTCATTGGCAGTATCCTTTGAGGGGCATAATCATGATATCTATTAGCAAGGGAATGGTTTTTGAATGTGCTTTTGATAAATTGCCTGGTAAAAGAGAGAAGGGACTAAGGAACTTTTATCTTACATCTTGTCTCTAGTGTACCACTTCCCTGATACCACATGCTATAAGAATCAAGTAGATTTCCACCTACTGAAAATCAAGTAGAGTCCCACCTATTGAAAATCACCACATCTCGTTTATTTTATTGGTTCAATACATTTACCCTTTTTGTATGTTTCTTGTCAGACCATCTTGGGTTTATGAAGTTCCTCTATTTATTTAGCAACCAGAGCTTGTGCTATTAACTTTAATCACTGAACAGAAAATGGGCAATGTTCCCAGTTACAGGGATTGCTGTAAGGAAACTGCTTCATCTGAAAAATCTTGTTAGACAACTAGGACAGTGCTGCCATGGGGTGCACCAGCTTCATCACGAAGTACTTCTCTTCCTTTCATCTGCTGGCAATTCCTTACAAAGTTGTAGAAAAGCTTTGTACTATTTTTAATATTTTAAATTATTAATCATATAATATAATCAAATTTTTAATCTTACAGGTTCTGATGAAGAGTTTTCTTCAGGACCATAAAATGTGTATACTTTGAATACTCATTGGGATAGACTGACAGTTCACCTGAATGCAGGTTTGGGGTTCTAGCAATCCCTGAACTGTAGTCCTTGTGCTAAGTAAGGATTTTCCTTCGATCTGAAAGAGGTCATTTGGCTTTTCTGACTCACTGTCTCCTCTGTAATTAGTGATTGGGTAGAACCCTGAAGCTTTATGTGTAATGTAGGTTTCATAGGGAGTTCTTGAAAAAGGAATTACAAATCCGTGATTTCTGTGGATTATTTGGGCTGATCTCGTTTCTTTCAGCTGTTGTGGAATACAGCCAGCTGGACAAGACACTTCTATAGCAATTTATGGGAGGAAAAAATCAGAAATATGCTCTGTAAACTTCTGAATTGTGCAAGAGTTGACATACAGAGAGGTAGAATTGCGCTGCAGAAGCCACAGTAAACATTATATGCAAACTATAAATGTCATCCAAATGTCTAGGATGGCAAGGCAAGACATCTACTTCCTCTAAACTGATCTTGTACTCTTTCTTTCATGTTTTAAACAAACAAATTAAGAAGTTCTATTCAAAAGGTGTTTGGCACAGAAATACATAGTTGATTTGTTACATTAACTTAGTATCTGCTTTGTAGAGGATTAAATACTGAGCATACACTTGCTAAATACTTTTCAAATATAAATAGAGCTAGATTTTTTTACAATGCATAGCAACATCTAATTAACTTACAATAAACCTCTGTTCTTCAGTGTGGTTGTCTTGGGTTGCAGTGCAGGATGTAACCAAAAGTATGTATTCTATCACCATCTGTTGAAACCGAGTGGGGCAGTGATCCTTATCTCCAGGGGGGATATCTTCTGCTAATGGGCCATCTGTTAAAACCAGGTGGGGCAGTGTTCTTTATCTTTTCCACGACCCATCCTCCCTCCAGGGAGGTATCTTCTGTTAGTGGGCCATTGAGTCCCACATTTATGCATGACTGATAAAATTACATAATCCCATTGTGAGATGCCCCACCCAGGGGGAGGAGCCAAGCATTCCTACCTGGATATAATCTGAGATTTCGAACATCACAGTCAGCCTTTTTTGACTGGATTCCCAGAGGAAGACCAGGCCCATCTTCATCACCACTGGTCCTTCAGTGGAAAACTACACCCTTCTCCAGGATCATTGCTTCAACAGAACCACATCTGTCACTCCAGGAGGACTGTAGCCACACTTTAATCAGACTGCTACCAACACCCTGACCAACAGGTGTCAAGTTGTATTCTGACTCTATCAGTGTTTTGGTTTTTTGTATTACTGTGTTTTTATTTTAATTTATTCTAGTAAAGAGCTGTTATTCCTATTCCCATACCTTTGCCTGAGAGCTCTTTAATTTCAAAATTATAATGATTAGGAGGGAGAGGGTTTACATTTTCCATTTCAAGAGAGGCTCCTGCCTTCCTTAGCAGACACCTGCTAAGACACTTTCAAACAGTGAAAGTGGTCTTTTGTGTCTGTTGCTGCTCAAAAGAAAAAGGACATGCAGGTAAGTAGAATCAGACAAAATAAGAAGAATGAAAAATTCAGGGAAGAAAAGTTAATGAAAGATGAAAAAAAACCTGCTACAACCCCATCACTTAGTAAATGCTCCAAAAGGGATTAAAATAATTAAATCAGTAAAGGGATTAAAATAATTTGGTTGGAGGGTTCATTTTTTTAATAAAAAATGAGTACCACTGGGAAATATTCAGAATTTAACTTCTTGCATAACCTGTACAGGTAACTGTTAGTTGATGTTTTGTGGTTAAGGGCATAAGCCAAGTGTGAAGGTTTGCTTGGCAGCATTGTGGCTGGCTCTGCTTTGCAGAAACCCAGGAAAATAGGTTATTAGGATGCAGCCCTTTACCTGGCTGTGGAGCGGTGCTTGGATGTGTGCTTTGAACTGTAGCAAAACACTTTATCTCTTCTATCACTGCTCCCCTTCTCATGATACAAACACTTCAATGAAAGATAGTATTCTCCATGCAATAGATAAGGATGATTAAAAATTTAACCAAAATGAGACTCTGAGTCATTACGAAAGAACTTTGATTGTCTGTCTGGTAAAGCATCATGAGCATTTTCCCTCTCAAAGTGCAAGGCATAAGATAATTTGTTTATGTATACTGAAAAAATAATTTCCTCTCAAGGAGTTAGAGGAACTAAGCAATTGTTGCAGTGCATGTTTCCCATTAACTAAGTTTAAAGCTTATTGTGTAGTTTCTGGTCTGCTTAGATGGTTAAGAGCTGTTGAAGGATTAATTACTGAAAATGCAGTGTCAAAAGAAGTCCGCTATTTGCTGAATTTAGTTCCTTGATGAAATAGTAATTTCTTTTCCTTGAACCCCATAGACTTTTACTTTTTTTAAAATATTTTGTGTTAATTTAGAAGCTATTTGTTTCTCACTTTAACTTTTCCATTAAACTTGGGCTCTGGTTTGGTTTTTTTGTTTGTTTGGTTGGTTTTTTGCTTAATACCAAGGAATCATTTGTCAGCTCTTCTATATTTTGAAGTTGTTTCTGTGCACTAAGCTCAAGACTTGTAACTACATCTTGTGAGTTACAAACCAGAAAGACCTGAAGCAAGTATGGCTGAGGTATCAATTTGTTTCTTTCAGGATCTATATGCTGATGTTGGAAAGTATCTAGGAAACAGTCACAGTCAAAAACAATAATCTAAATTTCTTCAATAAGATACTTGAAAATACCTCTGTTAGTCCGGATTGCCCTATATATTTTGCTGTGCAGATTATAGGACTAGTGCTAGAATGAAAGAGAACTCCTGTAAATTTTTTATTCCATGTAAAGATTTGGTTTGAATGTGACATATGTTGAAGTGGTGCTATGGACATGTCTGAATCATTAATTTCTAGTTTCTGTGCTATGTCCTTTAAAAAAAGGTCAGTGTTCCCCCATCCCCTATTTTCTCTTTTTGAACGCCACAACCCAGCAGTCCTGCCTTCCTAATACCACTCATCGCCCATGATATGCTTTTAATGCAACAGGGAGGAACATGCTTATGTGGAGAAGTGCTGGAAAGATGTCAGAGTGGGAGACTTTGTGCAGCTGCAGTGTAACGAGATCATCCCAGCAGATATGCTGCTGCTTTACTCCTCTGATCAGAACGGGATCTGCCACCTGGAAACTGCCAACCTTGATGGGGAGACCAACCTCAAACAGCGCCAGGTTGTGATGGGGTTCAGCAGCCAGGTCAGTCTGTGAGAATGCAGTCCACGGGCACATTTGTCTCCAGCTATGCCCATTGTGCCACAGTAAAGCTACTACACCAAGGGATTTATTTCAGCATGGCAATTTGAAGAAAGCTTATGGTCCCCTGCCAAAGCATCTGTGGGTTTCCTTATGGATTCTGTGTCTCTGTTGAGGCTGATACACCACACTCACTTCATAGGCAGGTGGAGGTGTGGTAGCTCAACTGGGAGCTGCTCTAAGGCACACTGGGTTGGAAAAATTTAAAGAATGGAATCCTGTGTAGGAGTACATTGAGCAGTTTAATAGGAACTCGAGGTAAATTATTTTTTTTTTAAAGTTATATGTTTGATGTCAGTTTCTGTATGATTTTGAATTCTTAAAATCACCATTTCTTTTTCATAGATGGTATTGATTTCTTTTTACACTTTAGTGCTATATTCGCATGGTTCATGTTGGATAAACCTGAAGTAAACTAGAAAATACGACTTAGGGAGAGTTGTTACGTTTTCAAGTATCTTTAAAAACACAGCAGGGCATTCTTTCAAATAACTCAGAGCAAGTTTAAGGAGTGGTAGCATGTGAGGAGGAAAACTTTGTTACATTGGAATCACTCCAGCAAACAAGAAATAAAACCTCACAGATAATTCCAGGAATTACATTAATTTATTTAGCAATTAGTACCAGTGCCACTAGGAAGATCTTTTGGGGTTACTGGTTTGTGGGACATTGCTGCCAGGGAGCAACCAGTCATTAAATAAAAGCACACCATTTCCATGGCCAGTTGAGATCAGGTGCTGTACTCCAGTGTTACTTGCTTGTTGTTCAAATGTGTATCACTTTGCAAAGACAATTAAAGACTTTCTCATATTGTGGATGCCATAGCACATAGCACAGGCCTTTTCCAGTGCCTTCCAATGACAAATAGGAAGAGGTTTTGTTCCTGAGAAACACTGGAAAATTTAATATGTAGAGAATTAGCAGAAAATCAGTAAACTGGCTACTTAACATTTTTTAAATGTTGCATTGTTGTCATGTAGTTCTAATTTATATGTTAGGTTTTCTATGTATTTTTCCTTTAATAGGAGAAAAGGGGGTTCTACCATTACACAAAATGCAAACTTTTGCCTCAAGTTATGTGAGGAGATCTTCCATTATATCAGAAAATAACCACATGCTAAATTATGCTCCAGACTGCCTATTAATGGTGATTTTCTTTAGACTTTGGGTTGTTATTGATATTAACTGTACACCTAGGAATGTCTATACTTAAGAACTCCTGTTACATTAACAGAGTGGAATGCAGTTCTGGCCATGGTAACAGCCAGTGCTAAGGAAGGTCAGAGCTGACAAAACCACCTGCATCACCCTGCTATTGTGGTGTGTTTGCGTAAACAGTGCATTGCATAAAAAACCCCAGTATATGTAGTATCACACGTGCGGGTTTTAGTGTGCCAACTTCTTCCTTGTTCTTTGAGCTTTGCTTAGTCCTGTGATTTATGAACTGCATAAAACTCCTTCAAATGTAATTCTGTCTATAAAGTAACTCTTTAAACAGGGAGGAAATACATATGAACTGGGAGGAGTTCTTCAGTTTAGGATGCAAGAAAGGTGGAGAGAGACTATTTACAAGACTATTTACTATTGAAAGAGAGTAGGTTTAGATGAGATATTAGGAAGAAATTCTTCCTTTCAGGAGGGTGACACCCTGGTACAGGTTGTCCTGAGAAGTTTTGGGTGCCCTATCCCAGGAAGCGTCAAACGCCAGGTTAAACTGGGCTCTGAATCAACCTGGTCTAGTGGAAGGTGTCCCTGCCCACGGGAGGGGTTTTAAGAAGATGATCTTTAACGTCCCTTCCAACCCAAACCATTCTGTGATTCTGTGATATGCTTAGGAATACTGAATACAACTCTCTGTAAAAGACACAGAGAAAGGATTTTCTTTTTTTTCCTTTTATGAAATTTTCTAACATGAATTTTCAAACATAAAATTCTTGTCATCGAAAGAGAAAAAAATTTGAGACAAGAAACATTCTTCTCTACCCCTTTCTATCTAGAAGCCTAATAGTTTTCTTTTTTAGCAATGAACATTCCAGATGACTTTTTTATCTTCCTGTTCTCCTGTTGTACAAATACTTCTAGCAAAACCAAATATGAACTGGTTTTCCTGTTGAGTTCATGGAGTTGAACAATATTCAGCAGAGGTGAAAATTCTCTCTTAACAGACATTCTAAAAGTACTCAGCCAGATTTGCCAGAACGTATACAAAATGCCCTTATATTCCTGAAGCTTTTATATTTTCTCCAAGAATTTGTTATCATATTCTCTACTTTTTTGTACTTATACATATGTATATATTAAAAAAAATAATGTATGTATCATTTATGAAAAAAAGAACCAGAGAGAGAAAATAATGTAAAAATTAAAACATAGTGCTTGCTTTAGAAAAGGTAGGGAGGCCCAGTAGCAGATTTGATTTCTAGATTCGCTAACAAGAGATTTTGTATTAAGTGAGCTTCAGTTCTTTTAAAAATTCTCTGGCACAACAATAATTATTATCTCTCACATTTCTCACATTCTATTTTTATTACATTTTCTTAATCAAAAATCAAAGTTCTGTGTATTTTTCAGTTAAAACTAAATCACCACTTACGGCAGTCAAGTACCTCTCATTCTGTCTGCTTTCTGGACTGCTTCATGCAGTCCAAACCCTAAGCCGTTTCCCTGAACACTGGGGAACTCAAGTAAAATCGTATGACCAGTTCAACTCCAAACTCTGAGTGAGCCCTTAGCCTGAAAAGCTTTGTCTCATTTTGTCTCTCCCAGCAGTGTGGGTTTATTCTACTGCCTTCCCTCTTCTGGATTTGTTCATCCATTTTAGGGTTGGGTGGTGGAGGTTTTATGCTGTTAGTCTTGCTTTTTGTTTTCTTTGATTACAATACATTCATTACAATATGTGGTCTCTTTATGATTACACCATCCTGGACAGTAACGTAAGTCTTCTAGCATGATCAAAAAATCCTGTTAAATCCTGAAATTATTTTCATTTGATCTTGCTCTTGTTGACTACTTTTTTTCTTTTATAAGTAATCTGAATATTTCATAGAACCATAGAATCTCAGAATGATTTGGGCTGGAAGGAAACTTAAAGTTCATTTTGTTATAACCCTCTGCCATGGGACACCTTCCAGTATCCCAGGCTGCTCGAAGCCCTGTCCAACCTGGCCTTGAACACTTCCCTAAGTTGGGACAGCCACAACTCTGGGCAGCCTGTGCCAGGGTTTCACCACCCTTACAGGGAAGAATTTCTTTTTAATATTTAATCTAAATCCACTATCTTTGTTATGTTCACTTTAAATGAAGACAGATGTTTTTGCTAATTTGCATCCATGATGTCTTGTCCAATATATAGCATTTTCTTAATTTAATTTGACCAGTTGTTATTCCAAGAGGAGGAAATATTCAGCCTTTCTGAAGCTTTGCTTCAGGCTGAATGAGCTCAAAAGTCTGTCTCTCCTTCTAGGGCAAGTGCTCTAGCCCTGGTGGTCTAAATTAAGCTTTTCTTGGTGTTTAGCATTTCAAATACTCATTGGATTTGACACTCATTCTCGGTGTGTTTTCTCTTGTAGGATACTGTGTATGAACCAGAATTTTTCCAAAACACCATCATCTGCGAACTGCCAAACAATGATCTCAATAAATTCAAAGGTTATATGTAAGTACTTGTTATCCATAAATACATTTTGGATCTGTACTTTGATATTACTCTTGGAGGAATTGGATGGAAGTAACATATTTTGAAGAAATTGATGGTTGTCACTATTATCTATTCTCAGATTCAGAAGTCAATATAAAAATGTAGACTTGGACTCTGTTTTGTGGCAACGTAGAACCAAGTCTTGGCATTACATTTGCAGTTGTTTCATACAAACTATTTTCACAAAGCTTTAGCTGTCTTCAAAAACTTAGACGTAAGCTCATTTTCATTTGACCTGATGATTGTACGTGTAGATGAAGGGATTACAGGCAACCTCGCCCCTGACAAATCACAGTTGTACTAATCACCAAAGAAGAGGAACAGCCTTGCCCTTAATGGGCTGCAGCTGTGACTAATAAAGATAAGCGTGATAAAAGGGGTGGGTTGGGTGGTCAGCAGGATCTTGGAGGAAGAGGACCTGGAGGAGATAAAAGAACCCTGAGGAAGAAGGAAGGCTCCAGAGAGACACAAAGAAGAATGAAATGAGGGAGTTGCTGCAGTAAAATATCTGCTATGAGGTTAGTCTTGAGTATGATGCAGTTAGAATCTGTTGTTGGAGCCTGCAGTCATAGTCGAGCTAGGTAAAAGCTGTGTTCAGAGTCTGCAAACCAATATTTATGGTCACAGTTGAGCAGGAAATAGCCAGCAGTCACACTCTGCAAATTGGACCCTACAGTAGGAGCTTGCTGTAGTCAAAGTCAGGATGGCTAATCTGTAAAGAAGAATAAACCCATACCCTTTTCACATTATTGACTGAAAGTCTGTGTCTTGGCTCATTTCTACCCCTGACAAGAAGTCTGCTGCAACAGATGACTAGACTAAGTTAGATTTTAGAAAAATTCTTCCAATTGTTTAAAGGTATCTAGCTGTATGGCTCTACTTTCTTCACATTTACAGCCGCAGGCAAAAGGTGTTCAAGATCTAATAAACAATCCAGAGCTTATTCTTATTAGAAAGGTAGAAAAAGCAATCATGCATGCAAAATGCTATTGAACCAATGCACTAGACTAGCATAAAAAAGTAGGATATTTTTCTTTTTTGTCTTTCTTCATTAAATAATTCTGGCATTGGCACAACAGCAAATTCAGAAGGTTTAACCTCATTTATGTATTATAAGGCAAATTTCTATGTCATGGCTCATGTCTTAAAATACTCTTACCCTCCAACACAGAGCAGCTTTTCCTGAGGACCTCTTCAGCTTATTCCCACAGCAAAGAATTGTCCAAAATACCTACTGCTCCAGACCAAATGCATGCTCCATTATTATGCAAATAATATAACTGCATGAATGTGCCAGTATACTCATCCATGCCCCAGCTTTGCTAAGTTTACCACTAGCTAAACTAGGAGATAATGGCTCTGCAAGAAGCAGTGGGAATGTTGTACCTGGAGCAGCTGCAATTGGCCAGCTCTCTGACAGAGTAAACCAGGTAGTTCTCTCCCATTAGCCCAGACCTTATCTAATCTGGTTTTGAGGTTGTGCTCTGTGAATGGTGCCTCTAACAGCAATACCATTTCTCTTCTGCTGCAATATCTTGCAAGGGAAAAAGAGGTCAAGTTTGTATTGATTGCTGGCTGTGGTTGTTGGCTTCAGGGACCGCTGGGTATAATCTAAATTGAAAAAATCTCTCAAATTAGCAAAGAGCACTGTGATTATAGAAATGTAGGAGATATGTCACAAGAAAACACACACAAGTACACAACCTTAGGACCCAGGACTGGCTTCAAAATATTCAACTCTCAACTGAAAATCTGCAACAGAAATCTCTTTGGTGAATGCACATAATCTGACTTGCTTGATGGAACATGGAATTAGATGCCTTTCTCTCCCCTCTTCAGGGATAGAAGAAAGAATTTGTTGGGGAAAACTACTTGCTGATATGAGTTATTTTGTGAATACAAATTACTTGGGGCAGGCTACCTTTTTCTCCAAGAACCCTTAATAAATTACTGAGGCTCTATTGCTTTGCTACAGAAGAGCAGGAGTAGTCTCTGTTTAAAGTGATAACAGATAACTTAGTGAGATCCATCTGACATGTCAGAAAATTCTGCTCAAGGGGATGCAAGAAGGCTTATATTAAATGAGTCCCCCCAAGGCTCAGTTTAGATTCCATGAAAAACAGATTTCTGGCATTGTTTTTACAATTCCACCAGCTGTAGGTTGTTGGCACCTAAACATTTTCCCTTGTCTAGTTTGTTATGTAACCATGTGCAGCTGCACTTAGACATAGGACAGTACTTAGCTCTGATATAACACCTTGCCCTTCATTTGAGAGATGAGACTATTTACTGATAAATGAAATGCAAAATACCAAATAGAAAGTAGCAAGAGATGATCATTCTAGGAGAAAGTCTTTTTCCCACCCTGACTTTTACATAAAAAAACAAGACAAAGTATCTGAAATAGATTCCTCCTCAGATCTTTACCAAAGCTGACTTTATCAGTGTAAAATAAAAGCTGTGGGTAGAGGTAGATGTGTGCCATTAATTTTCCGAGACAAGTAACAAATTGCCTGCCTGATGGAGCACCAACTTTATGGTTTTCACCAGTTCTACAAGCTGAAGGATCTGCTTTGTGATGGGGCATCTTTAGTCAGAATGAAAAGTCTTCTATCCAGGATGAGAATAAGGAAGTGCTCCTCAGCCTGAAGACTGCTTGCATGAACTGAGTTTCACAAAGACCTTTGGTGGCTGATGAAGTGACAGAGGGTTTTGCAGGGTGTAGATGTATTTGTCTGAACCTCTGCTCATCTTTCTAAAATAAATTTGTTTGTAAGAAGTTGCAAAATGGCTCTTGTTTTCTTTCATAAGATATTGAATTGGCCAGATAAGGTGCCAAGTGAAAGCTGAACTTGCTCTGTATTGGCATCGTGACACACACAGTGCAAGTGGTCTTTAAGAGACCCAGGCTTCTCTGTAACTTTTTGCTGGAGTCTTCCTTGAAACTGAGGGAAATAAAAGCAAAATTGGGCCTACAAAGTTACTTGATTTCAATGTGAAATTTGATATGTACGCACAAAAATTTTAACACTCCATTAGAACAGAAAAATTAATTGCTCTATTTGATTGTATTTCTTCTAGGGAGCAGCCAAACCATGAACAGGTAGGTTTCAACATTGAAAACCTCTTGCTTCGTGGATGTACAATCAGAAATACTGAGGCTGCAGTAGGAATTGTTATATATGCAGGTAAGACATACTTTTTATTTAGGCAAACTGCAAGTTTCCCTGTAAATATCTTTTTAAAAATAAATGTAGTGTAATATTGCAACATAATTTGACATATTGTTTTAAAAACTGGTAGTGCACAGAAAAAGTATATAACTTTTTTTTTAAGCGAAGGTATTATTCATCCATCTCCAAAGCCAGCAAGTCTTGTACTTGGTCTTTGGCAAGTGACAGTATCCTTGTGCATGTCAAATATCTTGTAAAAATATTCAGACAAGTAAATTGCTCAGGTGTATTTAACCCTCAGCTCTGGCTATACTACTAATTCCATCTGTCATAACATCTACTCAGTTACCCTAAGGGAGGTCTCACTGGCTCCTCAGGGTAGAAACTGGAGCAGCTGAAGACCTAATTAGAAAAAAAAAAGGTAGTCTCTGAATCTCATTCATCCATTCAGTCTGTGCCAGTGTGCAGGAGGCAGTGAGGCAGCAGCTGGATGTGACAGACAAGGCGGCAGCATCAGTATAGGTTTATGCTGACATAAACATAGTGTGTCTGTGCAACCATGAACTTCATGCAGGAGACACGTGGGCAAAGACAGATAGCGTTGGTATAGCCCAGATCAAATGCAGCAGTGCCAGCTTCAGCAGTGGGTCAATTAATCTGTTTCTCAGCATCTTTGGAGTGTTACCAGTGCTTTTACTCAGTAAGCATGATTTATTATTGGATTTGCTAGCTGTTCCCTCTTTGGTGTCAGATAGTGTATCAGCTACTGTCTTCTTTGTAGATTAAATCAAAGTCAGTTCAAATACAACAATTAATCCCATTAGTTATTATTATCGTTCCAGTAGAGTTATATTAACTGTTTTATGTCTAATCAGCAGCAAGGGGTTCAGGGTTGAGTCACCTAAGAGAAATGAGAAGCCACACCTTTACAAGAGTCATTTATCTTAGATTAAGCTCCACAGCTCAGAACAATTTACTTGTCAACAGACTGTCTATTCCATTACTACACAACTGGACTCTAAATGTCTGCAGCTCCCATGTTTCCAAGGCAGCTTTGCAGGTCTTTCATTGCATGTCTCTGTGAACACCACATGCAAGGGTGGTGCCCACCAGGCAGAGGAGGAGAGCCAGAGCCAAACTCAGCAATTTTCTTTTTTTTTTTTTTCCCCAAAGTAGCTACCGTATAAAATTCTCAGTAGGGATCATTCCTGATATAATTGGAGTACTTTATCTTCCTTTCTCCTGTTGCAGTTCCTAATTTTCTTCTGTTTAGCTCAGATTTCCTAATATGTTCCCTTGACCACTGGCACAGGTCCTAATGTGGATTTCCATTCATGTTGCCTAAGCTGCCAGTAGCAAAGGTTGGAGTTTTAAAGTTATTCCCAAGCCACGGTGGTTTTCATATGAGTAGGTCTTCAAATCAGTTTCCTACAGAGTTCTTATTGTTAGTGTCAGAATAAAAGTGGGTGCTTTTTTCCCTTAAAATTAAGCTGGCTTCAGTCAGTATCAACTTCATTTCTAGGATTCTTTGATATTGATTGTACTCTGGCTTTTAATCATGGTCTGTGACCTTTTCTGATCAAGATAAGTCACATAATAAGATAGCACACTCTGTATTTTTATTACTCTATTACTCCTCAAACTTTATTCTAATGGAAGCCTTTGTGAGGAGTACAGTCATTTGTTAATGAGAATGCTTGGTCTGTTCAGTTCTCATCTGACCCATGGCTACCCAAATTGTTCTAGACAAAACAATAGCACTAAGACACAAAAACGTCATTACAGAGTGACAGCCAATGTAGTTTTCTCATTGTGATTGGCACAGCAGTAAGAATTATATGCTCTTCATGTACTAAAGTACCAGAAAGAAGTTTTAGATGAGCACATCAGCATCTAGAAATAGAGAGACAAGGTACCATTGGGGTGATAGGTGAGGTGCTGTGTTTCACAGCATAGGAAAGTGTGAGGATTAAAGGAGAAAAAAGCAGTTTATTCCTTATTTCTGTTTTTCTGTCCTTACAAGGTGATAACTGTGAAGTGTCCTTTTCCTGATGATCACCTGAAGTGGAAAGGAATGGTAGAACTGATATTTGGAAAGAAGCTCATCATGATTTCTTCCTGAAATAAATTCATTAATACTTCCTTAAGGGTTTTCTGGGAGGAATTAGAGGGCTTTGGCTTGATTGTATTTCAATACAAAGCATTCCATTATACCTGACATAAAAGTGAGGAGTAAGATTCACACAGCTGCTGGAGGAACAGAAATGCAAACATCAGTGTCCTCCCTTTCGGTGTAGCTTGGTGGTTAAGAGATTTTGTTCACCAAAGGGAAGGCTTAGGATTTGTTCCCAGTTATGCCTGTATGGGAGTGAACACGCGTTTCCTGCTTAACAAGCTGTACACTTGCCTAAGTGAACAAGAATGTACTGAATACTCACCTAAGTGGAACAAGACAGTTTTGTACTTGTGTGAGTTGAAAAGGCAGGAGCACTGGTTGTATAAACTGGTCCCACTGACACAGCTCTAGGCTGTGTAAATAATTGCATATTCATTGGAATAGTAAGCCAGGAGCCCCTCCTGAGCAAATGTACTGAACATTAGGCTGGAGAGTAATTTTCTCTCTAGCTCTCTTCTTAATTAATAACTGCTGATGTAAACCTGGAATTATTCCAGCAGGTGTGATTGAACTGCACCTAATTTCCAGTTTTGGGTTAAATCACTTCCCAAGAGAAAGCTAAAAAGCAAGTCAGGGAACAGTCCTTGTCATGCACATCATGCACATACAAATGAAAATTAAATAAAAGTCTGTAGAGTCTGTATTTTCAGGGAAAAGGACTGCAGAAATAAACATAAGATACCATTCAATATAACAACAGATGGTGTCCAGATATCCCAGTTGTGGAGCCACAGTTTAGATAACATTAATAGAACTGAAAAAGTAATTTCTGCTTCTTGAGTTCTTGAAGCATTCCTCTTTTTTTATTATTAGTGTAGCTGCTCAATTCTAACTCACTAAGCTTAAGAATTGTTGTGTTGTTTTTTTTTTTAATTTCTCATCCTGCTGTTTTTTCAGCACTTTATAACCAAACAGTAAAAAGCTAAGTATTATTGGTTTTCACTGACTTGTTGAATTTTATTTAATATACAAAATTTATCTAGTAGCTTTTGAATTGCTGAATATTCAAATATAGGTTTCAGGAACCTGTATAGCACCAAAACAATTTGTTCATAACATGCAAAAATATAGTACTATTGTTATTTCTTCTCATGGATATCTGGCTATTGATACTTTATGTAAACCTTATGATCATACTAAACCTGCTGTGATTGGGACAGGAAAATGTATATGACAGCTGAAACCTGTGGTATAATGGAGATTTTTTGTAAACTTCAAGATTTAGACCCTGATGTAGTCAAATAGAAAGATGGACAAGAAAAGTTCTCAATGTCAACATTGGTCATCCTGCTCTCATTTGGGGAGAGATACTCGTTAAAAAACAAAACCAAAGTACAAAATATTGCATAAGCATAATATTCATTTGTCTTTTGAAGGTCATGAAACGAAGGCCATGCTAAATAACAGCGGTCCTCGTTACAAGCGCAGCAGGATAGAGCAGCAGATGAATACGGATATTTTCATATGTGTGGGACTCCTGTTTGTGATGTGCCTTGTTGGAGCTGTAGGTATGAAGCACTGACAAAAATCTTTTTCCTAAATGGTGACTAAAATTGACGTTACAGACATGAGTGAGATCTACAGCTGAATGCTCTTGGGGTTTTTAGGCTCCATGGCCTTTCTAATAGGTGAGTTAAAATGGCAAATTTGAGTAATTCAGATGAAGACAACATGGCTATAAATGTTTCAGATAAGATTCATCCCCACCATTGTATGATACATGTAAAGCAAGAGAAAGCCATCCTGTGACTGTGTTGTAGGAATCGCAGGATATTTGTCAGCTGAGATCTTCCTTCCCGAGTGCTTCCTGAGGGGGTGTCTGCTCCTTGTGCATAAGAGCAGAAGTAAAATTATTTTGCTTTACTTTCATTTCAGTAGCATCTTCCTCTAATATGTTTGGCAGTGATATTAAACAGAGACACACAATTTAGAACCCATGAGCTGCTCATAACTAATTCATTCAGTTTGCATCCTCCATGGCTTCCTCCCTTCCTTCCCTTTACTGTGAAACAGAATAATTGCTTACATTGGAATAGCCTGCATTTTTCTGAGGTCCTTGCAGGTAAGCACATGTGATTTAGTGTAATTTAGTAACTGGTGTTTGTTAACTGACGGGCATTTACTGAATAGGTAATCTCAAAAAGACTGTCTTCACTGTGTGTAAGCACCTGCTTGCCTTCCAGCTCTGATTGCAATCTGTCCCAGGCAGGCCAGAATTAATAGGATCTCATAATTCAGAGCAAAGTACCAAATTTTGAGTCTACTGACTTTCGAATGGGGCAATGCTTTAAAGAGATAACAGGGGCTGCCATGAGCCCCTTTTTCTTTTAGTTGATTTTGTTTCAGTGACAACTTGCTTAGTGCTACTGCTCTGATTAAGTGACAGTAAAATCAAGTTTTCCTGTGCCTGCCCTGGAGGTACGTGATGTGGCACACCAGTCAGTCATCAAGTGTAATGCCATGGGAAGTAAGGACTATCCAAAACAGATGAATAATGAACTGACTTGCTCACTTCTTTGGTATTACTGCTTCATGTTGCAGTGGGCCTTTTTGGCATCAAAATGGGATTTCAGCTTCACAACTGAGCTCTGTGTGAGGGAGAGATTTTATTTTCCTTGTTCCCTGACTGCTGTCACATGGATTTAGAGACTTGCCTTGTCTGGTGTGTAGAGCTCTTGAGTTGTGAAGTCCTTCAATTTAAGGTTAAAAGAAGTCTCAGAGGAAAAAAATCACCATTTAAAAAAATAATTTATCTGCTCAGGTTAAGAAAAAAATGCATAGTCTAAGTGAAAAATGTAGAAGAATAAAAAGTCCAATTTCTTTCATCCCTCCAAAATGTCCAGAGGCTCTACCATGCTTCTCGCGGCCTTGTCATGCTCATTCAGCCTTGTCATGCTCATTCAGCCTTGTCTGAGCGTAGGATTTTAGGAAAAATTATCACTGGTGGATCAATTATCAGGATTATTTTTGCACACAGTGATAAACTGGGGTAAGAAGTGGCTTGTACAGCAGAGTTGTTCTTTATAAGATGTGACTCTGGTCTAAAGCGGCCAAAGAGCATTTCTGAAATAATCTGAATATTTTTGGCAGCATTTTAGTAGGCAGATGCTGCAAAACAATTGCTTGGTTAACTGGTGCTAATGGAAATTTTATTTGAGCTGGATATGTGAAGTGGACTAATAGAGGTTTTTGATGTCTGGACAAATGATGTAGTGAGGGAAACCAAGTTGTTTGCCTCTGTGGGAAGCTTTTGCTCCTTGACAAAAGTCTATTTCAATAAGGACTATATGGAAAGTGCTAAAACAATTTTTACAGGATGTTGCTAAGTCCTGGAACAGAGACTTT
>VWZS01001663.1:0-27609 GCA_013397075.1 Rhabdornis inornatus | reverse complement strand
AAAGGCGGGAGGGGAACAAACCATTACAACCGAAAACCAGGGGGAACAACTGAGGGATAAACCATTACAAAACACAGAACAACACAACTTTAACAATGAAACAACAAACCACAACATGCAATGATATCTACTGGTATTTAAAACACTGAGGAAGAAGCAGTTTGATATATGATTTAATTGAAGGAATGTAAAGATGAGTTGCCCAGACTGAATCTAGGGGGTTTGTCAACTCTTAACAAAGACAGATTGAAATCAAGAAAGGAAGAATAAAAAATATTTCAGTTTGTCTGTATACAAAGGTTCTAAAGTTTATTTCTGTTAGAGGAAAGAGTCTTCAGCTCTGAGGATTTTTATGGGTAGGTGATAGAGATAGTCTTCCAGCGGGGAAATGCAGAATGAAAAAAGATCTGTGCAGAGCTAAGAGCCATGGAAACACCTGATAAGGCAGAGGTGAATGAAAATATCCCTGAATACTTATTTCTCACTAGCATATCAGTTATGTGCATGTACTACAGAGCTCTGCATTCTCCGAAAGATTTCCAGCATTGCTTGGGGGAGCACTGTTTTGGAAATGCTCTCAGTCCATACCTGCACGTTTCAGAAGCTTTGTCACTCACTTCACTGCTCAGCAGATTCCAATTGTATCTCATTCCCACAGGGCATGGAATTTGGACAGGAAACTTTTGTCAGCATCCACCTTATGATGTCCCAGATAGGAATGGCAATTTTGTGTCTCCAGTTCTTGCCGGTTTCTACATGTTTCTGACAATGATAATCCTGTTGCAGGTAAAAGACAAAATCCTGTTACCTCCAAGGAAGAAGCTACTCAAAATTTAGTATAATCACTAATGAACAATTAATATCAACTAATAGCTGTGCAGTGCTGCCTTAATCCTGTTTGAAAATATTGCTAGGAGTGTTTCAAATCACCTAAGTGTGAAATAATGTTTTTTGTTTTTTTTCTTTCTAAGTGCACTTTTTTTTTTCTTGCTATTGAAACCCCACAAGGATATAGATAGGAAACACATGTATAATAACTTTAACTCAGAACAATAGTAGATGCAATAAAGAAGATATCTACATCCAAATGTCAACTTTTTTTCCTGTCTGTATCCAGAATTACAACATAAGAAAGCCATTTAACATCTCAGAAAAGCAGTGAAACAAAACTTGCCAATTTTCCAGTGGGAAATAATAACTAGATATGGTTCATCTGGTATAGGAAAGAGGCTAAATTAGGAGTAGGATACTTGCATATGTGAGTGTGATTAAGCCTAATTGGGAAAGAATATTTTATTGGGTGAGGAAAAAAATTACATTTAATTTTCAGATTTCTTTAGGTCAGTGCTGAGTTTTAAGTGGACAGAATTTCTTTAATATGAACAAAATCTGAATATGACTTTCACAGCTGCTCAGAGATTCCTTGGTGAATTATTCTTCACTACTGAAACAGAGTATTTGTGCATCTTAAAGTGGGAAATTCTTTCTTGCCCATTCTTATATCAGGATAAGGAAACTTGTGGGTGGGAAGTGTTGTGTGAAAAGTAATGGTTTATGAAACTTTTCTGCCCTAAGTTTTAGTCTGTGCTAGTCCATCCTCTTGGAGTTTCAGAAGGGTAAGAGCAAGCATGATCCTTTGTCCAGAAAATATGCTTTGTAAGGGCATCCTCGCAAAGACCCACATTTGAATTTAGTACTCTAGGAATTTAGTCTTGAGTTTGCCACTTATTATCCCTGTTTCTTCATTGCTATTGTGTGCAGGATTTTTTCCATCCATGAGTTATTATTCACCAGTCCCACAATATGTCTCTAGGAAGAACTGTTTCTTTGGAAATCATTAGTATACCTGTGCCAGGACATTTCTGGTAGAAAGCAAAGAAATTTTTCTTACCTCTCACGAGAATTTGAACTCTTTCAGATTTTAATCCCCATATCTCTTTATGTGTCAATTGAGTTGGTCAAGCTGGGCCAAGTCTTCTTAATTCACAATGACATTGACCTGTATGATGAAGAAGCAGATCTGTCCATCCAGTGCCGTGCCCTCAATATTACTGAAGACCTTGGACAAATCCAGTATATCTTCTCAGACAAAACTGGGACACTAACAGAAAACAAAATGGTATTCCGACGTTGCACTGTTGATGGAATTGAATTTTCCCATCAGGAAAATGGTGAGACAGTCTTTTATACTTGCTTTTTTTGTCTGAACAATTAAATGTTATTAATTTAAATATTAATACTGAGCCCTCTGATTGAATGTAGAGTTTTGTGGAATAGTTGCTATTTTGTGAAGGACTGCTGTTACAGACTCACAGAAGTGAAGGCATTTTAAATGATTCAGAAGTCAGATGGGAGAGGTTGTCCAGATCCCTCTGCAGGCGCTTACAGGATTTGCCCTGCATTCAAAGAGCACACAAAGAGAACATTTTCTCTTTAATTTCTAAATGAACACCAGAAACCTTTTATAAAGGTAAAAGGTTTACTTTATAAAAGAAAACCTTTTATAAGCTCACAAACTGATATTAGTTAATATTTAAATTCAGTGGGTCCAAAAGTAATTATTTCTGTGAACATGTAAATGTACACTTCTGTGTGATATGAAGAATACAGGTACTCTTTTCCCAGAGTGGATCCTGGCTGCAGCCCGGATCTGAAGGATCTTGGCACTCTGTGCTCTGAACTCGTGGTATTGACTTAGACCCCTTCTTCATCATTACTTTCGTGCTCTATATAGTGGAAAGGATCCTGTTAAGCTGGCAAGCAGCTGCCAAAAAGATGTTTGTGTTCTATGACTGAAAACATTAGCAAATTTGTGAATTACCATAATTCACTCTCCTGTTCCAACTGCAAAGAGCAGCTGAAGAGACAAAACATTAAGAGAAGCCTATAAAAGTGACCAATCACTTTGAAAACAGATTTTTATTTTCTTGCAATAATAATAGTGGCAATTCCCAGAAACTGCTGTGGACAGTGAAATTTTTCTGGTGATGGCTTTTGAAATGCTTTGGCTTTGGTTTTAGATTTTTTTTTAACTGATTGTCTTGGTTTGAAAGATNGGCAGGGAAGATGCTAGGTAGGAGACCCGGCCGTTTTCAGTCCACCCCGTGAGCGAGAGCCAGCGCCCAGGCCCCTGTTCTACATTTCCTTTTCCGGTCTCCCATTATCCCCCACCCCCTGCGAGGGAAAAACTATTGTTACTAAGGTGTGGCCACAAATACTTAGCATAACAATGGAAAAAATTCCACAGAAAGAAAAGGGAACAATTCAACCCTCAACACTGATCAAGGAATTCCTCCCAAACAGTTAAAAAAAAAAAAATAAACAGAATCAGAGATAAGGTTTCACTTTTCTTTTGCAGACAGGCGACTGAAAACAGAGAAAGAATTGAATTTAGACAATGAGGATTTTGCAAAACTTCAGCATTTCACTCTTCCTCCCGTGAATCTTGAGAGATCAGCCACTTATAAGCACAGTACCATGAGACCTCTGAGGAGGTGCCAGAGCGACCGGGTGCATTTTCAGGGGCATGCAAGGAACAGGTCATTCGGTCGACGTGACAGCAACCAGTCTCAAGTGGCATTCAGCAGCCCCATTGTGAGTACCAGCAGACCAAGCTAACACCTAAGTTATCTCTTCTCTTGCGTTGTGTGGTGGAAAGCCAGTAGGCAGAGAGGAGAAGTCCAAGCCTTGTTGGAGTTGAGAGGGAAGGGGGAGACAAAGAATCAGAATCCTCAATTGGAGCATGCAGGCTGCAGTCAGGGAGGAGCAGAACCTGTTGCAATTTAGGTCTGAAACTTCCCAAAGTCACACATAGCCTAATTAAATCAGACTGTTCTGCTCTTCTTGAAAATTTTTTTAACAGACATTTCAGACAAGGCTTTTGTGAGCACTAAAAGGAGGTCATACACTTCCAAAATTAGAATTCAAATTAAAGGCCTGAAAAACCCATCCAAGTCTTGATTTAAAACAAAAAGTCTAATCATTGCAGAATTCTCAGAACTTTATTTGCTGCAGCTGTTATAAGATCCTGCTTACCTCATTCAATTCTGCTGTCATGTAGTAAGTACCACTCAAAACTCCTACTGTTCTTGGAATATGGGAGTTCTGTAAATTGTTATCCTAGTATTTTCCAGCCCAAACCTCATGAGTTGCTGAGAACATCTCTGTGGATTCTTGAGAACCCATGAGTCATGACTTCTGAGAACTTCTTATAGGTCGTGCTATTGAAGGATAAAGAAATTTCTTGCCAGTATATTTTCCAATTACATTTTCTTTATTGCCAGACCTTTTCATTTTCTTCTATAAATAAACATTTTTAATTCACTGTAAGGCAATATCTGAGGAGCTAGTATCAAATGTTTCTTTGGTAGAAAAAGATTAAGCTGCTGTTATGGAAATAAACAGCCTTAGCTGCTCATAGATGTCACTCTATCTAGGTAAATTGTTTTAACACCCTATGACAATTGGGAAGTTGTTGTAAAAATAGAGGCATTTAGATATTGCACAGAGCCTGTCCTGTATGACCTTTAAATGAGACATAATAGTATCCTTCTTTGCCACCAGAGTCAATTCTGTATTAATAAAATGGAATATTACATTTTTTTGGTGTCTCTATCATTCCTGTGCTTTGGAACTTACATCACCTCATCTAATGCATTTTTAACTCCACACAAAAAAAAATCAAAATCAAAAAAACAAAATCTGCAAAATTTACAAATCTGCAGCATCCTGAGTACACCTAGTATACACAGAGTGTTTGTAGACCTGTGTGTATGTCAGCAGACAGGGGTTTGTAAGAAAAATCCATCTTTCAACAATGTAACGTGATAGAAAATCAACATTTACTCTCTACCTTTAGGTGCTCTTATGAATTAAGAGAGTGACAGTACATTTCCTTGTAGATTTAATAGTTCCAATAAGTAGTGCCTTGCTATTAGAAACATTTAATGAAGATTTTCATTGTCCCATGGTCATCAGGTTTTCATACCATCAAGTAGAAGAAATGCTATCAATTTAATGAGGAAACCTTAAAACTGAATGGCACTAGCCATTTTATATCAGCATTTTCCGTAACAGAACTGTTAACATTGAAAAGGTGGCAAATTTAAGTGATTGTCATTATTAGTGCTGTTTCATTCAGTTTTGTTTTTTGCTTGGTTAGGGGTTTTAATATATGTTCAGGCTGAAAATTCAGCTCAGTGCTGTTTTCACTTAATCTGGAAAAGAAGATGAGAAATATTTTTCTGCTAAATATTGATTTTTTGTTTTGTTTTTAAAACCTGTCTCTGAGGCCACAATTAGCCTGACAATTTTCGATTTTTCCAGAGGAAACTTTTGAGTTCAGAAGGTTGCTGCTGAAGTGAAATGCCCAATAGTGCATTGTTCTTTTTGACAAGAACTTGCAGCAGACATTGAGGATATAGATGAGAAAGAAATTGAGTGGGATGATGATGGACAGGAGAGGCTGAGATACACATGTAATAATTTGGTGTTTGTGATTTTTATTCTAATTGTGGCAGTGCATGAAGAAATTGAATGAAAAATTGTGCAAGGTGTTGGTGAGAGTCTAATCTTTCATGTTTAATAGAATTCCCAACATAACTATTTGACATACCTGTTTGGACAGTTTTATCTGCACATAGGTGTTCTTCTTTGGAATTGTCCTGTTAAACTGTTTGGGATTGTTCTATTTACAAAGTATAGTGTTAGCATAGTCCCATCACCCACGGAACTACTGCAGTGCAATATAGTGAAATGGTTTCTTAAAAGCAGCAGCTTTAACTTTTCAGCCTCTGATTCTTTTTAGGAGACTTGAGAAGATAACTAAAAAAATCAGACTTATCCTTAGCACGTTTTTGTTTGTTAGAGAAAGGACTGCATCAATATTACAAACATGTCCCTGTATGTCAAGTAAAAACGCATAAAAATACTGAGCCAGAAGAACCAGAGCTTTCTGCAGCAGAGAAAGTGAAATGCCTTGTTCCAGCTTTGGATTTCAGTTGAGCTGCAAAATGAGCAGTAGATTTATTTGCAATTATTAGGATTATTTAAGAACTGCTTGTCACTTTAGCATGCAGGAGACAGAATGTAGCATTTGGCTCAGCACAGTATAGCCAAAAAGGTGTTTGGGTGACTTCTGTTGCATGTTTACAGAACTTGGGAAAACTGTGCCAGATTGAATGAGGTGAGGGTAATAGCTGAGATGAGCCAGAAAGCTGCTAAATAACTTTGGCAGTTCCTTAAAGAAGGCATGCAAAACTGTTGGCTCATGGGAAGACATCTTTTAAATTTGGATTTCCTTGTTAAATATGGCCCTGAATTTAACCTAAACCAAATTCTGCTAACATGAAATTTCTATTAAAATAATACTCCCATAGCTCTACATCCAGGTAAATTGTAGGGAAGTGGCATTGTTAAGTAGTTTGGCTTGCAAATTTAGGTTAGATTAGAAAGAGAGTGGTAGTAAAATTACAGAAACATTTCAGGAACAAGTAAACATACATATATTTATTTATTTATTGCAAAAATTGAAGAAGTTTGAGAGCACTTCTCTTTCTAGGTGCAAAATGAAACTGCTCTGGAAACAAAAAGTGGTACTACTGTAACTAAACCATAAGCACAAAACATTCTCTGTTGAAATAACAATCAACTTCCACACTCAACTGGGAGACCCCAAGTACACATTCTTCTGGAATGCCCTTTAATTTAGGAGTCAGCAGTTTCAAAGTTAAGGAGTACAGATTTTTCTGATTTTTAGTAGATCTCAAAAGAAGTAAAATTCTGAGATCATCTTCCTTTTGGAGATGCATTTTCTTCTAATTATCTAATTACAGCTTTTTGAAAGATATCTTTTTTTCCTAGATGTTAAGTACAAAAGGCGTTTTCTAGGTTTAAAGTCAAGAAGTCTATGAAGTTGCCAGTTATTTCTTGAGGACAGTGGTAAATGAAAATAATCCTCACTAAGTAATTTCTCTTCCAGGAAAAGGACGTGAGTCCTGATAGCAGGCTGCTGAGGCGGGTGCAAGAAGCTGCCCTCCAGACTGAAAGCTTTTCTCCTTTTATACATACGAAGACTTCCACATCCTTTACTGACTTTTTTCTTGCTCTTACCATTTGCAATACAGTTCTGGTTTCCACAGCTACTGAGCCAAGACAAAGGGTAATTTAACTTTAAATGCATGAGGCAAATGGATCATGCTTCCATTCAACAATGTAGTGTAGTGTCCAGTGAAGACTGAGGTGGTGAAAAATGGTTTGTTTGAGAGGCGTCCTCTAGTTCCTTTACATTTTCTGTAATATTTACTGCTTCCCTGCCTGTATATCCCTTCCTAGCTTGTCTTTTTATGTTTATGGGTAGCTAAGGCTACCACACAATTTGTACTTTTTCTTTTAGATTTTCTATTATATATGCTGTAAGAAGTTTTCTGAACACACTGGGATTTCTCTGATCTGCCAAGCAATTGATAGAATTACAAGGGCTTCATTACATCTTTGCTTCAGAGGTAGAGATACAAATCACCATCAAATTTGGATGCCATCTCACATATGGCTTCTCCATTGAATTCTTCCACCACAGTTAAATGGCAGGAGAGGGGAAAAGGGGAAGTTTCAGTTGTTATTACTGTCATTTAGATGCAGAAAAGTAGAGAGAGGTTTTATGAAAGCTGTCGAAGTCCACATTTATTTATTTTTAACCTTCATTTTTTTCATATTTCTAGGTCACAATCCCACCACCAGTAAAACCTTCAGGAATCACCCTGGAGAGAATTCATCAGATATTTCAAAGGCTAAAATTAGCAAGCCTTAGTCAGTCTTTTTCATTATCTCAGTCTAGTTCACATCTTGGTGCCAGCTTCAGTGCAAAGAACACTGAGGAGCCTCTTGCTGTGCTGGAAAATTGTGATAATGAAACCAACTGTTCTGCCAGTGGTAGAGGCCAGGAACTCCAGGACAAGGGCGGCAGAGATATTGGTACTACTTCCTTGGACAAAGTTTTTAGATCTGCGACTACCAGGTCTCTGCCAGCAGACTTTTGTTACGAGGCTGAGAGCCCAGATGAGGCAGCTCTTGTCTATGCTGCTCGGGCCTACGGCTTCATTCTTGTGTCCCGGACACCTGAACAGGTCACCGTGCAGCTGCCACAGGGCACACTCCTGACCTTTGATATCCTCTACACTTTGGGATTTGACTCAGTCCGGAAAAGGATGTCTGTAGTGGTGAGACACCCTCTAACCAAGGAGATTGTTGTCTACACAAAAGGCGCTGACTCTGTAATAATGGACCTGCTGGACAACTCTACTGAAGGTAATTAGCCAGGGAGCTACTTCTCTTGTGTCTCCTGACAAGTTTTCAGTACTCTTTTCTGCATGAAATATTATATCTAGGTATTAAAAGTATAAAAAAATATGCTTTATCTAGTATTTTGCTTGCAGATCAGAATGGAGGTATTTATTTACCTCACAAGTGCTTAGAATATGGAATGGGATAATAAAAATTCACAGATAATACTAACTCATGTGGATTGTGTCCTCTTCAATAATATTGCCGTAAGGGCCTGACCATTGTTTTTCAGGTTGTCAGCAAGAGTGCTATAATATTTAAACTTAAATTACTTATAAATTTAAAGTATAAAACAAAAACACAAGTAATATTATCTTAAAGGAAACAAGATTTTTAGCAATATTTCAACTTCTGCACTGCCAACACTTTTGAGCTTTTAAAGAACCTGATATTATAATCAAATCCACTTTTCTCTAATGCCCACTCTTTTCTAATGTTAGGCTATTAGATTGAAAATTATCTGTGCTTAAAATACAGAATGTTTTCCTCGTGTTTCACAGGTGACATTAGCATAGAGAAGAGACTGAAAAGAATAAAAGAAAGAACACAGAAGCATCTGGACTACTATGCCCGTGATGGACTGCGAACTCTGTGCATAGCTAGGAAGGTGGGACAGCACCAGGTTCTGTACATGTCAATAGAATTACTAGAAAAATATAGTGGTTATAATCCTGCTTCAGGATCCAGCCAGATATATAGCCCATCATTTTGTCCCTCTACTTGCCTTGTCTGGAGTATTTTTTTTTCCTCTTTTTCTTCAGTGTGACCAAATGGTGGGTTTTTAGTCAGTGTCAAAACATTTATTTCTGTTTCTTGTATAGTAACTCTAGCTGACCTACTCTACAGTGTTTCCAAGCAAGAAACAAAGAGTCTGCAGCGCAGCTGACCTTTTTCTCTTTTGTTTAGCATTCAGCTTTCAAAAATCCTACTCTCAGCCTGAGTTAGTGTCATACTTTCATACAGAAGTTGTCAATGTGCAACAAATAGATCATATTCAAGCACTGGAGAAATGTAGATCAGCCCTTAGAAATTGTGTGCTCTCGGCTAAGCAAGAGTTGTGTGAGCAAGAAGTTCTGTCATACTTTTTGAGTCTCAGCTGTAGGTCATTTGTACACACTACTAGTTCTTGCAGTTTTCTCTTGGAAAAGTCTATGTTATTTTAAAGATGACACAGTTCTTTACCAGTTTTGATAGGAGTTAAGTCTCTGTGATCCAGAATGTTGGCATTCCTCTCTTTATTTAAATTTCAAATCAACACTGTTTAAATTATATTATGCAGGTCTTGAGTGAAGATGACTTTCAAAAATGGGCCAATTTTCGTCGGGAGGCAGAAGCTGCGATTGACAACAGAGAGGAGCTGTTAATAGAGACAGCACAGCATTTGGAGACCAAATTCACCTTGCTGGGTAGCTAAAAATAGGAATTGTCATTGCGTGAAGTATCATTTGCTCTCCTGTGATAGTCTTGGCAATTAGACAGACAACCGCTTACAGTAGTTTGTATCTAAAAGACTTCCTCTGTGGTTTGCAAATCCCCGAGCTAGGGAGAAATAAAATCTAATGACAGTGTTTATACAAGTTCTCCTGCATTTTGGGCAGCAGTAACTTTGAAAAAGTGTACTGAAACTATTGTCTGCCCCGAGCAAAGAACATGCACATCAGCTGTTACTGTGGCTGAGCTGACATAGTAGATGATGAAGTTCCCACAATTCAATTATGCATCCATATCCTTAGGTAAACCCATAAAATACTATAAATTAACTTCAGTTTTGAGTATGAATTCCAATGAAATTTTGGTAACTGAACTGTATTATAAAATCCAGTAACTTAAATGTGTAGGTGTTTTGCTACTGAGTTCCTGCTGTTGTTGCATTGTTTTGCATGCTTTGTGCGCTTTGTAAAAAGATGTTTAGTATTAAAACTTACATTGATTGACATTTCTGCATCATTCATCACTGTCATATCTAACAACATCATTCTGTTAAATTATGGAGCACTTCAGTGCTTTCTGTTCTAATTTGTTTCTGAACATTTTGTTCTTTATGACTGATTTTTGGAGTTGTCTCACTCTCATTTTTCTCTGACTACAATTTGTGCCCATATTTTGTTGAATTTCTGCTATTGCAAGCAGTAGCTTGCATTATGGCTTCTCATAATCTCTGAAGGGATTTGAAAAAATAGTGTAATAATGGTAAATACCATAAGCAGACCACATAAGAGGTAGTGTAGATCTTGTCAGGATCTGTTACCTTTGCCAATTACTAAGGCTCTGTGTGCTTTCACGCTTTTAATTATTTTAGTTTTTTAAAAAGTCTTTCCTTAGCCTAAATCAATATCTATCTTTAACGTACCACAGTTACAGCATCTTCAAATTGACATCTAGTGGAAGGGATAAGGAGAATGGTAACACTCCTATGGTGATCTCCCAACATCATCAGGATGAGTGTTGGCATCTGCTTCTAAGTTTGCACATGTTCAAAAAGAAATGTACTGTACTGTTTCTTCTGCATTTGATGGCTGAAGCATCTGACTTGACAACAGGGACAGCATTCATTTAAAGCCAAAGTTCATCTTTTCTGATTGCTTTGATGGGACTTAATGCAGTATTTTTAAAATGCATATGGTGTGATTCCTCTGCCAGCTCATTGTCATTTTGGATTATCAGGAAGAAATTAAATGCATTGTTCTTGTAATGAGCAAAATGAAGAGACAGAAGTTGATTGTTGACACATTCAGACCTTAATCCAAATGCAAGTCGTGTGCCTTCATGTTTATTTGTTGGACAGAACTTTGGCTCAATTCTCAATGTGTTCAGCACCGTGACTGGAAAGCAAAGAGCTTTTTTTAAACAAGAAAATAGCAACTTGATTTCAAAGAAAAAGAAAATTATTTCTCTTCTTTTCCTGTTTGCCCAGGAGCAACAGGGATTGAAGATCGCCTGCAGGATGGAGTACGTGACACTATTGTGTCTCTCCGAGAAGCTGGGATAAAAATTTGGGTGTTGACAGGAGACAAACAGGAGACAGCAGTTAACATTGCATACTCGTGTAAACTTCTGAACCAAAGGGACACTGTCTTCACCATTAACACTGAAAATAAGGTGAGTAAAGAAATACAAAATGCACAGAATTTGCTATCTTACCCTTTCTTTGTGTCTTGCAATTTGGCATTCCTTTGCTTTAGACGTCACTCAACAAAGAACAGTCAAAAAACCCCAAATAGCATTAGGCCAGAAACTCTGTAGACAACACATAACAGGATGAATTGAAATATAAGACACTAATGTAGAGTTTCATTCAATTACAATACACTGATTTTTCCAAATGAGAATGTTGTTTTTAAAAATTACCTGAATTAGGATCTTTAGGAAGAAATTTATATGTATTTTAAGTCTCTAATTCCTTAATAACATGGATATCTGGATTTCCACCTTACAATGGAAATTTCAGTTTAACCCTAAGTGATATCTTTTAGAAGACGTTTGGAAAGTGATGTATGAGTCAGCCAAGAAAAAGTATGAAGGTATAGATTTAAGTAAATTCAGAACTTTCTAATTGCATGTTCCCTAGTAGGATTAGCCTTAATCAGAAATTTATTATCAAAAAATTTAATCTAGTATATCTTTGTTTAAGCAGGGGCCGGTTAAAAACATAGTCACTTCCTTGACAATCCATGGTGTTGTGGTTGGGGTTTCTTGTTGAGGTAAAGCAGGTGAAGAAACAGGATGGCCTTTGCAAGGGTTTCACAGAGATGTTTAATTCAGCCACATGTGTGTACAGTCCCAGAGTTCAGAGGCAAAGGCATTGGTCTGGGGCTTTGGGTTAGGTACATGGGATGAGCAGGGTGGGGAAAGAAGTATCAGAGACCAATTACCAGGGGACGTGGGGGTGTCACAAGGGTGGGGTTAGGGCATAGGGGCCAACAGGGAAACAGGGTGGGAGTGCCTTTCAAGGTCTCCACAGCATGGTGGCAAACACAGTTGCTGATGTGTTCAAAAATTCCCTCAATTTCCATTGGCAACAAGAGGGTCAAGCTGAGGCTGTAGGTAAAGGGAACATAGTCTAAAATAAGGATAATCACTTCTAGGGCAGGTCTGTCAGTTCTTGTGAGTCACTAAAACACAGTGAGCAATTTGTAGTGCAGTCTATGTCTATTCCTGACATCTGAACAGAAAAGAGAAAATAGAGTCCTAACTTCCAAAGAGGGTAAATGCCATTGTGGGTGGTGAAAGCAAAAGGTTTTAGAAAAGCCAACTTGGCTTTTGCTGGATGTGGAGCAGTATAAGCAACATATGAGGAAAATCATGCCTTAATGTCAGAAAGTGAATTGGCCGTCACTATGCACAGCCTCACGCCTCATCCCTTTATGCATCTGGGTGGGGCAGGTTGCCTAGTGGATGGATTATGGGGATACCATGTCTAGGCATTAGGATTAAACCAGATCCATTTGCTAAGGAAGGTCAGCCCTGTCCATTTCTAAACACAAAAACTCCAAAATGCCATTTTGTTGCCCTTTTTGCATTTTCTTGCTGGCAGCGTCTTACTTCCCATAGAGACCTGGAAGCCCCTGAGGTGCCTTCAGAGCAGCTGCTGCCTTTTTCCTGCTCCTTTTTTTGCAGCGTCACTCGTGGCCCTCACTCAGCAGGAACAAGAGGCACAGTGAGTTCAGCTCTTCCAAGGGCTGGCACGAGGCTGTGGAGGGCAGGCAGGGCTTCCTTGTGTGACCAGACGAGTCACTCACTGGGGTTGTCTCAACTTTTTTCCCCACAGAACCAGGGTTACCAATACAAGCTTGCTTTTCTCAGTAAGGCTATTGTGAGGGTTAAGTAAATACTGTTAAGATATTGGCTGTTTTCCTCATGGTAGGCAATTGCATAGGGTAGCGAAATGGCCTACTTTGTAACAGCTTTTGTCTGCAGCTAGTAGCTCTCCAAGCAAGAAAAAATCCTAAGCAAATATCTGTTTCTTTTAATGTTGTGGAAATAGAGAAACACACAAAGATGATATGGAATCTGGCACAAAAAACATTCCAATGCGTAATTTCACTTGAAACGCATATATCTGCTTTAACAGGAAGCAGAATGAATGCATTTACAATGGAAATTAGAAGGTGGTTCCTGCCAGAATGGAGATGCTACAGGCAGGACCACCCTGGCTCTGGAAATGCTGGCATGGGCACTTACCTACAGCAGCCTCTGTGGCCCTGGATCCAGAAGCAACCTGCATACACATGGGGACTTGTGGGAATCCCCATGGTTCAGGGTCACTGGAGTTTCTCCACAATAAGATTTAGTTTCCTCACTTTCAAAATTATAAACCAAAGACGAACTTCTGAAAGAGGATCCCAATAGCAGCAGTGAGGAACACAAGTAATATATACAAAGTATTTAACCTGTTAACTCTGCCAAGCTGATGTCTTGATAGTGGCATCAGTGTGCAGAGCCTCTCCTTATCCCTGAGCCCAGCAGATTATTCAAACACTGAAAATGAAATATCTTCCAAGAAGATGCAACATAATTAGGTAGCTTGGTGGATTCGTTTCAAAAGGCGAGTCAAAGCAAGCCAGGAATTCCCACTACTGTTTCTGGTTTGTTCGCAGAAAGCCGATGTTTCTTCAATATTTTTTAGGGGTTTTAAGTGTGCAGTCTAGGTGCAGGTTTTTATTATATGTCAGAGGTACATTTGATTCCAGTACTTTCCACTTCAGTGTAATTTAAATCTTGCAAACATCCTACACGTGTACCTTATGCTACATAAAGCGAAAATAACATTATAGACTGAACTATCACTAAAGCTGGCAGAAAAAGGAGTGATTAGCTCCTCAGATATTCTAGGGCTATGCCACAGAAGGAGGACATTGAGTATTAAGAGGGAGCAAAATAACTTTGATATCATTTTGGATTTTCTGTGATAGTGATAGCCAATTTAGGAGATCTGGATGGGAGAGGTAAGAGTTTTCCCCTTCTATCTGTTTCTGTCTAGTACCAAGTCAGTTCCAGGTGTTGGCATCTAAAAGGGGGGACTTGATCCAAAATGAAGAAGATTTGCTAAGGACTTTGTGTTTGAGGCACAGTGCTGGAAAACATGAAGTTTTATTTCTGTTCCTAATTGTGACACACGCCTGATATGTGACTAGAAAAGGCCAAACTCTGAAAGTTACTGGATAATTTTGAATATCCGGAGCTCTTGTTTTTCTTATCGCAGTTTATTTTTTGTGGAAGCCAATGATGTAACATCTCACATTGTTCATATCAGAACTGTGTTTTTCAATCTCCTTAAAAGAAGATATTGTCTTTTTGATTTCTGAACTCTCAGCATAAATGCACCTATGCCTTTCTGATGTAAAGATTTTTATATTTTCTTTTAAAATGATGTCTTACCTCAGTTAACCGTTTGATTAAATGTGCAGCCTTTTCACTGAGGGATTGGATGGTGTCATATTGAAATAATCTCCAATCAGATGAAACAGTGCGTTTTTCAGTAAATCTCCCCTAAAATTTATCTGACCAGCTTAAACCCACTGGCATGATTATACAAACATACATTTGGCAAGGCGCTGTGGTGTAAAGGGAGATGGAGATAACTATTTCTAGAACCATGTCTGTTTTCTCACAGGAAACTTGTGAATCTCTCTTGAATTTAACACTGGAAGAGGTGAAGAAGAATTATGAGTACAACAAACCGCAGAGGAAATTTTTTGGCATCATCCCAACATCTTTCTCAGTCTCGGAGGCCCCCAGCCCTGAGTTTGGGTTGGTGATTGATGGACGGACGCTCAACATCATCTTCCAGGGAGGGCTGGAGGAGAAGTTCCTGGAGCTGACACAGCACTGCCGCTCTGTGCTCTGCTGCCGCTTCACTCCTCTGCAGAAGAGCATGGTGGTCAAGCTCGTCCAGAGACAGCTGAAAGTGATGACCCTGTCCATAGGTACCTCCACTCTGGATCTCACAAGAGATAGGTTCTTTCTTTAAGAGAAATGTGTGGAATATATTGTATGGGGCAGATTTTTGTGCCTCAGATAGATGCAATAAGCAAACAGCATTGATTTATCTTTCCTGATCAAAATCCATATAAAAGTCCTTCTTCAGCTTTCACTAAGCAAATCTGCCCCTCTTTAAACAAGATGAAGGCACTCTAAATCCAGAATCTCCCAGCAGTCCCTTTTATGCACATCAGTACAAACACACATATGTATTACCTCAAAAATGTCCTTGTTTTGGGCCTGGAAATCACTCAAGATTAGTCACTATTTTATTTTCTCATAAAGCCCTTTTCCTGTCAGATTTTCCCAGCTGGTGAAAACTGAATTATCTCCAGAGTGGTATTAAGCACTGACTCATTTGCCTTTTTTCCTCCAAATAACGTGAAATGCTTTGAGTTTTCCGCCATGCTTTTGGCAAGTGATGCCACTAAAGTCCTTGATGAATTGATTTAGACAACTCCAAACTAAAAAAATACACCCCTGTGGGCAAAACAGAGACAGAAGAGTCTATTGTATTTTTGCAATATTACTTTGCCTTACAGTTCAAACTATAAGCTTTCAGCCTTCTGCTTCATTTACTTTACCAGCTAACCTAATTTACAATTTATCTAATTTACAACCACAATTGCAAGCGGTAAGTATGGCTGTTCTTTCCCTGGAAATTTGGTTACATATTTAACATATTGCTACAAGTTGAAATACGCAAAGTAATTCTTGAAACTGGCTTGTTTACATTGTCATCTGCAATCAGATTTGTCATAGATTCAGAGAATTCAGTGAGATAGGGTGTTGCAAAGCATGTTCCTGAGCATATGGATTTGGCCAAGCAGAAACACAAAATGATGGTGATGTAAATGGTGGGGTTGCTGTGTCACCACCCAGCCAGTCCCAATGCTGGATTTTGCCCTGGTCGAGGCAGGTCTCCTGGGAAGGAGAGATCAAAACCAGAGCCTTGATGTCATGCATCAGTACTCCTGATCAAGATGCATGGTAGTACGGAATATTTGAAATAATAAGCATAGCTGGGATTACTTCCTTTTTCTGATGGAGGCACCGTTTCTTGCACTGTTATTACTCCTTCCTGTCTTCCCACTCTAGGGGATGGTGCAAACGATGTAAGTATGATTCAAGCAGCTGATGTTGGAATTGGAATATCTGGCCAAGAAGGCATGCAGGTATCCTCTGTTTCTTTCCTCTTTTGTTTTTGAGGCTTAATAAGTTTCATAGTAGCCCTACACTCTCAGGTGTCATTTAAAAATGCAAGTTGGCATCATAAACTAATATGCAGCTTACAATTATGGGTCCAGCCAAAAAAAAAGAGCATTTTGAGCCCCAAATCATCAAGTGAGGACAAACCTGTGTTTGCTCATAAGACTGGAAAATTAGCTGATGTCTACCCAGTGTTAGGTGAGCATCTGGTTTCTGAATCTCAGCTGCTGCATTTCCAGGTTTCTAGGGTTTGTGAATTCCCTTCCACTGTCTTCTGCCCTGAATCATTTCCCGCACATCCCCCTTTCTTATTCTCCTTAAATGGAGAGTTCTGCAGAGATAGAAAGTTCCAACTATATTCTTGAGGGTTAGTTTGTTGGTTTGTTTCTTCTATAATATTCAATAGTAGGAAATTATTTCAATGTCTATGTTCAAATTTCATTACATAGCATGTGGAAAGGATGTTTTGTAAATGACCTTCTATTCCTTTTCCCAAAGGCTGTGATGGCCAGTGACTTTGCAATAACCCGATTTAAGCATCTCAAAAAGCTCCTTCTTGTCCATGGACATTGGTGCTATGCTCGCCTGGCAAAGATGGTGATTTACTTTTTCTACAAAAATGTGGTAAGATGATTCAAATTATGAAGTTTTCATCCTAGCAGAGGTTAATTCCAGGTCTGGAGGTTTTCTTGGTTGTTTGGTTTTGGTTTTTGCAGGCTATACTCTTACTTTTTATGTAGCTGCAATTCTTGTTTCTTCACTTTGCAAATTTATAGTATACCCCTTCCTTCTTAGCAAGGTGCTGCATAGAGCATTGAGGAAAATACAGGCTCCAAATATATTTTGAAATAGCATTATTCCAGAGAGAAAAAGGGCTCGAGGCTTAGTAACTTTATGTGGTAGCACAATAAACTTTATTAATAATATCCATGAGCCTCAAAATAAAATTTGTGTAAGGGAGATCAGATTATTAGCACTCAAATGTAGGTGGGTGTGCACCAAGAATTGCCTGCCTGTGAAACAGCTGAATTTTTATAGGAACCACTTGCAAGTAATGATGCAGTCGTATCTGCCATTTTTATTAAAAATTTAATACATATGCAAATGTGTTGAAGTATGATACAAAGTGGAATTAATGAAGTAATTCAGTTTCTATAAGACTGGGCAAACAAGTCTATTTGACATGAACCAGACTGATCATAAAAGGCTTTTTATTTATTCAAGGTATCTGTTTTTTGTGGAGTTTTTAATAATTTTTAATAATTAAAATAATTAATCCAGGATTACTTCTTATCACTGTTAAAATTTGTAGTGCGAATGAACTCTTTCCTTTTTTTGACTGGACATCCTTTTAGAGTTCAAAGGCTATTTATTTGCATTGTGGAATGAGTTCTCCAGACTAGGACGCTGCTGTTCTTTAATCTCCCCTGTCGCATTAGGGAGCAGCATGCCTTTGATTCCACCTGGACAACTAGATTCTGAAAGAATTCTAAAATCTGGTGCTCAGGGCTGTGAACAGTTTACTTAATTATTCTCTGATACAGTCTTAAAAAACCATAATGGCTTTTTAAAAGCTGTATCCCAGTGGATCCTTAAATTATATTGCTTTAGGGAATGAAGTGCAGTGCCTTTAACCAAAATCCTATCCTCTTAAGGGACTCCTAATAACCAGTGTCTTACATAAATCTCACAGGTGGAACTATGTGTTTGTATTTGCTTCTCCCTAGTGCTACGTCAGCCTGCTCTTCTGGTACCAGTTCTTCTGTGGGTTCTCAGGCAGCACCATGGTAGATTACTGGCAGATGATTTTTTTCAACCTCTTCTTCACCTCAGTGCCCCCTCTTCTCTTTGGAGTCTTTGATAAAGATGTTTCTGCAGAAACACTCCTACGTCTGCCTGAGCTGTACAAAAATGGACAAAATTCAGAGGTGTGTCATGATGGCTGAAATAACCACTTGATAATCCAAAGGACCACAGTTTTTTTGTTTAGAAATGAGGGAAGGGAGAAAAAAGTTTAGACTGACCTGCAACGTTGAAACAACAGGAGCCCAATCTTCTGTCTCTCCAGTATTGCATTCTGCTCTATGGGAGCTGTGATACCATAGGTCACTAGATAAGTATAAATATGACAAATTAAAATGGTAAAAAATAAGTATTTCTTTAGAAGAAAGGTTTTTTTGACCAATTTTATAACTCTAGAAATAGCTTGGATAAAGAAGTTGAGGAATAAGATCCCTCATGAGGGGATGCAACATTGGCAAAATTCAGCTTTTAGGACTCTTGGTTGACTTGGTAGTATTCCTCAGGTCTGTCTGTACTTAACACAGAAAAAATGCCTGTTTAGAGATAAGCCTTTGGTTTAATCAGCTGCTCAAGAGGCATTTACTCATGGAAGGAGACCAGTTAGCAATAATTAGTAGTCTGAATGGAAGAAAAACAGACAGCAATTATGTTTGCAGGACAGGCTAGAGCTGTATATCCCATCATAACGACTGTTATCTATAAACTCCTGCAGATATACAACTTGTCAACTTTTATTATTACAATGTTGGATGCCTTCTATCAAAGCCTCGTTTGTTTCTTTGTCCCCTATTTGGTAAGTAACAGGCTTATTAATATTCTCACTCTCCTGTCCTCCTTAGAAGTAGTAAATTCAGTTCTGAATAGTCAGGGTTCACCACAGCCTCTCTGCCTGTTTTGTAGATGTACAGAGATTCTGACATAGATGTGTTTTCCTTTGGAAACCCCATCAACACCATCTCCCTCCTGACCATTCTCTTGCACCTGGCTCTAGAAATGCAAACATGGGTACGTGCTTGACCTGTCCTGTTCACAGCAATGATTTTTTTGTGAAGGCTGCATCTTCTGTAGGCGTAGAATTCTCTTTCAGAGTAATTTACCTGAATTCTGGGTCACAAAAAGTAAGTAAACAGGTACACTAAGATTTCACAAAGTGCCAGAATTTGTTATTAACCCCAGGTTAATACCTTCGTGTCCACAGGGACAGAATTTGTTTCTACCATGCCTTTGGACAGGACAGTACAAAATCTTTGCACACCTCAATATATGAGGAAGTGTTACTTGGAGAATGGTATTCACTGCTGTTTTCTAAATTCATTTCTGGCTATTTTTCCTACTGCAGACATCAGCAAAATGCTCTGTTAGATGCATTATTTCCAGCTGTCTTTGTCTCCTCCTGTCTTACACCCAATCAGGGTCTCACAGGCATCACTTGTGCTTGCAGACTGTGCTGCAGCTGGTGACCATGATCTGCAGTGTGGCTTTATATGTCGTCTTCTCGGTAATCTACAATGCTGCCTGCCTGGTTTGCAACCCACCCACCAACCCTTACTGGATTATGGAGAGACAGCTCAAAGACCCTGTCTTCTATTTACTGTGCCTTATTACCCCTGTCATCGCTCTCTTGCCAAGGTTTGAATGTTTTCCTCTCAGTTTTCCTTTTGTGGGTTTGTAGACATGTGAGTGAAGAAACAATAGCGATGTGTACAGATATGTAGTGTGTCAGACACGTGCTGCATAGGGATAATTGATCAGCATGGAAATCAGATGCCTGAGTTCAACCTTCCAGTTCATGAATTATCCATTTATTCAGTTATATAACCCTAGATCAGTCACTATGTATATTTTACTTTTCTCATCAGGAAAACTCGCAGTAAGATCCTTGCTGCCTCAGCAGGTTGCTGAGGTTAAGAGTTATATATTCATATCTTCAAATCTGGAAAATTGCTGTTCCTTCGTTTAGGTACCCTAGATTATTTTCTGCACAGTCCTTCATCTGTAGAATATCCAGGACCTGTTTCTACTACAACTGAGTTGTGCCAGCAGATCACAGCAGTGATGAAACCACCCTTTAGCTAAAATGTGCTAAATTTTAAGTTCCATTCCATGGTCCACTGCACTGTGCTGCCTGCCCCCTATCTCCTCACTTCGTGTCTTGAAGTTCTGGTTTCCTTCTAACAGGTTTTTTAAAAATAATTGCTCTTCTTGGTTCTTCCCCTCAGTACTGCCTTTTGTTTGAGCTGCAGCACTCAGAGGGAGGCTTGGCCTGTGCCCTGCCTGCTCCAGGCTTTCTCTGGAGCACCATCTGGCAGTGCTTTGCACATCTGCATCTCATAACTGCCTTTGCACTATGTTTTGGGACACAAACTACACAGCATTAAGTACAAAAGCCCTCAAGTCTGAGAAGAAGAAAGGGGTCTGAATTTCATGTTCATTCATTGGCAAGAGAAGAGTCACTGTGTTTCTTGGAGTTTTCTGCATATGAACCTGATTATTTCCTTAGCTGTGGAAGGCAGACTGTGCTCTGCCAGGACGTCTGCAGAGACCCAAGAGGCAGCTGCATGTCGCACCCTGCAGGGACCAAACAGGATATTGGGCCTGACACCCTGCAGGAGCAAGTGAGAGCAGTTTACAGGACGGGAGGCATGGTTTCTCATCCGTTCTGTCTTCCTGTCTGGCTTACCTGGAACTTGCACAAAAGATACAGAAAACAAGCTGAGGGGAAAGACACAGGACATTGTGATACACAGCAAGTCTTGGGCTCTCCCATGCTCTTATCTTCCTGACCAGATCTGAGATTCTGTTGGGATAGACCAGCCTGAGCACAGGCACAGCAGATTAACTTTATCCACTCCTGCTTGTGCAAGCCCAAGAAATCCATTGCCTTAAAAAAAGCCCTTTCTGTACTGAGTGTCCCTTGTTAACCTTAATATTGTAATTCTTGTTTATGCATACATTAAGCAGCAGGATGTGAGGATAGCACCTTTCTAAAAGCAATTTCACAGAATACCCATGTTTGTTTTAAAATACATGTTGAAGCCACCTATGTAAAGGTCAAATCCTAATAAAAAGATGCTTTGAAAGAGACTGATTTTCACACAAAGCTGACACGACATGGGGAGAGAATGTACGCTGTCTCACAGCACACAATATTTAGTTACATGAGTTCTCTGTCCTGCAAAGGGCAGGTAGGACACTTTTGTTGCTGCTTTCTGAAAAAATCCAAAAGCTGAGGTTTTTAACTTCTGGTTTTCTCTTATCTAGCAAATTAAGAGCTCTTCTTTAGCCTGTTTTAGCAGTATAACTACAACTTCCATATTTTCAAATATTGTATCTCTTGAGATTTTTTTTCTATTTTTCTTCACTGTTCAGCAAACAAATACTTATAAATACTAAAAAAAAAGATTGTATATATATATATAGTTGACTCTATACAGGTCAAGCTAAATATATAGTAACATGCTCTGTTGAGATGCAGGGGTCAACTTTCATCTGCCAAGTATAAGGTGTCTACCAGATGTCTGTAGAGCAATGGAAAACTAGTATCTGTATTTGGGATATGTGTTGTTGATTACGGAATAAGCCCACTGGTAAAAAAAATCCATTCCCTTCCTTCTTCATCAGGTTCTTTATTTTTTCTCTAAGAGGAACCTTTGGAGTATCTCTTATTCTGAAAGCACAGCAAGTAGATAAAGTTCCTAAGGGGCAACAGGATCTTGAAATCCAGAAATTAAGATCAAAAAAAGAAGCTATTTCTGGTGCACCTGTGGCATCACCTGCGTCTAATGATGACCTTGACCAAAGCATCAACCACTTATGTGTGTCATCGTTTCTACATCCAGCGGCAGCTGTGTCTCACAGGGACACAGAAAATCAGGGAGTTTCTGCCTCTGATCCTCTCGGGAGAAAGACACGTGAGGAAGGCTACTACTTCTTTAATAGGTGGGCAGAGGAAGAATCTGCTGCTACCGATTCTTCAGCAGGGCCTTTCTTTGGCCATCATCCCCTTGTACCCAGCAGGGAAACAGCTCCTGGGCAGGATGGTGGCAATCTGACTAAAGATTATCCCAACAACTTTAATTGTGGAAGCCACCGGCGGTCATTGAGTTCAGTGACACTCTGAAGAAACATTCAGAAATGGAACCCACAGTCCATGTGGAGAAGGACTCAACAGGGAAAATAAAAATGTTTACGCTTAGCCATTATGCTCACTAGAAATGGAGAGAGGGGTGACTGGAGTAGTGCAATACCAACTCCGATATGCAACATTCACTGAATGCATCATTGTCTGGGTTTATCATTACATGACTTTTTGATCTTCCCGGTTTGGTCATGTTACAAGAACATTACATGAGCATCATGCAGTTGCTGAGAATTGCGCAATTACTTTCTTTCAACAAATATTTTTGTATCATATTAATAGGGACTACTTGAAGTTTCAATGTTGTTACGCTATTGAGTTAATAGAGAGAGAATCCATTTTTTCTTAAACCAAGTCTTAAAGCAATGCATCCCACTCTAGATTTTTACTATCAAAATCTTTAAAAGAGCTTAGTAACTTAAAAATTATAATTTTTCATGAAAAATTATTATCTGCAGATACTAAAGGTACTTGCAGAATAACAGCAATGGAGAGACATTTGGTAATTTTCCAGGTTTTAATATATGTTCTTTACGCATACAACATTATCAGCTCTACAGCGTGTTTTCCCTGAAGAGTAAGCTTAGGATTTTTATGCAGATAGTGGTTTGACCTGATATTTTTAAGAAGAGGACAAATGAGCTTATGAAGATGAAGAATACAGATACTGAACTATGTGAACTGCCAAGATAACTTGGTGGTAAGTGGAATCTACTTCTTCATACCTACAAAAGTAAACAGACGTAACAAGTCACATTCAAGGACTTATGTCCTAGAAATCTAAAGCTGTCCCTGATTTTTCCTCTAGAAATTCAGTTTCTTATTTCAATTCCCTATATTATGCAGTGCTTCTGCATTCAATCAAATATGAATCATGCTCCTCCACACAGTTGGTCACATTCATTAGTTGATGGACCTCAATAACGGAGATTTTGACAAGCCATATATGAAGGTCACGTACCACATTGTAGTAAGTACATGGTGTAAAATGACCAAAATATGCATAATATGTTAACCCTTTTGGTATCTTAGGGCAAAAATATGCAGGAGAAAACAGTAAGATGTCACCATCATAACTACTCATTGCAATGCAATGAAATGTGACTTTGGTATTTCTTATAGAAATGTTGACTAGGAAGACCATTTCCTCAGCTTTTCTTTACAATGTGGAATGAAATCTTGCCTAGTTTTAAATTCAAACCATCTGTACTTTTGTAACTCTACCACTGGTTCTGATTTAATAGGTTTTTTGCCTTTTTTTGTATATGCTGTGACATGTGACATATGACCTATGACAACATGTGATCTTTCTAATAACCTATTTAGCAAATGCTAATTTAACTTCTGTATGTTATAATAATTGGTGTAGCTAGAGTCTTCAAGTTCTTACTTGAAAACAAGTCAGGCAAAATTGAGTAGCATATCTCCTATTGGGATTTCTGGTAGCCAGAGCAAGATCCTATGTAAGAGCTCCTTTTTTTAAATTATTAATTGTCAGCAGTTAAACAATTCAGTAAGAGATTTTTTTGCTTGATGAACAAAATGAAGGAAATTAGGTATAGATGAGATTATTGTTATTGGAGAGTGAGATTGTTCAAATGTTTGCTCACTACCTGGGCATGAACCTGGGGCAACAAGACTAAAGATCAATTCTTTACCATTCACAGCCTTTTTTTTACATTAAATGGTCCATTTCCTTTGAACTTAAAGAAGATGTCAATTCCTTATATATTGTACTACAAAATGTGAAGTGTTTTGTAGAAATAAGTATGATAAGGTCATGCCTTGCTCTGTTGTTGAGAGGACAAAAACAGAGGTAAAGGAATGCTTTTCCTACTGTCACCCATGAGCAGCAAACTCATGTTTCCAGAGGCTGTTCCTCTGCATAGTAGGAACACTTATCAGAAGAACTAGATTGCAAATGTATCTGAATGTGCAAGGGGTTAGACAGGTTGTTTAAACAAATCTGGAAGACTTCATGTATTGAATGTCAATTGTATGCCTTTCCTGAATTGAAAGCCAGGAATTAATCTCAGGTTTTCTCATCAGTCTCTGCAAAATGGTTCTACCATGTATTTTTCCCTGGCTTAGGAACAGAAATGTCATAGAGGGGAGGGTCCCTTTAAGAAAGGGAGAGAAAACAGGATTAAATAGCAACTCCAACAAAATAACCCCTAAGAGCTATTTAGTGATGTATTTCCTGCTATATCTGGGAATATAAGAAGTGGAAGAGTCCTTTTCTAAGTAGTTTCTAGGCCAAAAATAGTTACATCGGTTAAACGAAAGAAATAATCCAATTTTGCATGGATGCGTTAAATAATTCTGTAGCTAAACATACAAACTGATAATTCTATTGTGTAGTAGATTACCACAAATGGTCCAATGGATTAATTTATCTGGAGAGTTTGCAACATAGAGGAAAACCACCCCTTCATTTTCCTTGATCTTGAGGAGAGAGAAAGCTGAAATAAACAGAAACTAATCTCCCCTTTCTATATCTCCTCTCCTGGGTGACGGTGCTGCCAGCCATTCTCCAAAGCAGACGCTGCCTCAGTTCTGGCTCCATATTAACTGCGGAACAATATGATCTTCCTTCTGCTCCTGGCTATGCACTTACCATGAACTGTCTCATGTTAAAAAAAAGTCAAACAGGCACTTACTTCCCTTTGATCATGAGGTAAATTAGCTGACACTATCCATCCTTTGGGAATGTAAGATCAAGAGAAAACCTTTCTTTTTCAGTGAAAACAAGCCTACAGCAAGACAGACATTCTCCTAAGGAATTTCTTTGGAAGAAGGGAAGTGTATTTACTAGGTTGGTTTATTTAGACCTAAATGGATTTCCAAGGTACCTTTATTTCCTTCAAGACATATTTAATAATGCTGCTAAGGTCCATGTTCCATTAATTCTAATGTGAATGCTTCATAACATAACAGGTGTCTCATTTTTAATGTATCCTCTGGTTATATTCACTATTTCATATGCTTGGACAATAGAACATTAAAATTAATAGAGGTATGTGTGAAAATGTACTGCATTATTTTTATTCTTGTCTATGACATTATTTTAACAATACTGCATATGGCGCAGTGCTTGGAGCTATACAAAACTTTACCTATGTGAAAAAGAGGAGGTGGTATCTCACACAGAGGTGAGCAAAAATTGACCTGCCAGGTCTGTTAGCTAATAGATGCAGTCTCCTGCTTCTTGCAATGGTCAATGAAGAGCCATCCCTTGTCTTCTCAAAGCAGGCAAATTCTGGGCTCTTTTAACACAAGATGCAGGAAGTGCAAACATGTATACACTTTTTTCATGTCTGTCTCAATACGGCCAGTTGGAAATGTTTCTGACAGTTATTGCTGATTATCTGCTGCAAGTCAGAAATAACTGTGCAGTGTAAAACCCAGAACTATTCAGGTGTGAGAGAGGAAGGATTCAGTTTGTTCTCTTTCCTTACGTGTCTCACATGTCTCTGTGGAGATTGGTTCTCTGCTGAAGTACAGTGAACAGCTACTTTTCCTGAAGATGAATTGCATATACTTTCCCACTTCGTTGGCTGATGCTGCAGTGTTTAATTCATTTGTTTGGTTGTAGTTTGAGGTGCTGTATGAGTACAGAGCTATTAGCTGTAGGGGTAAGGTGACTGCAGGCAGGATGTGGCATGATTAGATACTTGTAAGGAGCACTGATGAGTAAAAATATAAACGTGGAGACAAGAGGCTCTTGAAGATAATGATCACAGAGGGTGAGATTTAAAGAGATGACCAAATAATACTGAAGAGCTATAAAGTACTTTTGACATTGCCAGTGACTGGAACTTGCTGCAATTATCAGTATATGAGACAACTGCAACCAGAACTTGCTGTCTGGCTCTTGAGTATAACACCAGTTTATGCTTATTTACATGAAAAAGACTGAGACAGAATAGAGCCTAAATCATTATTTTTCAAAAAACATCTGAGGATCTGTTGTCTGAAGGCGGCATAGAAGGCAACGGTTATTCTCCCACATTCCCAGTGCAGCTACTGAAGTATGCATCCACATGCAGCCATACTTCCCATGTTAGTGCCCAGAGAACTAGTGCTTATTGTGTTCTTCAGCAGGAGAGCAGAGCTCTAGAAATTATCAACATAAATGACACAATGGTCAAGTTATGGCTCAGAGAGACTAAATTTTGACCTTCACAGAACCCATGTCATGCTGCTGCTTTCTTGTACCCATTGCTGTACAACACCATAAAGCTGAGACAAAAACTTAATGGAACTGGGAGAGGAAGCAGTAAAAATATTTGCAATAATTAGATAATACAATGGAAGAAGAGTCTAAACAGAGATGGTTCCTGCCTTTTGTATGCTTGTATTCCTCTATTTTACTAACATTTTTCTATTTAACCTCAAACAGATAATTTAGGTAACTTCTAGTCATTTCTTGGTTTTATTCAAAAAAAGGACAAACAGAAATCAAGAGAGTGCAGGCACATCAGTCGAGCTCATTTGAAATCAGCTGGCTTCCACTGGAGTTTTATTAGTGTCCATCATGTTTTGTTAATACTTTAATTCTGAGGATTTTTGCCAGGAAGGACAAATAAGCATAAGTTCTTTCACAATGTTTAGGCAGCTTGTGGCCAGTAACTCCATTGTCTAAGACAAGATCTGAAGAGCAGAGGAGACTCTTCATTCTGTTCCTGTGTACATGGGACAGAATGGGAGGTGGACTATCAGTATCAAGACCAGGAGTGCATTGTAATGATAAAGGAAGAACATGAACACATCCAAGACCTTCTAGAGTTTTCCAAACAAATTCTTGAACTGCTTTCCATCATTGTTCAGATGTCATTAAGGGCTTTAAGTGTCCATCTACCATGCTTTATGAGTAGAACAAGTAAAGTGCACATTCATGGATGTTCTTGGTTAAGTGCAGAGGACTGTGAAGAATGGCTACACTCTTTCAGTAGCTTAAATGACCATGGTTTTAACCATGTTTTTAGAGCAGGTAATGCTGTAAAGACTCAAACTGTATTTCTGAAAAATTTTAAATGTATAAATACTGGGAATCTGTTCTTAAGATCCTTTGGTCAATTTCAAAGTCTTCAATATCACAGTAGGGAGGGAATATAGTTGTACTGGTTTAGGGCAAA